>CM067298.1:102265300-102787800 GCA_034231615.1 Meghimatium bilineatum
CAAGTTTCTACAGTATTCCTTGTAAACCAAAGATTTTGATCATTTAATTATAATGTCTTTTCTGTCTGTTATTTTATATATTTATGTAGATATGATTATGTTCTTTCATGGCAAAGGATAACTTCATGTAAGAGCACATATTTTCATTTATTGATTTCTTTGGTATGTGCATGTTGAAGTGTTTACTTTCTAAAGAAGTGAAAACTCAAACCTTTAGAGCTGTGTTGAAATCTTCTACAAGTTTTAGCCACTGCACTGTCTGCTTAGAGAACTGGGCTGCATTGGCCTGAAGAATACGTGTTTCTGTATCCAGCTTCTTCTGATTAACATACGCCTGTGCTACTCTGAGGATGAAATTATTTCTGAATATAACACAACAATCTTTCTCTTAAACTGCAGAAAGTGAAAGAGCTAGCAAGTCTACATTGTGAATAAGCTATGAGGCAGGTGTTGGCTCATGTCATTGCTATAAAAATAGGAGTGTTGTTTCATATAAGTCCATGTAACTTGACCTTCCAGATCATAAAAAGTATACATTCAGCAAACCTCATTCCTCAATTTCCTTCATTAACTATTCAAATTCCTTTCCATTTCTTATCCATCCAACATTTATGTATTCCTGTAGTACTCTTAAAATTCTTCCACGAGGAGACTGCTCACCTATGAGTCTGCTCTGTATGTCACAGTCTCTGTTCAATAACTTTATAAGCATTGCATTTGTATCATTAAAATTTGACTGGCTATGTATGGAACATTCATTTTGCCTCTTCAACATTTCAAAGGAATAAGGAAATATTTGTTCTGCATCCCTTTTTCACACCATTGATGTGTATCAGGAATACTAAGTTAAACCCATAGTTTTTATTGACCAGTGGCATATATCTTCTTCCTCTTCTAGGAGGTGTTGATGATCTAAAAATATGCTCAGTTGAACGGAAATCAAACCTTGGACCAACCAAATAGGATGTCAGAACATTAATAGAGTGCTTCTCAACTGTCAGGCCGCAACAACATGTCTACTGAGCTGTGAGAGCTTCAGACTATGACACATTTGGTGGCATGATTTGTAATAATACTGTAACATATCAGAACATTGGTGACTCCATCAATCCACATTCATCTTGGTCTTCCTCTGCCTCTTGATGTTTCTATTTTCATGTTTTCTACTTGACCTCCATTTCCATGTTGAGAAACTTTGACTTCCCAGCATGAGTAATTAGTTTCTCTGGCTACCCTTCTACTATTCTTCAACTCATTTAAAACGAAACCGGACCATCAACAAAAAAGAAACCAATAACATTTTTCAACAACAGTTGGGATAGAGGACTAGTGCCACAGGTGTGGAAAACCGCCATAATGATACTCATCCACAAGAAAGGCAAACCAAAAAACAAGATGGACAGCTATCGTCCAAAAAGTCTGACCAGCAGTTTGTGCAAATTGATGGAACCCCTGGTAAACAAAAGAATGATGTAGTTCCTAGAAAAAAATAAAATCCTACAGAAAGTGTAGATAAACTGAAGACCAAATCACTCTCTAATTGTCAAGGAAGTAGAGGATGCTTCACAGGAAAAAAAAGTAGACATCATTGGCGTGGGTGAACATGGAAAAAGCCTTTGACTGTGTTTGGAAAGATGGATTCTACTTGAATTACATCAAAACAAAGTGGTCAGGCGCATGTATTGCTGGATAAAACACTACCTGCACAACTGAAAGTCAGCAGTGAAGCTTGAAATGGAGCACAGCAGAAAAAAACTCTTCAAGCATGGAGTACCACAGGGAGGTGTTCTATTTCCCCACTTTATTCCTTATATTTATGAACGACATTGACCAAATCCTCTCATTTAAAAGTAAATGCTGTTATGTGTGTAGATGATCTGGCAATATGGTATAGTGAAGAGAGCGTAGGCACAATAAAAATAAGGTTACAGGAAATTATGGACAATTTGGCCAAGTGATAGACCAATGAGCCATGTTTATCAATGTCCAAAAAACTACCTATACCATCTTCAGCATGTCCACCAAACCACAGAAAATCCTATTAATCATAAACGGTCAAATATTGCCAAAAGATAAGACAACCCACATACATAGGAGTCACTTTTGACTCAAGACTTACACGGAAACAGCACATAAACAAGTGTCAAACAAAATGTATAATGTCAGCATAGGAACTGTAGCCAAGAGTAACACTCAAAAGGTCTCAAAGATACAAAACCGCAATCTCAGAATTATAACAGGAGGTATGAATACTACTCCAACCACAGCAATGGAAACATGCACAGGTTTGCCATCAGTGGAAGAAAGAAGAAATGAAAAATCCTCACACAGTATGCAAAGTTCAAATGTTTGGAGAGTCATCAAAGGTACCAAAGACTAAGCAGACCTACAAAAGAGCGATTCAAAAGAGGTAGCTTTCCACACTCCACTAAACAGCTTCAGAAATCACTCATAGATACAGATCCACAAAACCTAAAACCACTAAACACCTTGAACATATATCCAACCTGGGACAGGATACACTTCCCAAGAATTTTGGACAATATACCTAGCATTATTTTGAGAACAGAAACTACTATACAAGTACTAAAAGAGACAACTAAGAATCACATATAGAAAGCATACCCAAAGGAGATATATATACTATATATATATATATATATATATATATATATATATATATATATATAATACAATCTAATACTGCTTCTTTCGCTGATCCATCTGTATATATATATATATATATATATATATATAGATGGATCAGCGAAAGAAGCAGTATTAGATGGAGGAACAGGAATGTATATAGTAACACCAGATGGAAAAGAAATAGAAAAATCCATACCCACAGGCAAACATTCCACAAATTTCAAAGCAGAAAAGGAAGCCATAATAGAGGCAGCCAAAATGCTCATACATTTCTTGCAGAGTCACAACAGACATGTAGTCTTTCTAACTGATACAAAGTCAGTATTGCAGGCAGTGAAAGATCCAAAGAACTTGAATAAACTTATGGCCTGCTTACTACATCTCAGCAGTACTGCCAAAGAAACAGTACTGCAGTGGATCCCTGGTCACTATGACATACTTGGAAATGAAAAAGTTCATCTCCTGGCAAGGAAAGGGGATCACTAGAACAAATAGAAAGTGATAATATGTGCTATGAATGTAAGACTTAAAAGCAGAATATAAAAAAAAGGTGGTAGCAGATGCACTCAACTGTAGAACCAAATGACCACTACCATCAAATGTCATGCAAGGAACAAACCATCATCTTCAGACTACAAATTGGCCACAACAGACTGAGAAGTCACATGTTTCGAAAGCTGAAGATTGACGAGACAGACCTGTGCAACTGTGGACTGAGCCCAGAGACTGCAGAACACATTCTTCATGCCTGTCAACTCTACCAAGTAGAGAGGGAGAAAATATGGCCCACTGAGACGGCACTACTTCCAGACTTGAGGAATTCCATGGATGACCTGAAGCGAATCACACAATTCATTCCATCTATTGGCACTGTAACCTGATATCTGACCGAAGAATGATGAAGAAGAAGAATATGTCAAATATTTAAACAACCTTATGTTAAAAAATAACAATAATAAATTATTAACAATCAGAGTTGATAAAAAAAAATTGATTTGAGATTACCCAGCATTCAAATGATCCACTAAAACATGAGAAAGTGCTGTTGCAGCAACTACTGCATCTTTCTTGCGTTTCTCTGGAGAATTAGGAAAAAACTATAACGAGGAGTTAATGAATGATAATTATAAAATTTTTTATGTAATGAACACTGAAATGAAGCTCATGACTTAAACTAATAATTTCTATTAAAAAAAAATATCACAGCACACTGAAAGAAGAAATGTGTATATACTCATAATATTTACATATTATTTTGCAGAATTAATAATTACTCTGGCATGGTAGCAGATTGCAGCAGTAGTAGAGCTGACAGTGAGCTTGCCTTGCAAACCCAACTAATCAAACTAGGTGGTTCGAATGCCAAAACATCCACATTGTACTTGCAACACGGCTGGAGATGTATTAGTGGTGCATCAAAATTCAATAATAGCTGAATGTTCTAAACAGGATACACTTCAATTAATTATAATAATTATTCTTCATGAAATCAGCAATAAAAAGATAAACTCATCAACTTTTGCACATTTAATATAAAAACTGAAATATAAATAACTAGAAGCAAAGCCAGAGTTGCCCGGACAAGAATAAAAAAAAATAAAAAATAGAATAGATACATTTCAGAATACAATTGAGAACAACATTTCTCCTTTTGCGAATGATATCAGACCCTAAAAAAATAATATATAATTAATATACCTAACAGAAAAATATCTTCTTCTTCACTGTGTATGTATATATATATATATATATATATATATATATATATATATATATATATATATATATATATATATATATATATATATATATATATATATGATGTACATCTATACCAGTGGAGTTTGAGAATGAATGCTGAAGAAGAAATGGATCTGTTATCTTCTAATTTTATATAATTCCTTGAAGAAGAAGAAATTTGTTATATTCTTATTTTCTTGGAGATTCCTAGTAGTTTTTTCTTAGACCTATCTTTTCAATGTTCTGTGCAAATACTCCAAGAAGGCCAAAGTTCTTTGTTTATATAATTATATATATTAGAGAATCACTGCTTTCGAATGACATGAAGAATTTTACCATGGACAGCTAAAAAAGACAAATCAAGAAGTGCTAAAAGTGTTAAGATCAATAAACATTGAAGAGGTCTGGCTCCTTAACAACATCTTAACAAGAAAGCTAAGTTTTTTTTGTCATATAAAGAGACATAACAGCATGGATAGATTAATAGCTGAAGACATAGTTAACGGCAACAGGGGAAGAGGGCGCCTAAGACGATGGTGCAGTGATATATCAGATTGTTTAAATATGTCTCTAGCTGCGGCAGGTCAATTCACCCAGAATCGTGGAATGTTCAGAGAATCCATAAGGAAGACAATGTTCTGGAAAGAATATGTCATATGAGAAGATATTTATCTTTATATATAAATATTCTCTCTGCAATAATAAATAGATGACTCATATTTTGTAAATTCTTAGCATTTTTTTCTCAAACTCTCACAGCTAGATTTCCAGTAGGATGTAATCCAGAGAACGGAGATGTGATGTAATCCAGAGAGCGGTGTGGGATGTCACCATTTTATTTGTGCTAATGGCCTGATACATCAGACTTCGATGGTCATTATCTTTGTGAGTTGTTGTTTGCAAAATGTTGTACTCACAGCTACTCTGCAAATCTCTTGGTTCTGTGCAAGTTGTCCAGTCTCTTCCAGTGTCATATTCAGAGGGTCTTCTATATCCTGCGTTCATTGCAGTATTTGTCAGTCTCTTGCTCACTTTCCTCTAACCTTTCCCTCCATGATTAATCTTTCTAAACCATTGTGTCTTTTTATATGTCAAAAATATGTTACTTTCTACTTTGATGTTACTCATATTTTAATTCTGTGTTACTTTTTAAATATTCAAGTTTACAAACTATAATGAAATAGTAAAGTATATTTTAGTATTACTATAGCCTCTTTCATTTTACACTCCATCTATAACAAATTTGAACTAATAATAAAAATGTACTAAAATGTAATAAAAAATAAAAATGAACTACGGTAAAATGTAATACAAAAAAGCAATAACAATCTACTTCTACTTGACAAAATAAAAAAACCCCACAAATTATGGCAAGTTTGTTCAAAATGTATTAACTGGGTTGTGAACAGGTTTTTAAAAAATCTTTTGGAGTTCAAAAAAAGAAAGTGGTTTAGTTACACAAACCATTAAGATTAATTTGACTAAAGTAAATTATTGCACTTTTTTATAGTGAGGAAGGATTATCATCTGGAGTTGTAGGGTTTTGTAGTTGTAGTGTCTATTTCACCTCTTCTGGCAATCTCTAGCCCTTTATTACTCAGGTGGCTGTCATCATGAATAATCAATGACAATGGCCACTAATAATAGTGTTCTGGCAATTCAATGATTCATGCACTCACTCTGAATGTTGTCATCTCACAGAGATTTTTTATTATGATAAAAATTTAACTAAACTAACTTACCATATGCCTATATATTATATAGGATATAGAAATAAAATATTCTGAAGTTTAGGTCTTTGGAATAGGCTATACTTATACTATATATATATATATTATAATATTAATGGATTGGGTTTACTTCACTTCAAGTCACTCAAAATTTGCGTTAACAATTTTAGTAGCAATTGTGCCAATTATTTTAGTGCATAGCACAGCTGTTTCCGTATTTGATAATAATAATTTAATATCGTGGTTAACAATATCATATATTTATTAATAATTATATTTTTATATCTTACTTAATCTAGCTTATGCGTTGATAATGAAGAATAATCAAGTGAATTAGGATTTACTGCCATCGTTTAAATATCATGCGTTTACAGTTTTATAATAAGTCTTCGTTTTAAAAAAAAACTATATTTTATGAAATTTATTAAAATACTATTAATTTTACTAATGAATTACTAATAAAATATAAAATTAGTAGAAGTTGGCAAATGATCAAGTCGATTCAAGAAATCACAAGCACACCTTGTTGTTCCTTTCGGGCCTGCTGTCTAGATTGATGCTGCTTTACTAGATTGGAGAGCATGATTAAAGTCCGCCTATCATATTCATGTATCTATAACCGTAAGGTGAATTTTCGATTTGTTTAAGAAGTAAACAATAAGTGAAAATACGATCGACAAAAGTAAACAGGAATTTACTTGCTCTTGTGCTTTGAGAAAATACTAATAATAACGTTTGCCAGATAAGCTTCTAAGTAAGATGAAATATAAGTTAATTCCAAAATATGTATGTATTCGTGTTATTAAGGTCGTATGTGAATTTGCAAGGTAAATATATAGCACATTTATATAAGTTATATATATTTCCAAAAAAACCGTAATCACTGTTCATCCATTTTGATATATTAAATAATTTTCTTTAAGAAATTCTTTGATTCCAATATTTAGGATTGAAATTCAACGATATCATTTCTACTGTACCGCTTACTTTTTACGTGAAGTCAAATATGTCAAAAGCAAACGTTAAACATATGCTTATATAGTGCAGAACATCACAACACTCTATGCTCGATTTTGTATGTATTTTGATTATGTATATTATTTAGAAAGAAGACGCTAAGACTATTAGTAGTCATGTGATATCAATATTTTTCTTTAAATCTGCACAGAAATCTGGCTATCTCAAGGCTTGAGGGAATTCTGAGTGTCTGACCATGGCGGAGTCTAGTGGAGTTAGACTGCTACATACGGGCTTGTGTTATTTCTTTACTCACCTAATTATAACAGATGGAATAAATTTAGATGCTAGATTTTCAGTAATAAAAAGAGGCAACAAAGATAGTTATTTTGGATTTTCAGTTGCGCAGCACCAAGTCCTGGATGATTCAAATAACGTCTTCGAAAATGTGTGAGTAAACTCAGTAACGTTACTACTTAACAACTTAGTCACTTCGTCTTACTATTAGCCATATAATAGTACTGACTCTATTGCTTTCAATAGTGCAATTAACTATTACTTTTCATAAAATCAATGATTTTCATAAAACGAATGCCTTTCAACCATTGCTTTCAATAATGCAACTACGGAAGCTAGCATGGTTTGGACATTTATTATGGTTATGCAGACATGATTCCTTGTAAAAAAAAACTAATCGACAATACTGCAAGGAATCGTCGAAGGGGGGGGGGGAAATAAAGTATAAAAACATGGGCAGACGACATCAAGGAATGGACAGGACACGATTTTACCTCACTCGTCCGCATTTGATATTATTTCCACTATCACTACTCATTTGATATTAATTCCACAATGAGCCATTTGTTTTTTCCCCACTGGTGAGCACTAAGTTACTAAGACTAAAGTAACCAATATTGTTTAGTAAGGAAATAATTCTGCTGACATTGGAATATCTATTATTTCAGCAACAATATTTAAGGTATGTTGTATTTTAGCAGAACTTTACACTCTGTAGGCCAAGTCTGTTGGATTCAATTCTGATTCGTGAGTGTATGTGATCCTCTTTAATAATGACCAAAGTTTTTTATTACTATTAGTATTATATATAGTATCTTGTTCTGTATATCCCCAACTCAGTGAGTGGCTGTTAGAGTCACCAATCACAAGACAGTTATCTTTTTCTGTTAATTTTGTGCAGAGATAGGCTCATATCTTGTGAACAGTAATAGCACAAAGTGGCAAAAGGCGATGATGATAGTTGCTAACATTCAGATGGGTGGAAAAGATGCAAATAAGCCGATAAACAGGTTGAAAAGTACAGGCTGGTCACTAGCAATATGGTTATGGACATTCACCATTCCGTGACATTTGTTGAAAAGCATAGATGATTTATTTTATTATACTCAGATTTCTCCATGTCATAACAGTGGCATGCCACTTGTTGGGAGCACCACTCATAACATACATAGTATGTAACTCCATAGATTCAAGCAATAATTCCCAGGTATTTCCTAATAAATACAACTTGTGAACAAGATCTCCAGAGCCGTATCAAATCCACAACCTCTTGAGCAAGAGGTGAATGGCGTAACCACAGTATGACGTTCTTCAGTGAAATTGATAAAACGCTGAACATATACCACTGTAGAATTAAAATGTATCTTGCCATTTGCTCAAACACAACCATAACCGAACACATCTCTATTATCTGGATATCATCCTACTGAAAATGTGGTAAGACTATTATTTCTGCTACAAGAGACATCCAGTGTGAGTTTTAGAATGAGCACTTACAAAATTCTGGGCTGAAAATAATTTCTGAAGCTGGCAGCATACAGTACTGTGACCAGTGTTCCCACGGGAACATGCAGAAGAAAGTAAACTTTCAGACAGATTACTTATGGAACTTCAGTGAGGAGGATCTGTGTCATTCCTTGCATACCCTTTTCTATTCTTGTTAGTGGTTTTGAATTAAGTTTCATCTCGTTATAATTCTTACTTAGAAATGATTACCTTCTAGCTTCAAAAAGCTGCAACAGTTCTTGTCTTGCATCAGAATCCTTTTTCAGTTCTGCAGTTTGCTACTTCCACCAACTTTGCAAATAAACTCTGAAACTTTAGAGCATGACTGATATTCCTTGTGAAGTTTAAGTTGAGATCCAGAAAGTTAGGCTGTATATTGATAGTCACCTGGCAACTTTTCTTCACTGGGATGCAATGAAGCACTGCTAGGTGCACCTGATTGATCAAGAGGTCAAGCACAGAAGGCACACCATTACACAATTTATGAATCTGTCTATCAATTTGTTGGAATTATGGCTTTTCATTGAGACTTTCACCTTTTCGCTGCTCCTATACAGATAGTCATAGTGTTGCTCCACTTTTACACATGTAAGTAGTAGGGTGGTCATCTTTAAACACCGAATGTGGTATGTTGAGACCTTTTGTTACATACAATATATTTTAGATGGCCATAGCAACAATACTGCTAATTTCTTTAGGACAGGAAGTTTATATAAAATAAAATTGTATATCTTATATGTTTTAAATTTAAGAAATCATAATTAGTGATTATTTACTACATAGTTGGTATGCATGTGTCTATCTATGTTCCTCCAGCGCCAAAATGGTGCATAGGGCAGAAACCATAGCTCTCCAGTTTGAGCGGCGTGATGCTACTGTGTGTAATGTGTTTTTAAACGCATGCGTATTATATCTTCCAATCATACACACCTCTTAAAGGACTTAGACACTTCCAAATGCCAACTTCTAAGCTGTTTCCTTATACAATAAACAGTCTACTCTACTCCCTCATTCATGGCATTGTCCACATTCTCAACGGGGAGTTAGGTATATAATTTTATGTGCACTCATCACAACAATAAACTGAATTCTCATTACTCCACAACTCATACCTGTTTTCCTCATTTTCTACTACATGTGCTAATCTTCCACTACCTCGCTTTAATTCTTAATCTTATATTCCTCCAACTCACCCTACCACTAATGCCGATGTTAATCTATCTGGTCATTCCAGAGCTCGGGTCGTTTGCATTCCTCCTGACCTTAGTCTTTCAGATAATGAAGTTTCTGTCCTCAGCAAGGGCCTTAAGTTTATCCATCTCCGCTCTGCATTTGCTCAATACTCTCTTCTTCAAGACATTCATAATTACCATTGTTGTTTTCGCCTCTGTTATCATTTGTTTTATGGATATGAGAAGAAAAATATACATGGACTCCAAGGCCTGATGCATCACAGGTTCTTGATCTTTACATAAATAATACTCTCTATGATATTAAACCGCTTCATCACAACCGAATCAGATGCTCCAATATAATTTTTGCTGAATCACGCGTGATGGCATTGTCAATAAAACCAGCTGACAAGTGTGGTGCCGTAGTTGTTTGGAGTAAGGATCTTTACCTACGGCTACGGTAGTCGTAACCTTCGATAACAGTTACCATGTTGTTCTGACAGGCCGACGTTGTGCTTGAACTAGTTACGGGCACGGCGTGGGTGGGCGGAACAACAAAGAAACCTGTCGCATGGGTCAGAGTTGTGCCCTGTTGTCGACGTCTGTTTTGGCAGCATTGGACTCGAAACACCATCGAGTAGAATGGCTGCTGTGACAGAGGGCGGAGCACTTATGGGATTGCCCCACGTGCTGTGAGGCCAGTTTTCTAATCAAGAAGATCTTTACCTACAGGAGGGCCATAATCATCTATCTCATCCCTCATTTTACACAGCACATACCTCTGACTCTACTGTGCCTAACAATAAGGTGGTCAAAAACGCAGTTAAAACTCTTATCCGCAGTAACAACCTCCCCACTAGTGCTGAGGCTCTTTATATCAATGAAAGATGTTTAAGCATATCAGTTTTCTATATGCTGCCCAAAATTCATAAAGAATCTAATCACGGTAGGCCCACTGTCTCTGCTCTTGTCCCACTGAACGTATATCCAATTTCCTTGACAGTATTTTTAAACCCTTAGTAGAGCAACTGCCTTCTTTTGTAAAAGATACCAAGCACGCTTTAACGATATTGTCTTCTGAGCACACTTTTTTGTCTTCTTACTTGATGTTTGTTCTTTATATACTTATACCCCATTCTGATAATCTTAGGGCGTTGCAGTTTTTTCTTGATAAGAACCCCAATTCCTCTGTAACCACTCCTACTTTTATCCGCCTTGCTGAACTAGTGCTTATGCTCAACTGTTTTTGAATTCGATGGGCACTTTTTTGATCAGATCAATAGTGTTGCTATGGGCACATGTTTTTTTCATAGGACAAGTTGAACATCAGGTTTGGGAGACTTATGAAGTTCCTTTTCTATTTCATAGATATATTGATGATGGTATAAGTATTACTGACATGCCTGAGACAGAATTGTCTCACTACATCAACTTTATCAACAATTTTAACCCTTCTATTCAATGCACATCCAACATCTCTACTACTTCTGTCAGCTTTCTTGACATTATTGTCACTATTCATCCCCCTTACCTCAGCACATCTGTTTACTACGAACCTTCTGGTGTACATTTCTTTTCATTTTCCTGCTTATCACAACTCTGTCATTCTTTTCTACGTAAGTACTATTGTTGTTACGTTCACTGCAGTACTACCGTATATTGATTATGTAATTCTTGTATGCTGTTGAGATCCATAATCATACCCTCTTTGATGGTTGTTCTACGAAGAGTCTCTCTTGGTCTGCTTGTAGTGGCAGTCTGTTTTCATTCATTCTAAGTACAGGTCCGATATAGGTCCATCGTTTTTTTCTTATAGTTGTAGAAACATATTGCTGTTTGGCGTTGTCTCTAATTGCACGTTTGACTTGAATTCTTCCCAATCAATATTTAAATCTTCTAAGACATTTATTTTCATATGAGTTCAATTTCTTCTCCAGCGCCTTTGTCATTTTCCAACTTTCGCAACCATATGTCAACACGGATATGACATTGGAGTTGAACTATGCATCTGTATTGTTGGCAAAATAATTGGTATGCTATAATATATATGACAACATTTTTAGATAGTTTTAATTCTTGTGAATTACGAGCAATAAAGCTCTTGTATCCGCTGTGGAATGGAGAGGTTTCTTCAACGCTTTAATATCCAGAAGACTCCAACTCTCAGCGAAGTGCGGGTCTTTGAGTAGCCTCCTACTCAGAGGGGTAAATTCAGTGTTATAAGGAGGACGTTATCGTGCGTTAATATACAATGAGACAATAGATAATAAGTGAGACTGCAGTAAAACTGTATAACAATAGTAATTAAGTAAAACACAAAGTCAATCCGCTTTACAAAGAACGTACAATCATGTTAAATGATTCGTTGCAGACGCCGAAACTGCTATACATATGCCTATGTAGTGTAAATCCGGTCCTTATCATTTCATAATGCCACTTTCACTATCAACGATGTCTTTACATACAATTCCCGTAACGCCATCTACATTATCAGTTGTAAACACTGTGACGTAAAATTGACCAAAAAAAATGAAGTGACCGTTTCTGCCATCAACCACAGATCGTCTACATGTTATGCATTTCAGTGTTGCTGATAATCGTGGTGCCCGTGATATTCTGGTCACTGCAATAAGATCTTGCACCACTACTGATAGAACTAGGTACGCCCTTGAAATCACTGTATATTGAAGTGTGGTACCCGTAAGCCATTTGATCTTAATACATATTATTTATTTATATGGGGGGGGGGGGTGGCTTTATTGTGTTGTCGTTCATGTTGTTTGATATTTTTGAATGCACGTTTCTGTGACAATACTAGTGGATACTTTCATCTTTGTTACCTGAATGTCTCTGTTGTTGAATGTATGCCTTTTAGTGCCTTGCATTTTTCTGTCTTTATTTTTTGTTCACTGTTTGTCTTGTATTTTCTTAATAAAGATTGTACGGTTGAAACTGTTTTGTATACCGTTGTGTGTAATTTTTCCATTCCCTTACCCCATAGTCTGTGCGTTCATTGTAAAGATGATCAACCTCGTGTTTTTCGTAAGTACTGTGTTAACCTTATGTCATGTCTTGGAAGTTTAGGAAGTGCATTTTTCAGAAATCCATATCAATTATCGCATAAAACTATATATACTGAGTTACGTACTATAAGTTGTAATCACGGCATTCGACGTGCCGCCTCGTTGAGAGGGACGGAGTGCATATTGCGAACCCGAGGACAGTGGGGTAAATCCTCAGCGTTTTTTTAGATTAAAAAAAATAACTGGTTTATCACAACGAATGTAGCAGAGATCAGTTTAGTAACACAAGTACATGTATCAGGTATGATAGCGCTGGCATTTAACAATAACACACTGGGCGTACATACCGCACATATTCTATTAATGATGGTTGCAGAAAATAGAGCAGTTAAAAAAATGGCACCCAGCGAGAAGTTAAATATGTTATTGTATACATATATTTGAGCAGCAAAAATTAGTTTACTTACTCCACTACCACATCGAGCATGAAAATAGAAACAGTGACGGCAGCACACAGCTGGTTTGTGATTTAAATACTAATTCATACGGGTATACTCTCAGACTCACAAAGCATGTTATGTAGAGATGTACACGATAAGAAAGGAATGGGTAACACTACTGAACAACTCTGATGTCCGAAGTATAACATGGATATACTGCGCTGATCATGCAGGGGTCAGTGGAAATGAAAGAGCAGACTCATTGGCGGGCAATGCTGTGATGCATGGCACACTACTGAGAGGAGATAAAGCCGACCTACTAAGAGCGGTTATAGTCAAGCAAAATGAATTAAACAGGTTACTAAAACACTTACCTTGCCTATTAATAAAAATATATTTAAAAAAGTATATATAAAAAAACATACAATAAAACTAAACAGGACAATTCTCCACGTATCGGCTCAAATTGAACCTTTTTCAAGATGAAAACAACAAAATAAAAAACAAAATAGATGACTAGATTTCATCAAGCCCCGTCTCCATAGCGCAGGGATGGCAACGCATCTAGTAAAAGAGAAAATGCGTGCATTCATTATAAACAAACCGAAAGTGGGAAATTAGAGGCACTATAGATGAGTGCAAGAATAATAAAAGAAAAAGATAAGAATAATACCCCTTTTGTCACTTTAAACAATAATAAAAGAAAAAGATAAGAATAATACCCCTTTTGTCACTTTAAACAATAATAAAAGAAAAAGATAAGAATAATACCCCTTTTGTCACTTTAAACAATAATAAAAGAAAAAGATAAGAATAATACCCCTTTTGTCACTTTAAAGAATAATAAAAGAAAAAGATAAGAAAGTGACATAAAGGGAATTTTTCTTATCTCTTTCTTTTATTATTCTTTAAATCTTGTATGGCACCTGTCCTGCCGCAATAGATACCTGGTGGGAGTTTGAGACGTTGTCACAACTTTCTTTACAGTAAAAGGCTTGATGTATTTGAATGACGTCTCAATGATAGGGACATGTTATGTATATGTGCGTTCCCAATGGCGATATACGGCTGCGAAACTAAATAAACTAGCATGGAAAATAAATAAAGCGTGCTATATGAGTTATTAGAGTACCAGCAAGAAAGACCAACCAAGACATGCTAAGAAAAATCAACATTCACGAAGGCTGGCTTTTAAACACAATATTAAAAAAGATGTTAAGTTTTTTTCGGCCATGCGAAGAGACACGATGGTATGAAGAGAGTGTTGTTGGAGTTGGCGGTAGAGGCAGAGACCGACCAAGACGTCCTTGGATAAGAGATATAAAGGAATGTATGCACACAACTTGCCAGAGACCGCGGGGATTTCAGGAGAGTTTGTGGGCACACAATACTGTTTTCAGCTAATAACAGCAACGATTTGACATAATAATTTCATGCAAATAACTTGTGAGCATAGTATTTTAGAGTTTGGATCAGATGGCTTATGGGTTGATATTTTCTAAGCTGAGGGGCGAGTGCATATGATAATTTTAAAATCAACCTGGTGGACTAGTTAAATAGGTTTGGCGGGTCATATTTTGCCAATCCTTGATCTAAATCTTACGCAGAAGACCGTGTATTTCTGACTGCTGCATTATGTTGTTGTTTCTTGTCGTTAAACGTTGATGAATCTATTTATTTTGACACAACTTCTACGCCACGGCGTACTGTGGCGGTGACAAAGTCAATACCCCCTTTTCTCTTACTACATACATGGCAAGTCGCGCTTTGTTACTATTCTTTGTTCTCATTTCGAGTAACGACACACTTGGGTGTATGTATACCTAATGCTCTAGTAAATAACATGTCAGGAAATTTAAATTCCAAAATACTATGGGCCCATTCCAAAAATACTATGTTTAGGACAATATCATCAGTGCGAAATGGGATGGTTAGCATGAAGTCGCACCTGTATGTAATGAACACTACCTCATAGATAAGAAATGCCATTATAAACGGAGAGAGAAACTTTGCGGTAACAAAGCAGATAAGCATTGAAATAAAAATATCAATACAGGTACAAAAGTTCTTTAATTACTTTAAGAAAGCCGACATGTAATAATGAAACCAACAAGATAACACACATATGGCACAGCGTTAGCAAATCACAAGATGACCTACTTTCTAAAAGTCGTTCCCAGGCCAGGTATGTGACGAGAAATGTAATTTCTTAATTGCAACTCTCATATACAGAACTACTCAGTTTAAGCTATATGTTGGAAGATAATCATATTCAGCACAGACACACCTGGATAAGAACACCGGCAAATTACACCCCTCAACCAAATGTGAAGCTAAATTGATGAACACTCAAGCTAAATTGATGAACACTCAAACATTCCTTTTACTCCCATTAATATATTCCTTTGCTTTAAGCCTTTATGGAATGGATGGTTTTAAAAGGAATGCGCCAAAAACAGTTTATCCTACCGAGGTTTCATCAGCAAGTTCTGTTATGTTAGAAAAACAAGTTACAACTAAATTATTATATACTCGATTTTTTTGTCGACAAAATGTGTGTCGTTCTCAGAAAATTTACTATATTGCTAAATTATGTTTAAGAAAACTACTAATTACTACGGTTAGTTCATAACTGCTACCTTCTATAAGGAAAATCTAAATATTTCCCACATGAAAAAATGTGTCCTTTTGTGATTTTTTTGGTCGGCAAGCCAGATTTGGCTTTAATTAGGGATGAAGCCAACGAAGTTTTTTTAGTCCATTGGAGCTCCCGAAATGTTTTCTGTTTTCATGGGATAATGAATACTGAACGTTTAAATCAGCTTCGCTGGTCCACCTGATCTAAGTATATACTGACGGATCTGTTCTTCGATCAAGAGAGCAGTGGCGCACAAAGTACTAGTGAGAAGTATATGAAGTCTAACAAACCAAACAAAAAGATTATCTGATTACCGTAAGAGCACATATTCTTTAGTATATATGTACGGCAAGGGATTTGTAGTACATATGTGTTATGTGAAGTGAAACCACCATTTCATGAAATAAGGTATTCTTAATTAGAAACCAGGATAACAATAAAAGTCATTCCGATAAGTGATATGATCCACTCCGCTCCAGCAACCATCCTAAAGTATGCAGACCAAGTAAGATATTGATTGTGCGATCTTTCCAGAGATGTTACACTTCATCCACTCGCCTAGTCACTCCAACGTTTGTCAATCTTTGCATGTAGACGTTATCACATCCAGCATCATCTTCATTCTGTAGTAATTCTATAGCTGGGTTTATTAGGTCATCACTATCTCTGATCTTGTTGTTCGTCTATCACAAATGATTACCATTTACTTCATATATCTTAGAGAATTCAGTTACATCTATGTCATATATAATTATTTGCTTTATCACACCATGTTAGTTTTACTTCTTATATACTTATATGTAACGCACATCATTATATAGACTGACAGCCTTATATAGCTTTTAAAAGCTCTAAAAAGCTTTGCAAAACACAAAGTTTTCTAGTTTGTGCAGTGCCCCTTGCAATCTATTTTTTGCAACTTCTATTGTCTTCCCGCCTGTCCACAAAGCTAGGACATATACATACATTGCAGAGTGTACCCCAATAGGTATGACTTCCATAATATCATTTATGTAAATTAAGAAGAGTGTATGGGATAGTACACTTTGTTCAATTATTCTATTCCTGCTACGTTGTCTCTGTACTTGCACTCTGGCTGTTCTTGTTTCCATGTAGCTGCATATCCAGTTATATAAATGTCCTCTGATTCATAGTCTAAGGAACTTGTTCATGAGTCCTTTGTCAAATGCCTTCTCCATGTCAACCAACACTGCACGCGTTTTTTTTGGGTTTGGTATACGTCTTCAATCTATTGGGCTGTGTAGGCGACCTAGTCTTCTGTTGATCTGTGTTGTCGGAAGGTATACGTAATTTGACATCTTACACAGAATATAAGTAAGTGTATGAAATCTCTTACTTTAAAAAATCTCAAAGCTTACAAAATATTATAACTTTGTCATAGAAACTCGCTTTTATTTCTGTTTTTGTATTATTTACACAAATATTAATATTTTACAAGTTTTATATGTTTCTAAAATGACTAAAGGTAAGTCCCATGACATTTGCCGTCGGGGATGAAGATAACTCTTCATGTACTAAGCCTCAGCAACTATTAGGTGGGGTGGCCAGTTCACTTCCTTGCTATTTTTACCTCCACTAACTCATGCGTCAGGTACTTATTTACAGTTGAGTCGACCGGAGGAGTGGCCGTCTCAAGTGAAAAATAACATGTGGTTTCGAACCTGACACGCTGTAACCCGATGATAGCAAGCAAACTCACTATCAACTAGGCTACCGTGCTCCTCAAATGTCTGCAGGCATATATAATTTTAAATTACATTCTTACATTGTAAAAAATATAATCAAATGTAAATTTGTAAGCAGTGCTTATGTTGACCCCTCGTCACTAAATGGGATAGACCGGTCGCGTTTTCATACTTATAAGCGGTATGGTTACCGTAATTCGAATGTATCGGGCCTTATGCGCAAATAAAAGGCTATACATGGCATTTTACGTTACCGCTACTTTCAACTAGAAATGAAGTAAGACCATTGTCCTGATACATGAAAGATCCGGTGGGAGTTTTAGAGTAATTCTTAAGGCTGACGGGAATTGAACCAGGTTCGTTCTAGCGGCACCGAATCGCCTTGCAGCTCAAGTAAATAGGATTTCCGTATTTGACCAACCCCACCCCAAAAAATGATGTGATATCATCAAGACATTCAAACAGTGTACTTAAGTCACTGAGTACAGATCATTCAAGACAAGGACTATTACAAGCACAACGAACATCCCGTACAAGTATTGAAGTATCCTCAGGAACACAAACATATAACATCCCTATTTGTACTATAAGGACCTATAAGCCTACTTTTGAACATTAATAACAAAGAGGCAGGACAATGTTGCTTCAAATAATAGCGTATACAAGTAAACTCTGCCCTCATTAGAAGTATGAGGATACATGAAAATAACTCTTAAAGGTGAGGGGAATTAAACCAGTTCCATTCTAGCTTACGTATTACACAGGTTAATATATTCGCTTCAATCAGACACGACATACTATATCTAAAACTAGTTGGAAATGATGTGCACACAAGAAAATATACAAATTACAATATACAAATCATATTCAACGTTTCAACCAAAAGGTCTTTATCAAGATACATACAAAAGATAAAAAGACGACGAATGGAAAAAATTATCACAACAAGCCAACATATCCAACGGACATATGGAAATGATATGGCGAAATCAAATTCTATTCCATTCTAGCGGAGTTTGAGAGGAAGCGCAAATAAAACAGACTCGGAGCAGGTAGATGCAGGCCATGGATAAAGGGATGGTGGGAGAAAAAAACGCTTCACAGATTATCTCTTATGTGTAAACCACGAAACAATGAATTCCGTTCTATTACTTCTGTGGACTAGATTATGCTAACCACCATGAGTTTGAGAACTAACGCAGAAGCATAATCTCAAAGTTTCTGTTAAAAGTTTCATCATTATCGACACCTTCTGGTTTTTTAGGGCATCAAACGTGACGCGGTAGCAACATTACTGATACCCGCTTTTAAAAAAAAATAGAGAACTTAGGATTCATCATGATCAGGTGCCTTGTCTTATAACGTGGCTAAAAAATGAAGATTGTATTTTTCGTATATTATTGATTAAGCTCCACATTAGTTTTCCTGGCAGTCCATGGTATTCTCAGCATTCTTCTGTAGAACCACACCTCTAATTTCCCACTTCCCTGTTATTTATTGTCCAAAACTCGCATCCATATGTTAGTATAAAAGTTATATAGCACTGCAGAGCGCTCTTCCTAACCTATAATGACAATGTCATATTACACAATATATTTTTCATTTTTCTGAATGTCGTTTTATTTTTTCCTGCCCTATTCTGCTTCTTATTTCTGTTGAACTTCTTCCATCTGCTGTAATCGCTGTACATAAATACTTGAATTGGCTGACCTGTTTTAGTACTACATGTATATCATTCACTTTGATCTTGCAAGCTGTGGTATTTTGTTTCTTTGAAATAACTATTACTTCTGTAATTGTTATTACAGAATGAATGGCTATTACTTTCTTGATATTTAGAAAGATGCCTTTCTCTTTACTTTCTTTCACTACTACATTAGTTAATTCTTGAAGGTATCCTGACTTTTAGCATTAACAGTCAGAATAATCGCATAACTTATCATTGCTGAGACAGAAAACGTCCTGCTTGAAAAAAAAAAGATAAAATAGTTAACCATGACCAATCGTCATTATAAGACCTACTGGTTCATTGGAAAACAAACTCCTAAATGGACTAAATTTGACTTTTCCGTGATTTTTATTGGTCACTTTTGTGTATAATTTCTGTTAATAGCCAATGAAAATCACGGGCAAAGTCAAGAGTTCTTTTAGAAGGCTGTTTTTCATTGAGCCCATGGGTCTTAGAATGTCAATGGTCACAAGCCAACACTCATGTTCTGTGAGTTCCGTGACAGAATTGAACTCTACTGTTACGTCGGCACACATAAATGAGATATAATTTAAGTCCGAAGCAATTTTCATTATTTTCTGCGATTGACGGTTATTAATTGAGAAAGCACATACTTCATGTTTAAGAGCCCCCATCTGGAACACATGAACAATCATACATATTTATGTATTTTGTGTTATCATTATCTCTCCCCGTCCTCAATCACCATATCATCCAGCTCTCTATTTCATATTTTTTTAATGTGTATTGCTTTTCTAATTCACTGCATTCATTTTCAACTACTGGTTAGCAGGATATAGTCGAGGGAACAGATTGTGGCATGTCATAGTTTACAGCGTTGCTGAACTATCTTACACATCGGAATTAAACCTTAACTTCTTGGCCTATGGGATGGACTGGCCAGTTGTACCCACAACCCCCTTAGCCACATCTTCCGTCGTGTACGGTAGGTAACAATGTTATTTCACACTACCACCCCATCCCTTTTTGGGGACCCAGATACACGTGGATGACTGGATTTCAGAATTCGACCATCTGGGTTTATAATATTAGATATTTCTATCTATCCACGTATTCACTTATCAATTAGTAATTTACAATATGAATCGCTAAGTCAACATTAGAAGACCTGCACTTTTTAAAGAATGACACTGAGCTGCTAAAAGTGGGTTACTTCAGCAGCTTTTAGATATCAACAACAACAATCTATCCATCAATCACATACGTTTTTTTTCTAAAAATCTGCATGCGGGGATTGGATATGCTAAGCCAAGAGGCAATAAAACAAACAAACGGTAGCACAATGTATTCACGCTCATAGGCTGATATACGATATACCGCCTTGATTATACAAGAGCCCGCGCAAACTAACAAAACAAGCAAGTCATATTCCTTTCGATTGATGTTAGGTATGTTCTATTACTTCTTCCTTAGTAAAACGTTATCATATCATTTCTAGCACATTCTTCGCAATCACCACATATATTTATGACTGTATACTTAATGATATGTATTCAGTGGCATGCGATCATTGAACTAGAGGGGCTCGCCTATTCCTCAGGATTAAAAGTATATGAACGCATAGAAGTAAAAAAAAATATATAATAGAAGCCATTTTTCCCTCAGTGAAGAGTGTCAATTTGTGTCATAACAACCTTTAATTGCGCCCATCAATGACATTATGCACATGAATCGGAAACACCGAGTAAGCGAAGTAGAGATCAGCTACGAAATTTCTAGTCCCGTGTATACCGTATTAGACAAGCTCATTTCGTAAGCAAATAGATTTACCATCTTCTTCTTCAGTGGTGATGGGTGATGCTAGATTGTCAAACCTGTCGCCAGGGAGAAGTTCACTACAGTCTTCTCCAGGTCAGAGCGATACTCCATAGATTTTGCTTCAAATCTGTAGCCTCTGGCCAGATTTTTGTATGTTGGGTAGTTTTAAAATAAGGGTCTGTGTTTTCAGAGATTTGTATTCTTCTTCTTCTGCGTTCATTCTCAAACTCCAACTGGATCTAGCTGGATCATGGTCCTGCTAGATTTCCAGCAGGATGTAGTCCAGAAAATGGAAATGCGTTGTGTCGCCGTTTTATTTGCGCCAATGGCCCAACACATCCGTCTTCGGCGGGAGATTTGTATTCAGGATCCACATACTTTCTATCTGTGAGAGTGATGTGGTAATTAAGAGTATGATATTGTTGCCGTCAATGAAGAGATCTTGTGAAAGCTTAAAAACGTTCGATTGTCAATATAACTTTAGTGTTTCAAAGCGTGTTATATCAAAGCCATATAAAATAATGGAGGTTTTATTTCACATAATACTGTCACCTAAAGTTTAGAATGTTCATTTTTTTTTTTAAACCCACAGCCCACAATAAAATAGTCTAGTTCCCTGTGAGAAGCAGCCGTATCTATTGATGTTTCTCTTACTCTGTGTGTAGGGAGCGGAGATCTACTAAATGTCGCAGTACAATATAATGTTTCAATGTATGCCTGGGTATCTCAGTACCAATTTCTTTGGTAAGATTAAATACTTCACTGATTTCTTTCTTCAGTACTTGGTAGTGTTTCTAACAGCTAACTTGTTTTGCTAGTTAATGTACTTTGTGTGTGACTCACTTATATGTCTACTGCACTTCTGTTGTGTCATTCTACTTCAATATGTGTATCTCATTATTGGTGTCTCAATTGTGCATATTTTCTAGTTTTTGAACCGGATTTCCTTGAGTGGATCCCTGTTACTCCCACGTGCCAGTGTGTAACTAGACAAACCTGACGCTATTGGGAGAGAACCACAACAATTCATGACACTCGTGTGCTAATATTTTGGTTTCTCTACAGGAATGTCTTTATACGCACTTTCAATGGACTACTGCACAATGACATCTGGATACAAGCATGCATGTCTACAATCATGGACATCTAGATATACTAAAGGAAATATAACGGACGTGTAACACGCCACAGAAAGAGTCGGTTTATACCAAAAATAGCCGGGATTTCACGTACAATATTTACAAAGTCTTCAAGAATTGTACAGCGTGCTGCACCTCGCACACCGTCACTCATCGTGACCATTTGTCGCTCTGCGTATATTTATTTTTACACTTTGAGTCTCCAGCCATTGAAAAGCACGGGAAAAGTCGGATATACCAAAATAAGTGACACTACACGAGATCACTATCTTAGAGAAGTACTTGTTTTCTGTGAGAATTGTTTCAATGCAGGAAATGTATTTATAACAACTGTCTCATTATGTGACTTGTGCTACGCCCATGTGTATCTAACATCTTTGGATCAGTTGAGTCATCGTCACGTGACAATCTTTCCAGAACGTGGTCTTCCTTATGGAATCTCTGAGCACTCCGCGATTCTGAGGGAGTTGACCTTCTGCATCTAGAGACATTTTTAAGCAACCTGATACATCACTGCACCATCGTCGTCTTGGGCGCCCTATCACTTGTTGCCGTTAACTCTGCGCTCAGCTATTAATCTTTCCATCCTGTTATGTCTCTTTATATGACCAACAAAAAAACAACAACCCAGTTTTCTTGTTAAGATGTTGTTAAGGAGCCAGCCCCCTTCTACGTCTGTTGGTCTTAACACTTCTTGATTTGTCTTTTTAGCTGTCCGTGGTATATGTAAAATTCTTCTTCAGCGTTCATTCTCAAACTCCCATTTGATCTCTCTTGTAGCAGGACAATGGTCCTACTATAGATTTCCAGCAGGATATAGTCCAGAGAATAGAAATGCGCGTTTCGTCGTTTTATTTGCGCCAATCGTCCGACACATCCGCCATTGGCGGGAAAAAATTCTTCTGTAGCATCTCATTTCAAAAGCAGTGATTCTCGTTGCTATTATTTTATTTAATATCCATGCCTCACAACCGTATATTGTCACTGGAAATAGCATGTTCTGATCATATATAGTTATGTAATGCTTCTGGTACCTTGCCAAATTTTTTTCATTTGTGCAAGTTTCAATGTCGCCTTTGAAATCCTTCTCGTGATCATCGCAGCATCCTGAGTCATCAGCTAAGTCCCTCATCAATTATATAGTCCTGTGAACTTGGCGGGTTCATTTTTCAAAAGTGACACTATTTAAATTTTTATGTTATTTTCATTGATCACTTTGTATATTGTGTGTCGATTACCAATACAAATCACGTGAAAGTCAAATAGCGTCACTTTTGACAAATAAATCAGATGAGTCTACAGTACTATAGGTCCTTGTTTGGAATGCAAGCCTGTTTTATAACTGTTTTTTAATGTTTATAAAACAGTTTAAAACAAGCCTGTTTATTCTAGAGTTAATTAATCTATTATATCAATAATTAATTTAAATATTATTTGTTAGGGTTAGAGTTGTGTTTTATATAACTAACCCTAAATAAATTTATATTTAAATTAATAGCTGATAAACATTGCCAAGGGAAATAAATAAAACAAGTATGCTCGCGTTCCATGAATCATACTATATAATTAACGAAAGATCGCATATGTCTTATAATATGGATGGTCACGTTAGAAAGTGTATGTCTTGTATTTACAGTAAGGGATATCCTGACAATTTTTGCCTACTACTGTGACGTGAAAAGTTTCCGTAGTTAGACCGTGCTTGTATTTAGACGTCCGTGGTTACTGTCATTCGCCTTTCTTATCAAATGCGCATGTGTTGAGGTCTGCACTACGCTCTTTATGAAAATAAACATAATAGACACTCGATTCCCTCTTAGTGAGCTATCTCATCTGGCGGGCGTGTCGAAAAAGAGAGAGGGTACAATGATATCAAGTGTCAGGATGAAGAGAAAATATACATGGTTATCTGTGAAGTAGTTTCCCGGTGAGTCATAGATCCTATGGACGTGCTTTTATTCAAGTCCATCGACAGTACAGATCTGTGGACTAATCGGGAATCATCCGTCTGAAGTGACGAAGTTACTTATCCCGTGATTTTCATAAGCCACTTTGTGGCGACAGCCAATTAAAATCACGGCAAAAGTCAAATTGCGCCCTTTTCAAAGGGTAGTTTTCGATGTGTCCACAGGTTAGTATTGTCGAGGGACTTACTTTACCCTTCTTTTTCGACCCGATCTCTGTAATACAGCTATAGAATTACAGGTATCGAAAAAAATAATCCGTGTGCCATATGAAAATAATAATAAAACAGTTAGTTAATATGCAGTTTTACTTTACACAACGTTTCGACCAACAAATCTTTATCTAGCGAGAGGAAAACAGTTTGTTGAGGTATTATTTTAAATCATGAAACACTGTTTTTTTTCCTTTATAAAATAAAATAACGAAATCGAACATGTTCTTAAAGACATCTAAATTGTAAAGCACAAATGTGGTCACATTATAAGACAGAAAGATATACAATTTAGCTCATAATCATAGGGTTAGGATTATAATAATAAAGCCAATTGCCCGTTACTGTTTTTGGAGTGCACGCTGGAGCCACGATCCGTATTATGTCGATACTCGGCTGGTAGCATTTATTGTGCAGATTTTTACTTGGTGACACACATATTCTCCGCAACTTCCATTATCCAGACGCAGAAATAACACAACTGTTATCCCGCTTCATTTTACCGGAAGTGAGACGGTAAAGGGGACGCAAGAAGCATACTTGTTTTTGACAATGTATAGTTTGAAGACTGTCTACATTGATGATGATGACATTACTGTATCCTCGGAAGAAATGTCAGACACATGTATCACAACTTCGACCTGTCTACATTGATGATAATAGTGGTAGTGTATGGAGGATGTCCATTAGTTATGTCAACAAATTGGTGTTCTGGTAGGGCGCAAAAAAGTTTGATAGTAGTTGACAAGGGGAGAAGGGTAGTTTGACAAAAATTGACATCAACAAAATGTTTTTTTTTGGTTTTTTGTTATTCACCAATTAAATGGTCCGAATTTTTGGCCAGAGCTCACAATATATATCACTATCGCATCCATGCTGTTAACAATATGCTAATCAGTGATAACGAAATGGTGACGTCACATCTGTCTTGATTTGGTTGTGCTTTTGCTCAGAACTAACCGACTTGGAAAGACAAGGCCTACCAGAGCCTTTGATAACGAGAATATCAGACGATAAAGGATTTGATTTTGGTCAGAATAAGCATTGAATTCTAAATACTGGGGGAAAAAACGTCTCAGTTATTCCGATTATCTGCTATGACCCGATTCCTGCCAAACATGCACATCACATAATTTGATCAGCGATCCATCAAATGTTGCATGGCTTAGTAACATCTGTGAGTTCCTCATTGGGGACCTTATCACACCTTATTTCATATCTTCCATTGTAAGCAGGCATCCACTTACTAAAATATATAGTTTTCTTGTTCGTCTTTTACTTGTTATATCTCAGGGTTTAAGGGTGATTCAAACCCTCACCCCCAGGAAATCATAACATGGCTATTAGTGCTAGTAATTCAGTCAAAAGGCTGGTAAAACCAAAAACATCATCCTTATTTCCTTTAGCGATTTCCTAAAAGGGCATCAAAATGTCACCAATACGAAGGAAATTTACACAAAAATGAACAAATGCCTATTTAAAAAATGTACGTAAACCCCACCCCCTTTTAACTGAAGACGTAGATACGGCCATGTTTCGTGTTTCCCATTGCAAAAAGGTTTCCTCTGCCATTCTGTGATTTTTAATGTTTTTGACATCTTGGCATATTCTCTATTTTTCTATGTATGCTTCCAATACATATGCAAGATTCTAATATGGTTTCACATAGTGCGTTCTTATTCTCGTAATATCAGTTTATAAAGTGAGATTGATCGCAGAATTGTTATATCAAATATTTTATGTGACTGGGTCGACCCAGAGCCTTTTGTGGTGAAACATATTCTCACTATACTGAGAATAAAGCTCAGAATCTAGAGATATATAAGAGAATGTACTAACTATCTACGGTATATGTAACGATTTTATAGCGGGCACAGTTCACACGGCTGTTTGGGCAAACATTAAATGTTATATATGCCGTGGATGGTTTTGATGACATATTATAGGTTCGCCGTTCTGGTCTTATTCACTGAGTGTTACATTTCGGCACTTTCTGGTAACGTTCGTGGCCGAGCATTCACTCAGCTTAGAGGGACCGTAACTAGTTACTTCACTTGTACGGCTTCATTTTGTCTGTTTATATTCAAGAATATTTGCCGTGACCTGTTATTTAGTGCAGTGGTTCATAGAGACATCGTGGGGGCTCATAGATATTTCTAGGGGAACCACGTAGAAATTGCCAAGAAAAATAATCACATCGGGTGATACGCATTCCAAACAAGAACCGAAGAGACACTTTCATAAATGTCTGCTGCGTGGGAAAAGAGGGTATAATGTGCATAGTGATTAAAATGTATTATAAGTTAAAAATATAATTATTTTTGTCCATATTATACGTATGCAATTTGACTATAATAACGTTTGAACTATCTAGCAACCCTGGATAGTGAATGCATAAACATTTTATAAAGAGAGGTGCATATCTTGTATAGAACATTGAAATTCAATTATTATTGTATTTTAGGCATCAGTAATACAACCAATAACATCGCCAACACAATGTCGGCTTTTGAGCCACGAGCAAGTTCGAGCTAGTTTGTTTATTAAACCTATTCACTCTACCACCGAATCGACGAGTGTAGAATAAGAAGAGAATTAATTATTCCCGTTAATTTGATATCAAATGAGCGTGGCATATACAGAACAGTGCACAAGATAAGTTTGATTGGCAGATTTCGTTCTTCGAAAGAAGTTAATATTAATTTATAACAAACATAATTATTGAGATTCAAATCTACTGCAAATCACATTATGACATTAATATTTTATTTGAAACAACAACTTTTGGCATCAAAGTCCTATAAATAGGCATTATATGAGATGTTCTTTGTGTTTGAAAGATGCCCGATAGTACGATAAGTCCACGTTTCATGACTGCCAGTATAATTTTGTCTGATAAGGATAAAAATTTGGAAACCACGTGTACTCCCTTCACTCGTTAAAGATCATTTGACATATATAAAGGTTAAGGAGCAATAAGCGAGACCGATTCCCGAGGGTAAATTCCAGTTAGAAGATCACCGTGGAAAGGTCTCCGTATTGAAGAGGATTTGTGTGTGCGGTGAGTCTCTGTAGATGTATGCGACTACGCAAAAGAAAATTACCCACAGAAAAAATCAAATCCTGGCATTATGTCTTGGAAAGTTAATGGCTAAATGCTTTCTTTACCTCTTCAAATCACGCCAAGCTCATTCTTCATATCATGTTTACAATTTAGCTCAGTACTCTAGAATAGAAGTTCCGTCACCAAGTAAACTACCTTGAACTCCACCAGTTTTAAACTAGAAACAAAATGTTGCTGAACTAAGGATAACTGAAAATAATGACGAGCCAATGCATTGTCAAAATAACTAACAGATAACGAATTTGAGTGAACTAACCAATATAAAAAAATAATAAGCATATTTATTATTTAAAAGAAGTTAGGTTATGCGCATAGGAAAACGTAGGCTTATGATGAGAAAGTGTAGGCTTTCTTGGCGTGATCACAGTGAAAGAAACGTAGTATGCTAAGTAGATTCAAGATGTAGCGATTACCCCATCATTTCTGACTATTGCTTTTCTAGTCTATAAATGCATTCAGTAAGTTTCTATTGTTTTCTGAAACTATGTTAGATACAATTTTCATAAATGTAAGCTTCATTGGAATAACGCGTTATACTGTTATAACTCACGGAAAGAAAGAAATAAACACGTTTATAGACAGAGATATATACAGAAAGAGATATTCATATATTTATGAATATATATATATATATATATATATATATATATATATATATATAGAGAGAGAGAGAGAGAGAGAGACAAAGATATATACAGAAAGAGAAGAAAATGGTGCAAGATATTGATATGGCTTACACTTATAAGGGGAAAGAATAGCATGATATCTTTCTGGAATTCTCTAGAACTGCAACACCAGAAGAAAAGACAGATGGATATATGAGGGATAGGCAAAACATGGAAAGAGCAACACCGATTACTTAACAGAAAAAAATATGGAAGTTTGGACAGAGACTGATACTCCACAAAAAGCGAATAAACTATATACATACTATTAAATCAGCGAAGTTGGATATGTTGGACCATTAGCGCAAATAAAACGGCGTCAAAACGAATTTTCGTTCTTTGGCTTACACCCTGCTAGAAATCTAATGCCACTGTTCTGCTATAAGAGAGATCCAGCGTAAGTTTGAGATTGAACTCAAAGAATGAAAAGAGGCCCTTACTGCCTAGTCTAATGATGAAATATCAGAGATTCCATTATCACATTAAGGTCTGTAAAAATAGAACACTTCTTATCGGTTTAGTTTGTTGGTGTGTTACCGAAGCAAAGTAAAAATTAAGGAAAAAAATTTGTAACATTATAAACTGCCGTGTAAGAGGCTGCTGAAGAGAATTGTTAGTAAAAACTTTTCGACCCCTATGCCTTTATCACGGTAAGGACAAATACACAGACTGTAATAGGATAGACCAAAAAAAACATGCATGGGAGGAAAGTTGGGTACAGTTCAAGAAGACATCAACACATTTTTAACGGAACCATATTGAGCGGAACGAGGCTTTCTCGTAACGATGTTACAAAGGGACATAAAACAGAATAATACAATGCACACAATCAGAAATAATGGAACACTGTTTATCAGAAGTAATATTTCATAACAATGAGAATAATGTCAAATGCGGTGTCTGTTCCTGTTATCCTTTATGTATTTTAAGGTGGTGTTGAGATGTGCCACGGATTTTATTTCTCCATTTCACGCTACCTCAAAGTCGTTTAATTTTAAGAACCTCATTAAATTCATTGTGCTTCGTAATGCGCAGATAAACAAGCGCCAATCATTACTTCTTCGCGCTACGCACTGAGTGGCGAGGCCCCCTCCCCCAGTATATAGCGCGCATAAGAAATATAGACTTTCTCAACTAGTAGTATTGTACTTCTATGTAGAAACGCAACCGATTTCTGTGCGTTATGTGAAACTCGTAGTGTCAACCATCATGTTTGTGTTAGTAGCATCCGTGTTTGTTATTGTAGAAACGAATATAGGGGAATTGTCATGCGCAGTGACTATCTAAAAATTGGGATTAAAAAAACTGAAAGATGTGGTGCCGTCTACTTCTACTGAACCGAAAGTTGTTACCAGAAATAACGTTCCCGACCAAGATCAACTTATTGTAGTGGGGATGCTTCTGTGATCTTTAGAGTAGTGTGAGCAAAATACTGTCCGCCTAGATATGATTTTCAGGCCCGCCAAATTGATGCTAGTAGTAAAAACGAATACTGTATATTTCAGTTTTCATTCTGAATCTCCTGCAGATTACCATAATGTAATTACCGCCCCTGCTAACAATTAAAATAAAAAATTATGTTATAGAAACTGAAACAACAATTGGTCGGAGGCCCCTATAACTCTCGAAACTCAGATTTAAGACATGTTCTGTGAGAGATTGGAAATGTGATCGCCAATGCAAAACAAATTTTCTGACGATAAAAAAAACAACAACTATAATCAAACATGAAACATATCTGTGAAAGTGCCTAGAGAACTACTATGCAACAACCAAAGGGATAAAATTAGCTGTGCGATGACAGACAGCACAGAAAGCATTTTATTGAAGACATTTAACAGAAACGTGCAAACACACAGGCATCACGCACGTGTGCGCTCACATACACCGAATATATTATACTTTATTCGATATATATATAAAGAGAGAGAGGGCTGCTGTTTTGTTTTCGTTAACATGCACATAGAAGGAACATAATGGGAACGTATTTCTTTAATAACTATAACAGCTATATTCATTTACAAGAAAGAACGCAAGTATTATATTCAATGTCATGCTGAAACAAACAATACTGACGGAGCTATACAATTCGATTTTTAATACAGACGGGAAGGAACACCGAGCATAGCTCGAATACTAGACATTTAGATAATTACAGAACACATGATGTAGATGGGAGATGCTAATGAAGAGTCTGAGCCGACAATAGCAGATGTTTATACATTGAAGTGGAAAAACTCTCTCTCTCTCTCTCTCTCTCTCTCTCTCTCTCTATATATATATATATATATATATATATATATATATATATATATATATATATATAATCATCATCATCAAGTGACATATTCTTTCCAGAACGTAGTCTTTCCTATGGATCTCTTGAATTCTCCGCGGTCTTGAGCAAGTTGGCCTGCATCTTCCAGTGATATGCGCAGGCATTCTTGAATGTCTTTTGTCCAACGGCGTCTTGGTCGGCCTTTGCCCCTGTTGCCTTCTATCATCTCCTCCATTAACACTCTCTCCATGCCGTCGTGTCTCTTAATATGACCGAAAAAAGCAAGCTTTTTCTTTAATATAGTGTTCAGAAGCCAGCCTTCCTGGACGTTAATTGTTCGTAACATCTCCTGGTTTGTTTTCTTCGCTGTCCATGGTATTCTCAAAACTCTTCTATAACACTTTAATTCAAATGATGTTATTCTCTTGGCCACTGTTTTATTTAGTGTCCATTCTTCACATCCATATGTCGCCACAGGAAATACACATGTTCGTAGTAAAAACAATTTGGTTCTTATGTTAGTACCTTGTCATAATTTCTTTATCTGTTTTAATTTTGCAGCGCCATTGCCGTTCTTCTCTTGATCTCAACTGCGCAGTCCCCTGCATTGTTTATATTAGTTCCTAAATAATCAAAATGTGTCACTTCTTCCAAATTGCAGTTCTCAATATTAATTTTGGGTCTTGATTTAGTTTTGTCAGTTGCCATTATTTTTGTCTCATATATATATATATATATATAATACCAACTCAAAATGCTGTGTTAGAACAGAAAAAGGCAATTCAGATGGTTCCCTATGATTACTGGTGTTAAACAAGGCTGCCCTATGTTACTATTCAATATCGCAATTGAATTGGCTATGAGAAAAAGCACACCCAACACAGATTTAGGAATCAAATGGATAAATAAAACAACATTAGAAGACCTGGATTTTGCCTATGATCTTGCACTATTGAGTGAAAACCATCAAGATGCACAAACAAAAACTGATAGATTAAAACTCATTTCAGGACAAATAGGTCTCCAAATCAATTTATCAAAAACAATAATTATGAACTTCACCAATTCACCTAACGAAATTACTTTAAATGGACAACAACTTGAAAAAGTACATAAATTCTCCTATCTAGGAAGCAAATTAACACTCGACGGTGATGTCATGCCAGAAATTACAACTCGCATTGCCCTAGCATCAAGTGCATTTAACAGACTGTCTAATATCTGGAAGTCAAAGTCAATCAGCACACGCACGAAAATGCGCTTATTTAATTCCTGCGTTATTCCGGTACTATCCAATGGACGTGAGAGCTGGAAAAGCTCTTTATCTTTAGAAGAGAAATTACTGAGTTTCGAGAACAAATGTCTTCGTAGGATAACTAACACCCATTGGAGTGAATTCAAATCGAATGATAAAATCAGAGAAGAGACACATCAAAATTTAATCACAGATGTTATCAGAAAACGCCGTTGGTCCTACATCGGGCATGTCCTACGCGCAGACACCAACAGAATACACCACCAATCTCTTGAATGGATACCTACAGGCAAAAGAGCAAGGGGTAAACCAAAAGAAACACTCAGAAGAACAATACTTAGAGAAAGTAAAACAACCAATATTCATACTATTCAAGAACTGCACAAAATAGCTTTGAACAGACATAATTGGAGAGATCTGCCCTATGCGCTAACTTCAGCGCAAAAGGATCATGAATATATATATATATATATATATATATATATATATATATATATATATATATATATATATTCATGATCCTTTTGTACTTACTTTAAAAGTACTTGGAACTAATGAAAATAGATTGCCATTGCATGCATTAAAATAGGTATAAATATATAAAAAATCAGAGGATGTCCGACAAAATGAAAAGTGCCGCATTAACCAGACAAATATGAGGAAAATAATAAATTAAGTATGCAGGTTACTGTAGGTAACTATCAATATAAAATAAGAAGAAAATACAATAAAAAATTTAGCAAAGACAATTATCGACGTGTTGGTCCTATTGGGACCTTTATCAAGAAACAAAAACCAAGATGACACGACTATAAAATAACAGTCAAGAAGACTAAGACAATGGAAGCTAAATTATACAGGGTACTGTAGATAACTAACTAAAACTTGCACCAGATGAGAAGAAAACCGTCAAAATATCTATGAGTCTTAACAACATACAAGAACTGCACACAATCAACCTCACATCGTTACAATGGTTTAAATCCCATGCACCGTATTTGGACCTGTAGGAACACATATAAATAGATAGATAGTAGACAAAAGATGAAGGCTATACTAGAAGAGAAGTTTGAAGAAAGACTTCCATGGAGAGAAAGGAGATACACTTGTTTAAATTACGGATTGTCAGAATAAATTACACGGCCAAGAAGGAGTGTTAGAGAGCTTCAATCTCAGCACTTTTGATGCGGAGATGGCATTATTTTGTTATATTCTTCCTTATTGTCCATTAAAAAAATAATCTGCAAATAGATTTGATGTTTTGGAAAGTGTTGAAAATCTTTCGGAAAAATTAAAACCCAGAACAATTCATTTCGTATTAGTCATAGTCATAACTACTATTATTCAACCCAGAACAATGCATTTCGTATTAGTCATAGTCATAACTACTATTATTCAACCCAGAACAATACATTTCGTATTAGTCATAGTCATAACTACTATTATTCAACCCAGAACAATGCATTTCGTATTAGTCATAGTCATAACTACTATTATTCAACCCAGAACAATACATTTCGTATTAGTCATAGTCATAACTTATATTATTCAACCCAGAACAATGCATTTCGTATGTCATAGTCATAACTACTACTATTCAAACCAGAACAATACATTTCGTATTAGTCATAGTCATAAACTACTATTATTACTATGGTATGATTGATAAAGTTAATGCACATATACACCATTATGTGCACGGAGAGATTAGAATAATAAGGAGAAGCATGCTTAACAGATGAACATATATGATAGGTCAGGCGATGGATATTATTCACCATGCAATGTTTAACCGAGGACATAGATTCTGGTGTAGAATTGGTGAAAATGTCATTGGAGCTACGTAACATCATCTCTATATACATTAGTCTTGGCAGAGAGTGTCGGCCACATAACCCATTTCTTGTATAGGCAGAAGTTCAGATCTTAATTGTTGAGTTCATCTAAGCCAGATAAAGTAATTTGCAAAAATTGATATGTTGTACGAAATGTCAACATTGTTTGCTGTACAAGTATGAAAGAGAATTGTGAGGGCCGACAGTGTATGTACACCATGGTTAAAGTCGATGAAATGGTCAATCAGGTACGATGACCTTGACGATCGGACAAACAATGGACCGAGTTGGTGTTCTTAATGCGCTTAGTGAGATAGGATGAGTGAACTATTAAATGCTTGTGAATTCGCATTATTGTGCAGACTACAAGAACATAATTCAAGAAAAGCTCTCCAACAAGAATGTTACTCATGTAACCAGAAGAGATCATGTAAACCAACAGAGTAGGAAGTGATCGCTTCACGCTGAATATCTTGAAGAGATCAGCACTTATAGACCGATGGTTTGATGTGTACAATAGGATGATATGTCGCCTATTATTTACTATAGGACAACACATCAAGTTTCCATCAGCTGTATCTATCAATGTGTTCTTTGCAATGTTTTTTTCTCAATTCACCATCTGTAATCGAAGGTCACGCCCTATATGATTCTATGCATTTGTCCAATGGTTTCAGCGTTGTTTGCTATTTCAATATTTAAAAATTACAACGATCCTATATCAATTTGAGCATCATGACTGGGTTCGTCCTTAATAATTTAGCGCAGATATGCCGAGATAGCAATTTTAAAGAAACTGAGTGGGATGAATTTTCAAAAACTTATATCACAAGTTATTCGATCAAACTTAGAATATGGCTCTAAAGCAGTGTTTCCCAACCTTTTTTTAAAAACCACGCCCCCACCTAATTCTTTCTAAAATTCTGACCTCTCCCCTATTTAACATATACATATTTTGTTATATTCAATAATTTATTTATTCCATAAATGAAGCATAATTATAACTTGTTGGAACTACCCTCATTAACAATCAAGCCCCCCCCCCTGTGGGCCGCGGGTTCCACGTTGGGAAACACTGCTTTAAAGCATGGAGTTCATCCGCAAACACCAACTACAGAACTTGGATAGAGTGAAGAGCCAAGCATGAGATCCACAGCAATTGTAGAAATGCAGAATATCGAAAGGATGCGGTCACTGAAAGATCGTAAGGATACTAAAATTATAATTCATGTAGAAATGTTCCTTCCCCACCATAGTCACACAATGAAGGAAAGATACCAGAATCTGTCACAAGGACGGCTTAAAAGAGGTAGCTTTATACACCAGTCAAACTTCTACGTATTCAGTTATCGGATCTTCCAGAGGTAACAATACCACTGATATCTCAACCAGTTCTCATCCTATGGGAAAAACAGACATACCTACCAGTGACCATCCAAACAGTAACAGGCGTATAGGGGATGAATGGAAGAATAATATACAGAAAAGGGTGACAGCTCTCAGCTTCCTCAATGATACTTACCCAAGCGATCTGTGGATCGGATGTATCAGCACAGAATGCAGTAAGAAATGGGGGAAGTTATGTATACCTGGAATAGTCAGATGGTACCACAGATACCACCTGTATACCAATGGGGAATTACTGTAACAATTATGACTCTGAAGTCGAAGCTATTCATGCAGCTGCAGAGAAACTGTTAACATTGGACAGGATCTCACACCCTATTGTAATACTTACAAATGCAAGATCAGTACTAGAGGCACTACAATCCAATAAACTACCTGAGTTGAAAGAGGTATTGTCCATAGTTCAACATCGATGCATAATTATATTATACTGCAATGGATTCCATCACACTGTGGAATAACAGGAAATGAGAGAGCTGATCAACTGCCCAGGAGGGTTCTAACATGCAACAACCTGATGTACCAATCAGTTATCACCAAAAGAAATCCACGAGAAAGGCACAATGAAAGCCTTACTTTCACGGGACGATTACCATCCACTTAACAGACAAGAACAGGTCATTATATTTCGACTCAGAACAGGACACAGTAGACTAAACAGCCATATGTAAACACAATTTTTAATTGACACATCAGCAAAGTGTACATGTGGACGAGCTAAAGAAACTTCAGATCATATCTATCAAGAATTTGTAAACTATGACACATTAAGATGCACATACTGGCTTTCCGATACACCAATGGGTGTTAAACTTTATGGTACAAAACAAGAAATGGAAAACACTGTCCAATTTATACAAGAAACAACACTGCACATATATAGACATTATTAGCGAACGAAAGATTAAGCATAGATAAGCAAATCTCTGTACATATTCGACGATCTTCCCTCTACTTACCTACACTTTGAAGGTCTTTTCTCTAGTGAGTCGGAGAGATTACGAAGACTAGTAATGCAACCACATACCTTGCAGTCGTCAGAGGCAGCTAATCATGTTTGGGTGTATGGTTGACTACCTAATCTAGTAGAACATGGGTTTTCAATCTGATGATCTCACAGGGACATGTGCTCACGAGCACTAATGATTACATGTGGGCGATGCTTGCCGTCTGAAGAGGTTGAGAACCCCTGTTGTAGAAGGTTCAAGCGATCGCAAAATGTTTGTTAAAGTCGGATGTATGGGATCGAAAATGCAACGATGCTTTAAAACACGACACGACACATTCCGTTCTCCGGACTACCTCCTGTTAGCTGGCAAGACTTTGAGAACAAAGAAGAAAGTTTAGTAATTACTATCACGGTTCATCATCATATTTCCTACTTAGCAGCGACAGAAATGTGCAATTCTTCTCTGTCAATAACTTTTGTTTTGCAAATGTTTGTATTCATGTCAAATGCTTTAATCAGAAGTAATCGTGGTCAGCTTACTCTACCTTCGTTCTCAAACTCCTGTGTATTAGCACGGTGTGATCTGGAGAACGGAGTACGTTGTGTCATGGCTTACAGTTTCGCTGCTGTTTCTGTTCCTTTTGGCCTAATGATCCGATTTCAGCATTGATCTATATAATGAGATAACCAACTGCACCATCAAAACCTCCTTAGTCGCCTAATAAAACATACATGGCAGATAACAATGCCGTTTTTCTTTGATCCTCTATTGGACTCCACCAACATACGGATGATCTTGGTCTGCAATTATTGTAGTGTTTCTCTGTTTTTACGATGGCTTAGTCATTTTTAAATTTGATGACACATATTCGTTGCCTATTTACTTTAACCCCCATGTTATGCCTGGTATTTTCATCCATCATCTCATGATGAACATTCAACAAGCTCTGTGATAATACAATCTATGAGTCAATCAATTTACTCTAAATATTCTCCTAGATTTATAGAAAAATTTTAACAGCAAAACTGTGCTGCTTAAAAAGATCATCTGTTGGGAAAAAATGGATGTTAGGTGGAGAAACATTACCAACATGAAAAAGCGACAGACAGTCGGGGGGGGGGGATAATTTAAAGTTCTAAACACATCATGACAGCTAGCTGACAAAATCTATTTTGGCTAGTTGCTCTGTTCTTAGACCTCGGGACAATTAACTTCTAGTACTTGGGGGTTGGATCCTTTCAAGGCATAGGACCAGACACTGTCCCTGCTAATCATGTTTAAAAAAAACATACACACATTCCGTGACCATCTCTTGGTTTGGTGGTACACTCTGCTAGATTAAATTGTCAATCTTGTGATGTTATTCTCGCGCTTATATCTCTACCTACCTCTTGCTCGCATCCCAGCGACTTTACCCTCAAGTATTGTCTTCAAAAAGGTGTCATGTCTTTTACTGTGTCCAAAATATTATATTTGCTTGATCTTTATTTCCTTTAATATATAATTCTTTAATTCCACGATTATGCTGAGAGTTAAACACCTATGTTAGTTATTCCAGCGTTGAAATGTTAAAATAGATATATTATGTTGACTTTTCGTTAAATTTTGGCTTTAAAATTTCTTTGGCCTTGCAGGTAGGGAGAGAACCAGATCGTCTGTCGTTTGTTTGACGTTTCCGCTAGAGTTTGTACAGCAGAATTCTTAAGTAAATAGCAGGTTTCCGACCAATCCCTAAATGCTCGACAGAAAAGAAAAAAAAGGATTGTTGTCAAGGAGATTATCAAATTAGTTTAGCTGACTTCATTTGCTCATTATTTGTTCAGGCACAATGGGGAGACAATATATCTGCAGCACTTTATTTATGAGTTCACAGGGGATGTGTGTTATAAATAGAATAGTCATTCTTAACACTTTGTTAGCACAGAGGGTACGGATAATAAAAAGTAAAGTTAACCCTAGCATTTATTAGCGCCGTAGGGGTGTGCGATGTTAGTGATCTGACATTGCAGCGGCCCTGCTATATGAGAGCGGTAGCCATCTCCTCTCCCTCGCAGTCTTTACTTCCCGGAATAATCCGGTATCCAATTAAGACTGGGTCGACTCGGGAGCCGTTGCATCTGAAAAACATTTCCTCCTTGGGGAAAACATTCCAAACTCGGAAATGAACTCAGGACCTCTCATATGCGATGTCAGTGCGCTAACCACTGCACTACGCGGCCCCATATGGAATTATACAACATATTGAATCACCATAATATGCCGCCGTGTCAAAAGGTGTAAAGAATCGTTGATCACCGCAATTCTAAGCAGGGCCGTAGGTACGTCTTCAGTAGGTGTATGTATATCTTAATAAAATATAACATCCTCGTTTTTGTGGTGTTTTTAACGACTTTTGTGTGTGTGAAAACCAGTAACTATAAAAGGGAAAGGTGGGGGGGGGGGGTTACTGAGTGTTTTACCTTACTTTCTAGTGCGCAATGTCACGTTCTGACTTCCCAAGGAAGAGGATTCAAACTCTTATGTCCACAACTATGCATATATAAACTTATTTCTCTATCCATTGAATTCCTGGTTTTATTTTCCCTTCTCAACTTTACCTGTTATCACAGTGAGTTAATTTCTTAATGTGGATAATAAATGTGTACCGTTTTTCTCTGACGTTGGTAAGTAACGAGTTTGTTTGTGTCAGTCTCCTTTAGTTCATCCTCGTTATCATATTTAGATTTCAATAATTACAGAAAAAAAGAAGCATTTATTTCCTATATGCGATTTGAGGAGGTGAGAGGGTTCTCCGGAGTGTATTTCTCACCCCTCAACAGTATACAATGCAATGAGACGAAACCACCTACATCAGAGAGGGTCTATATGTCAAGGCGTATTCCATCACTTTGTATGCAGATATTGAGTTATATGAAATCATTTGATGGTATCAATGTTGTCCACTTTTCAACAGTCTATATTGACTTTTTCAGAAACCCAACTTGTTCCGAAATTTAACTGCAGTCATTTGCGCAACCGAATCGTTCAGAAAGGAAGGGCAAGGTACTGAAGTAAATATTGCCTATAAAATAATCACAGTCAAAAATGCTGGGTTAATCGATCGCGACCTCATGAATATGATACTCAGACAACAATTCATCATCATCAAGTGCCGTGCCGAATGACGTTGGCGATCATATCTCTCCATGTACATCGATCTCCCATATTTGCCACCATCTCTGTTTGTGTCGTCAATCGAAGCCATTTAATCAAATGTCCAATATCTTTTCTCTGAGTCTTCCCCTTGATCTTTTCCCTTCTATCTTTCCTGTTGTCACTATATTCTCAATGCCTCATCTTCTAATTATGTGCCCAACAAATGTTGACTGTCTTTTCCTTATATTATAATCAATATCTGCCGAAGACGGATGTGTCGGGCCATTGGCGCAAATAAAGCGGCGACACAACGCATTTCCATTCTCTGGACTACATCCTGCTGGAAATCTAGTAGGACCATGGTCCTGCTACAAGGGAAATCCAGCGGGAGTTTGAGAATGAACGATGAAGAAGAAGATATTATCAATAATGCATCTTTTCACATCCATTCTTCTAAGACAATCTTCATTAGTCATCTTTGCCGTCCAAGGAATGCGTAACATTCTTTGAATAAACCATGTTTCCGCTGCCTCCGATGATTTCTGATGTCTTTTTTTTTATTGTCCATGCTTCACTTCCATAGAGTGGTTATTGTTGTCCATAGCCAACAATTACCCAGTCACAATTGTGATCATAAGCCCATCGCTTAAATGAAGGACAATAAAATGTTACCTATTATTGTGAGGAACGCTTTTTTTTCTACCGTAGAGTTGAATCCATTTGGTTATATCAGAACAGCGACCGTCAAAAATAATAAGACATTGTCAACTGCGACCTCCGAAGTCTATATTTAAGTAATATAAGTACATCTCTCTAATGTATTCTTTTATAACACACTTTTCTATTTAACACTTCAAAATTTCCCAATATTATATATTCTTTTATTGTTTGTACTGTAGTGTAGCGAATTTCTTTTATAACCATATAGTATAAACATATTTTGTCGGTTCGTTCCAAGTTGTTATAACGGGATTTGACTATACATAAGCGTCACTTTTATAACCACCTGTTTTATACACGTGTGTATTATAATAGGGACAGTTGTGCTGTTCTGGCCTACATTTCATAACCATACAGCTGCCATAGTGTAAAGCAATCAGTGCACACGATTAAATGATCATTAGCATAAACCCGGGGTTAGTTAAGTAGATAAGTGTGTGCTAGTTTTCTTCCACAACCTTGCACGTCCATGAGAATCACAATGTTCGCTTTCTCGTTCTCTCATCGGCGTGCATAAACCGCCAGCACGGACACGCGTTTACACGTACACACAGACACTAAAAGAAAGGGTGAGGGAATATGTAACAATGGGAATGAAGTTGTTTTAGTTGGTATGAATTAATAAACATCTATTGGGTCTATTTGACTGGGTATACGGTGTCTATTATACAGTAATATCACCAACGAATGTACAGAGTGTAACTAACCACTTTTCTTGCGAGCGTTCTGATATGCAAATGACGACAGCCCGCCGAGGTCCTCGCGAGCATCCATAACAAAATATATAGTATATAGACTGATATAGTATAATATAACCGAGGTGGATTATCTTCCATGGTTTGAAAAAAGTCCGTCTCCCTTAGATAGTCATGGGAACAGATCTCATGCATCGTCATTAATCTTGGCTGATGCGACTGATACTTGGTGACTGCTTGGCTAATGGAAAGAGAACAAATAGTTATTGGCAATATGGAATATAGAAAAAAAATAACTATTAAAGGAAATACAAATTAAGCAAAATATTTAAAACTTATTAAATGACACCTTGTTGAAGGCTTTATTTGAATAGACGGTGGCAAAATGTCCATCTCCAGAGAACTCGTCTACCCCTGACTCTGCAAAACATAAAGGGATATAACGCGAAAAGACAAATATATTCAGCGGCGGAAAGTAGCCCAGGGAACGATGATGCGTGTGTCACCAAATAATTGAATGACACTATTTTCACATGTGATTGAATATTGTTTTCTTCTTCTTCATCGTTCTACAGTCAGATATCAGTTTACAGCGCCAATAGCTTCATAGTGTGAGAACGGGGGTTTTACTTCTTAGTGCTTACCAACGTATTAAAGGAAATACTGTATCTGTGTACTTGATCCTCTGCTCATATCATCCTATATGTGTTTAGCTGGTGTGAAATGGTATATTTAACATTAAAGACCAACATGAAATGTTAAAGTGATTCATTAGAACGACATAAGTGCAGACAAGGTATTCACTGAAGAAAATTGAGTTATGTCACTTTCTGACAATGCGAATACCATTTTGGGGAACTCGGCCCATTGTAGTGTGAGCCCTTCCATATGCATCTAGACAGGGCCGCTCCGTGCTATCATTCGGAGGCGGCCGCATCCGTATCAGACGGCACCAATCAAAATGCATTTAAGGGGCTTATCTTGAATAAAAACCTTTTAAAGTTTTAAGGGGGGGGGGGCTTTCGAAGACTCATCGCATTGAGAAAATCTACCTCACGATACTGCATCTACATATAAGCATGGACTAACTACAAGATTTGCAACATCGAAGCAGTAAACAATCATTGCTGGAATGCCCTTCAGTATATTCATTTTCAAGTTATCCTGGTAAAAAAAATTTTTTGTGAGGACGCGATAGCCAATTTGTCCAGTTTTCATCAGAAACTCTAAAATAATATAGAAAACGAATCGTACTGTAAAGAAATTCCTGATTGGATGTTTGTTTACATACAACCGATACCATGGTGCGGGAAATAAATTACGTAGTTAGTACTTGAGTGTGTCAAGATGTCCGTGGCCCGTCTCACAAACACAACTATTATAAGTCGAGTTTGTGATTTGAAGTAGATTATCCACGTTGTAATCTTATGATGTGCGTGGATATATCAGGGGTGCATACAAATTCAACGATATGCAAATAATAATGTCCTACGCAGGATATACTTTTTAAGCGTATTTATTTTAAGCTCTTCTTCTTCGTCGTTCATTCACAAACTGCCGCTGGATCTCTCTCCCGTGGCACGACAGTGGTCCTACTAGTTTTCCAACAGGATGTAGTCCAGAAAACAGAGATGCTTTGTGTCGCCGTTTTATTTGTGCCAATGCAAATCCGTCTTCGGCGGATATTTTAGGATAGGACAGCGGTTCCTAAAAAAGTGTCCACTAGAAACTTGAGGGGAGTTGTCAGGGGGTCCGTGAAGAAATATTATTTTTTTTTCATTTACAATGAAAGATTAATGAACAGATGTTTTGGGGGTTCTCGTAGAAAACAACATTTAAAGGATCTCGACGGCACAAAGTCAAAAATAAAATAAAAAACCACTGGGGTATGGGAATGAAAGTATGTCGTGATGAAGGCACTCTGATTTCAAGCACGGATGTTAATCCATTAAATATTGTGCATATTCAACATATTTGGTAAATAAAATAATACAATAAATGGGCAAAATTTTTATTCGTGATTTAAGAGCAAGGAATAGGATTAAAAACAATATTTGTTGCATTATAATGACAAGATTAAAAGTGACATACATGTAACAGTAACATTGTCTGCTCTTATGTGTGACAGAAACAACTTTGTTACCGAAAACATATAGTTGACTGTCTGTCCTGGACAGACTAGTGTGACAGAAAGAAGATCTGCAGTGTCACAATAATTTGCGACGGAAGAAAATGCCTTTTAGGCCTTACTGGAATACTGGTGCTGTGACCAGGTCTAAATCTGTGTAATACTGCTCGACATCAATCAGTTAACCAAAGCACTCCTTCACAATAATATGAGGTTTATTTACACACGTTGATATACATCAATTAATAGCATCATACTCATAAGAGAGACAAATAAACACAAGGCACAAGTCCTAATCTAGTCTTTCGAGTCCGTCCTCAACTCTGCAGACTAATCCTAAATTATCTGCGACTGGGCAATAATATAATCACCTCAGATTACAAATTACGCTAACACATCCAGGAATTGCTCCACTCGGGTTCTAAGCTAAGTCTTAGAGATTATACACAGACTGACTATCTAGCTCTGACTCTTCGTCTTTCCTGGGAGACCGAAGACTCTGACTGTTGCGAGACTAACTAGGACCTGTCTCTCCTGGGAGACAAGTACTGACTGTCCGAGACAAGCCTGATAGAGACTGACCTCTAACCGGGGAACTGACTCCGGGGACTGCTGTCTCTAGCACTCTTCACCCTCTTTTTGTGTGCTCCGGTGAGGTCCTCAACCCCGCCCTTATTCTTACTACCCACCTATCATCTTCTCTTCTCGGTCCGCACTTCTGCTGCTTCTGACTCCGCCTCTACATTATCACCTGTCAAACTCCTGTATGCGTTTATTAAACCATGCGTAACGTTAGATGCTCCTCTCTGGTAAGAGGCTATACCCCTAGCGTTACATAACTTAATCGTCTTGCCGATTATATTGTCTGGTTGTTGTGCGAAGCAACAATTTCAGTCGGACTCTGTGTGAGTTTGTAGACACTCGTCTATTACAGTTCAAACATCCCATTGTCCTTCCTGAGGTATGGTATAGCAGCGTCACAATAGTTTTTCTGCTTCTGTAGTTAGTCATGTCTACCTCCCGTGTCTAGAATGCGTAAGATGCAGACTCGTGATAAATAATATTGCCTTTAGCTAAAGTGTACTAGCTTGTCTCAGACTTTCTGTCTGACATGTGTGCGAATAACTCGTCTGCCACCACCGATACTATTACATACAGAAGCTCAATGGGGGAAAGGAAGACACATTCGTAGCAGTCATCTCTATTAAACTTCAAGATATATGCGTATCTATTTGTCCATTTGAAGAAGAGTTCTGAAACTATTAATTCATTGTTAATTCTTAACAGTAATCCCTTTTTCAGAGTTTTAACACATAACATGTCTAGCTTTGATGTGGAGAGGTGCATCTTGTATGGCAAATGTGCTAACTTCAGTTTCTCTGCTCATATTTCTGTGCATCTTGACTGTTCATAATGCAGTGACTTCCTATATAAATATTGAACATAAATATTGATTCAAAATCACTGCAGCCAAAAAATACTAGGTTGATTGCTACATCCTGAATAGGATGTGCTAACAATTTAATTCACAAAAGAAATGGTTCATTTACAATGGCTTCCAGTTATCATAACTTTATATTAATGATGATTATCATTTTATTTGTAAATTATATTTTTTTTAATTTGTGTGTGTGTACAACCTGTATCTGCTGGAAGAAGAAATCTCAATGTTTTGTTTTTATTAGTCTTCTTATAGGTGCCCCAAAAGAAATCAGAGTGTTAGGTGGCAAAGACACTGGAGGCGCTTTGTACAGGTGTAATGCGAAGAATGATAGTGAATTCTGTCAACGCATGGATGAAGGCACATGTTAGTAATATTGTGTTTGTTCTTGTAAAATTTTAGCAATAGCAATTGATAATGTTCTGAGCTAAGTGCAAACTATTCATATGAATGGGTAGGAATTAAGTTTTACAGTTCACAACACAGAATGAATCGACATTAAACTAAAAAAGACCTTTTATATTATTTAAAAAAACCAATAAAAATAATATTGTAAATGTACTAGACACTGTTGTTGTTTGTCTGTCACAAAGATGATGACAATTTGTTACATCCAAATTTGAAATTTAGTTAGAGTTATGTCCTTGACTACAAGTTCATAGATGGCTAATAAGCCCTATTCTGGCCGCACATGTCCTTGTGCTGTAGATGGTTTGTTTAAAAAAAATCTACACATGATTTTCTAGCTACTCAACTCTGGCTAGATAACACATCCCTTTTTATGGGTGTTTACATTTTACTGAGAAAATTGCTAGAAACAGGTTTGTGGTTTGTATAATGAGGATATTGGCATAAACGGTCACCAAGTATTTTGCCAGTTTCTCCTATAAATGGTATGTTACAACATTGAGAAATATTGGTATAATTAATGCTAATGTAAACCATGGACAAGATATACCAGTACATTAATAAGATGTTCAGTACAAAGCATTGTTTTACACACATTGTTCTTGAATTTGAAGATAAAGAAGAAGAAAAAGATAATAGAAACATCATTAGAAAACTTAGATGCAGAGTTATTAAGAGAATCATTTTGAGAATAGTTTGAGAATGCCTTATCCTTCTATATTCATATTTATAACATAGCATACCTGAGAAATGTATCAGAAACACATTAAGAAGTGGACAAGATATGAAAACGACTGGACGAAATTCAGGATAAGATGGAAGAAATTAACACCTTTTTTTAGTTAAGCATTCCTCTTTCATCAGTTGGCATGAGTCTAACTTGGTTATATCAAGACAATTAAAATGAAAGGTTGAAGTTCAAGTAATCTTGTCACAGTGACCTAGTAGGAGATGCTAGTAACATTCTAACGTATAACAGAGAGCTGAAAGGTAAATGTACTGCAGAAATATGATGTTTTGGACAGTTGAAACAAATACCCGTATCTAGCTGGACAACACATCTCAATTTTTTGGACTACTTACAGTTGGAAATTTAGTAGGACCATTTTTCTGCCATGAAGAGATCCAGTGGGAGTTTAAGAACAAATACAAACATAAACAGAGATCAATATAATAGAATCCAAGGTAGTACAAGTGTGTCATTCTTGTTCCCTATACCAAGCAATGGAGTTTTTACATTCAACTCCAGATTTGCATTTCTCTGACATTCTTTTTGATGGAAGGTGCTCTAGGGCTCCTGCAAGTTCTATATTACTGTTGTACTCAATGTGGTTGTAGTATGCAATGCTATGAGCTGGACAGTCTTCTACTCCAGAAGTAACTTTTCAGTAACTTTCTTACAATCACAAGACATGCTGAAAATAAATAGGATTGATTTCATCCCAGCAATCTAAAGATGAGTTTTCAGCACAGCGAAGATTAATTTCTGATCTCCTTACAAAATGCATGTTATCCTTTACTCCAATTTAGACTCCAGCAACATGTGAGTTGGATAAGTTAATGGATATGGATTCTGGTATAGTAAAATGCAAGCAGAAATTAACACCTTCTGGTGGGATCAGAGAACATAAATAAGAAGCTGAGCAGTGAAGTATATGGCATAATGTAATTACAGGTTCAGTTCATATTTTATAACATGCTGGAATTTTTTACGGATAGTCCTGCTATAATTAATTTTATGTTTTCAAAATTTAACTATTGAAGCACTCCCCCCTGGTGCATCAGAAATGGTAAATGACCAATGGCTAGGAGTGACTGTAGGATCTCAAGGTTCTGGCAAGAAGGCAATGGTAAATATTACACACAAACATCAGAGTGTCTTATATATAACTTTTTCTGCTCCTTTAGATGTAGGCATCTGGGTTGGTTATTGCTATTTTAAAAATCACATATATAATGTATTTATTAGTAATCATATATTGCTTTTTTTCTTGTTTAGCTGTTGAACCCTGCTGTGTGCAAACAAAATGTATTGCTGTATCCTGGTGTGATAAAAAGTACAGCTGTATGATAGTAGAATATTATAATAGCATTATGGTCTGAACTTTATAGCCCTGATTTCAACATGAAAAAGATGTGTTGGAAATCTGTGTTAAGCTTTACTAATTCTGACATCATTCATTATTTATTGACTATTTTTGTCAATAATTATGGCTGTATCCTAAAAGAAATAACATGCAATTAGTTTGAACTAAGACCAATCAAGTTATAAACAGAAGCTATGAAAATGAAGTCAGATTGGTGGTAGAATGTTTAATGGGTGTGCTTCATAAATGCAACATGCTTAAACTTGTGGTTAAAAAGCAGATCTTCCAAAAAGTATTGGCCATGAGATTGGATGTGTTAATTCTTAGATATAATAATCTGGTCAATGTGTTAGTTCTTAGATATAATAATCTGGTCAATGTGTTAGTTCTTAGATATAATAATCTGGTCAGTGTGTTAGTTCTTTGGGTGACATATTCTTTCCAGAACATAGTCTCCTTTATAGATCTTCTATACAATTTTGGGCTAATTGACTTGAAGCCGTCAGAGACATTTTAAAACAATTTGAGATATCTCTTATCCATCATTTTCTTTTGCGACCATTTCCCCAGCAACCACAACTTCCATTATTTTTACATGCTGTCGTGTCTCTTTATATGGCCAAAAACTCTCAATTTTCTTATAATGTTTAAGAGCCAACCCTCTTCAATTCTTGATGTTTTTATCACTTCTAATTTGTTTTTTGTTTTTTGCACCTTCCATGGTATAAATTTTTCTGTAGCATTTTCATTTCAAAAGCAGCTATTTTCTTTGCCATTGATTTTTTAAGTGTCCATTTTTCACAGTCATAAATTGCTACTGGAAATATGCTTACTCTAATCAGATGTAACTTAGCTTTACAGCTGGTGCCTTGCCAAAGATTTTTGGTTTGTGCAAGTTTTGAATTGCTATTGCAGTTTGGCTCTTGATTTCTGCAGCACAATCCCTTAAACTGTTTAAGTCTGCACCGAAATATTCAAAATGAATAACATCTTCTAGTTCATAGTTATCAATTATGATTTTTGCTCTGGTTTTGACTTTATCTGTTGCCATGCTTTTTTTTTAAAATGAATAAGTCCTGGGCTTCACTGTGTCTTTTTGTTGAAGAATCAGCTGTTTCAGACCTTCCTCATCATTTGTTTAAAGAACTGTGTCATCTGCATGTCTTATTTTTAGGATTTGCAGTCCTTTGATATTAAAAGAATGAAACTGCTTAGGATGTATAAGTGGCACCTATTAATTCAACAATAGTTAATAGCAATGTCCTATAGAGGATAATATTCAATATATATATATATATATATAAGAGATGGGTTGGATTATTTTCAGCAGTTTCATCCATCTTCTTCATATTGTTTTTGTTCTTCATTGTGTGTGTGTGTGTGTGTGTATATATATATATATATATATATATATATATATATATATATATATATATATATATATATATATATATATATATATATATATATATATAATGGTTTGTTTGTTATATCTGATACAAGTTACTCAAATAAATAGAAATTTCAGTAACTAGAACAGTGATGATGTTGCAAACCTACATTCATGTATGCTTTCTCAGTGACTCAATGAGCATACTAAGAAAGAATGAAAAATGACAGCACACAGGCAGTGGTTGCAGTCAGTGAAATGGTCTGATATGTCAAGAATCAACTTCATATTTATGCCTGGACATGCTGATGTCAGAGGGAATTAATGCATAAGCAGGCTTTCTGGTATAGGAGTCCTAGGATCAGACAAACAATGGACTAGGAATCTTGGAGACCAGACAAAACAATGGACTGAATTGATGTTCTGAATTCTTTTAAAGAAATACATGGAGTGACTGATGTTACAAATGCTTGTAAATCTACAACCATGAGCAGACTACAGGAATATCATATAAAAAAGGACGTGACTTAACAAGAGCATTGTGCAGGTAACTAGAGGAGACTGGTGAACCAACACAGAGTAGGTGTGGTCAGTCACTACAAACTAAAGCATGTCGTGGGGAAGATCTGAGAGCTTATGGGCTAATAGTGTGCAGTGAGGATGATCTTTCAACTAACACACGTATATCCAAATGACTGTAAACGTACTAGATCTTCATTGTATGATTCATGAAGAGGTTATAAGTTCTCTCTCTAATTCACAGTAGGCATACCTAGCTTTGCACATTCCAGTTATGATTCCCTTATTTATATCAGCTATGGATGTTGGAGATTTCTATGTGATGTCTGTCACGTTTGATTTTATTTCTATAAGACATGCCTGTTTTGCACAGTAGCAAATGTGTAACCTGCTTATTCCTCATTTAACACTGTAGTTCCTTCATGTATGTATTGCTATTTTTAATATTCTTCATCTTCTTCTGTGTTCATTCTCAAACTTCCACTGCATTTCTCTTGTAACGGGGCAATGGTCCTACTAGATTTCCGGTAGGATTTAGTCCAGAGAAATGGAAATGCACTATGTTGCCATTTTATTTGCACCAATGGCCCAACACATCCATCTTCAGTGGGATTTCTAATATAGCAGATATTCATTTTAGAGTGAACTGTTTCAAAAGGACAAAATATTGGTATTGAATAATTAATAAGAATTTCTTTAATTGGTCTAATCTGAATTATTGTTTTAATTTTCTACAGCGTAACAAGATTTTGCAGAGTTGCTTCTTTTTTTTATAAACACTATCAGACATTTTATTGTCACATATTCAGCTACCTAATAGTATATACGCTCCCCAGCACTATTGGTATTTTATATATATATATAGTAGAACCTTCAAAGTTGACCACCACTTGTGTTCCAATCTCTTTATAAAAAAATAAAGCATCAAAAAACATCAGCAGTGTGCACAAATACTGTAGCATTGGCAAGAGCCCCTGATGTACTTCCCTTCTCCCCCTCCATTCCCTCGTATTATTTATTTATAGAAATTCTTAAGTTAGTCCATTACTCAAACCTGTTACAAGCTTTCAAACCTGTTCTTATTGATACAACAGCAATTTTCAAACCTCAAGCAGTTGCAGAGTTCTAACATAAGTTAATGATATCCTACTATACAACATGGGCAGAACCAGAACAGATATCACTGACAGTGTACATAGTGGACTAGATCAATTGTCAATGTGGTGCAGAACATACAACGCTGTGACAAATCCCTAGAAAGCAGAAGTCGTCTGGTACTCCTTGAATAATAATCTGGTCAATGACACACTGTCAGTTTCATGAGCTTTCTAGTTCTCATTGAAAGAGAACAGGATCTTGAATATCTTGGGATAACCTTTGATAGAAGTCTCTCATTCAACAAACACATCACAAATATGATTCAGAAAGCTAAAAGAGGAATCGGTCTTATCAAGGTTGTTTTGCAACCTTCGACATGCAGCAATGGGTACTGTTTCTGCTTCTATAAGTGATGGAGCTATCTGTCATAGATTATCGCCTCGGCCTACTAACACTGTCATAGACACAAGTCAATAGATTGGAAAAGTTCCAAAATGAGGCAATGAGAGCGGCACTGTGGTGTATTAGAGATACACCCATCTCTGCTATGAGATTTCTTCTTGATTTCCCAAGCATTAGAGTACTACATCAGGTAGCACAGGTTAGGTCGTACCTAAAGTAACAGAATACAACCACCACCCATTGCACCAATGTCTAGATGAGTCAACGGGAAAATGAATCAATCATGGCAAATCATGGATGGCAGAAGCTGAAGACAAATTGTGAAGAGTATGTGAATTAGAAGAAATAGGAAAGGATAGTGAATTTGTGAGGTAGACATTGAGAAGAAATCACTGATTAAAGTAATAATACTACTAGATAAAGTGTGTCGAAATTGAATGGGTGTCAGGGTCCAGGTTACAGTGCATGAACTCGCCCAGCTACACTCGAAACCACAAGACATAATTATATACACAGATAGCTCAGTTAACAGAAATACAAAAACAGCGGTTGGGGGTTTGTTGCCTACAGAAACAGCATGAAGTTGATTGAGCAATCTTCTGCATACTCCACTATCACATCGAGCATGAGGATGGAGATAAAGGGAGTTATAGCAGCACTTAATTGGTTGATAACTGATATATCAACACACTCAGTAATACTCACAGACTCTCAAAGCAAAATAGAAAAGTACATGCTGAGAAAGGAATGGTCAGACTTATTTAATTTAACTCAATTGTCCAGAGCATTACATGGTTATACTACCCTGGTCATGCTGGGGTCAAAGGAAACAAGAGTGCCAACTTATTGGCTGGAATGCAGCGATAGACGTCACGATTCTGAGAAGAGATAAAGCAGACTTGATCAAGGCAGTAATAAATTCATTTCAAAATGAAGATGATGTCAATGAGGCTGAGAACGTACACATACAGAGATGGAAAACATCTAGAGGGGAGAGATGGAAAAGTAATTTTTTGGAAAGTCCTAAAGATGACGCAGTCAACACCTGAGTCTACATACATTGGAATGCTGCTGGAATGGAGAGCGGAGCACTTATGGGAGTGCTGCATGTGTTGTGAGGCTAGTTTCTAATCAAGTATCTTATTGATAATCTAAACGAATGATTCTTTAATGCAGGCACATCGCTATGACTAATGGTGCAAGAAGTGAATGCTTCATCCTGTATATGGTACAGGTTAAAAGAATAATAAGACAATGTCCATGCTTTGGAAAATCTGAAATGGCTAGATTCATGAGTGGATGTTATATGTAGATGCTTCCAATCTCTAGTGTTTAACATGGTTTCACAGCCATATATATACAGTGTTTCAGACTTGCTTCCAAAGTGTGTTTGTGTATATATGTGTGTGTGTGTGTGTGTGTGCATACATGTGTGTTTGGTCCCAAAGCAAGTAGTATTGACACCAAAGAGGATAGGCTGATGTTGCTTAGCAACCACCTTTGAGTTGAAGACATTAATTATTCTTCTAGGTTGCAATTCATAGAATTCAGCAATACACATGATATGACCAGGACTGGGTGCATAAAGTATAAAGTCAGTTAACAAGTGAGTTGTCTGAACCACTAATTTGATTACCCTGTGATGTCTACTGGTAGAAACTGAGCACCTGTAGGTCTGCTCTGAATGATGTGATATTGGTTCACTAAGAAATTGATATTGGTTCTCCAAGAAATCACCAATATAGAAGCTTTCACAGAAGCTTTTGCAAATCAGAACAAAACTAGTAGTACATCATTACAGATCACATAGATCAGCTTTCCTCTTGTGTAGGCATGATTGGCTGTGCTGCACAATGAGACATGAAATAGATCAAGTAGGTTTTACAGATAGCCTACAACAGAACATATTGACCACAAGGTCTTTATCAAGATAAGGACACACAAAGAAAAAAAAAGTGCTCCAATATAGAAGAGGCCTATACAGAATTGTGCAATCTTCAATAACAAACAAAATATCCCTCAAAGGAAGAGATGTAGCTAAATGATGTTGACAATATAAAAAAAATCTTGTTCTGTTATTGAATATGTTTTGTATATTTTGAGTATACATCTTGTAAGTAGAATGACAAGGTGCATACTAGTAGTTATATTGACCGAATACCATAAATATAATATACCAACTAAAATATATCTTGATACTAGTTTTCACAGCATTTTCTTATTTTTGTGTTGGTTTTAGTGATGTAGTTTTGATGCATTACATAATTTTCAACTTTAACACTAATTATTGCTTTCATGTATTTTTGTTCAAATCATTGCTGACATAACTTGCACTACAGATGTACTCAATGCCTGCTTCATAACCTAGCTGACACCATTTGTGGTCATCTGTGAAACTGGAAGGAAATGGGGGTCAGGTGTCTCACAGTTCAGAATGAGTATATGTCCTAGAGAGCATTGACTATTATATGAGACTATAGTACCTGAATCTTTGCAATTACTCATTAAATTTTTTGGTTCTTTGTTGAATACCTGTCAACCTATTGAAAAACTTTATTCTGGACCTAAAATAACGTAACTGGAATTAAACACACTTGGAAATTGTGTGATGTTTCATACCCTCACTAATTTCAAAATTACCCCATAAAATGACACATTTTCCTGTTGTACAAAATGAATATAATAAAATTTAATTATATTGTTCCTATTAATAAATGACAAGTTCAGACTTGCAAACAATTATTAAAATGTTACCAAGATGTTTTCATCATTTAATAAATGAGATGCATCATAACCAAACTAATAAAATGTTAATAACTTTGGTTGTAACCTGAAAACCTTATATACACATTATAAATGTGTCTTATGCACATGCAAGTGAAAAAAAAAAAAAAATCCTATGAATAATAATGATTAAATAATAATGCAGCAAACAGTATTTAAACGCGGTCCGCTCAGACGGCACGTACTCACAGTTATGAAAGTTATTAAATAATGACAAAATTTATAAATCACCAGGCATGAAGTGAGATCAGGCATTGTTTTGACTTAGCTTTAAGCTTCAAGAAAATGATATGATTTATGGAAAAAAAAATGTTTCCATTGTTGAGAGTAAGCACTGTTTTGTTTATATTATGTGGACCACTGAAAGCTGAGGTTGTGAAATAGCTTATTTCATAGGTATATTTTCATAACTACAGTACTAGTTATAAATTTATAGTTCCATTTATCATTATATATACACACATATGCATACATATATATGCTCCACATTTACACACTTAATGGACATTTACAGTTTATTATATGAGATTTAAACACAAAGTAATAATCAGTGAACAACTAATATTAGTAGATATGTCAGTTTAGGTTACCAGATATGACAAGTTAATGTGGGTGGGTATTGTATTTCATATTAAGTAATACTATAAACATTATTTGATTGCTAGAGGCAAAACAACATACTCAGTCACACTTATGTTTCAGAACCTGATGCATTGTTCACACATGAATGTACACATTTGTGTAGTATGCAGTGAGCTTTGTTTTATTGTGTTTTATGTAAAACTGTGTCTCTTGACTTGTGTGCATCATTAGATATAAGTTTAAAGTCCTATTATTTTTGTCTCTTCTTCTCCTTCATTCATTCTCATTCATTCATTCAAACATTTTGGTTAACTGGATGTAGTGCATGAAATGGAATGCACTGTTTTATAATTGCAACTTGTATCTGCACCTTTCAACCTGATAAACCCAACTTCAGTATAGCATTTTTGAGTAACTAGGTCATCTTCCCATTTCCATTCCATACTCATTGACACAAATGTCCTAGTGCAGTCTGTTTTTCAGGATTATCATGCACAGGTTAAGCAGAATCTTGAAAGATCTGATCTGACCCTGATGCTATCAGCTGCGAGTGACTGACCACACACTTCTGAGCATCTTGATTGTGTCTTTTAATTCTTTATTAGAAACCAGCATTACTGTACACAGGACATTTCCATTCCGTCAGTCATCTAAAAGTATATAAGCTTTGTGTTTCAGTTGTTGATTGTGGGTTTTTTCTGGTCTTTCCAGTGAGTGTGCACTTTCTCCCCTCTACCCTGGTCACTTCGATTTCTATCTTTCTCTGAACATGTACATTGTCTTTTTCAGCCTCCTCTTCATCATTTTATAGTCTATCTGTGACTGCTCTAATTAATTCAGCCGGGTCTCTTCTCATCACTTTGCCATCGACTACAGCCTTACAAGCCAATGTGTCAATTCGTCCATTGTTCCTGACTCCAGCATGACCAGGACTGTGGATTCATGCGATGCTCTGGGCATTGTTGACAAAAGTGTCCCATTCTTTTCTTATCATGCATTTTTCTATCTTGTGCTGCATACTCTGGGAGTCTGATAGAATCATGGCAGATGTTGGTGCTTTCATTGTCAGCCAAGTCATAGCTGCTATTGCTGCATCTAATTCCATTTTCATGCTCAGTGTTATGGTGGAATAGGCAACAGATTTTTCCACCACCATCTTGCCATTTTGATGAGTGATGAAGCCCTATCCCTATGTATTTGTTTCTCTTGTTGCTGAGCCCTCTGTGTAAATAATTTTATCTTGTAGCTTTGAATATTGTTCTCTGAGGTTCTGTATTATTCCATCTTATTTGCAGCCCAATTGCGGCACTCTCTTTCTAGCTGTATTACAACAGTCATCCTTCTCTCCCTATTTGCTTCCATCCACTCAATGCCTCTTCCAGATTATGAGTAGGGTATATTTGAAGATCAACAAAAATAGGCACTTTGATTAAAAAGACATGGAGGATTTACTTCATTGTACTCATGTTTCCTCATATATACTCTGCCCCTCTCTGCAGAACAGCACACCATCTGCTAAAAGTACCACATATAGCTTGCAACTCTGTAGCCTCAAGCGATAGTTCCTAGAATCTTATAAAAATGCATTTGTAAATGAGACCAAATGGCTTGGTTTTGAACCAGTGACCTCACAAACATAAGGAAAATGCCATAGAGATCCCCTTGTCCGTTGCTAAATATTCAGTAAATGGAACATATTTTTCATGTTGTGCCACAGTTACTGAAGTAGCTAGTCATGGATCTGTAAAATTCTCTGTTCCCAGTGTTGGCAATGAATTCCATTGCTGACATTCCACAATGGCACACATTTGACAAATTTGTCACAGAGTGTAGTTTTGAGCATAAGCTCTAAAACTTCATTGAAATGCTTCCATGGTGTGAATTTTTCTTTCTCTTCTACGTTCATTTTCACAGTCCTGCAGATTCGCAGGATGTAGTCCGTGGCCACTTGTGACCGTACAGTCTATATGACCGCATAGTTTTAATACAGTCAAGGGGAGGGATCTCTATCTTCAGAGAACTCTTCTACCCCTGACACCGTAGGGCAAACAAGGGATACAGCATATAGATAGATAGATAGAAGGGGAGGGATAAGAATGTAGTGTCTTAAATAGTGTTATGTCTGTAGTGTCTTAAATGGGGCTCATTCCATATAGAAAAAGGAAAGCCAGTACTTCAAACGATATACCACCTCAACTTTGTCCAACTTTGCATGTCATTTGAGATAACACTTTTCTGTCACACACTTGAGAAGCTTTTGTCAGACACTCTAGACTTGTTGAAGTTGAATTGATGTACTTAAATACACATGGTGATGAGGATATTACTACTTCCATCATACTTGAGGCAAGTCATCAAAGTATGATGAAGATAATCTATGCCTTTGTGTTGCCGTAGCCCAAAATGGGAGCAATGATAGAATACTGTGACCTACCATTTATATCATGAGAGATGACTATTGAAAAGGTGGGGGGTGGAGTTAACTTTCTCATCCTTTAGGTTAGTGGTCCCAAAGCGATGCTAAAGTCAGCTGTGTCAGGTCAAAAGGTCATGACCAAACTGTTATCCATGACGTAACACATTTCATTGATTCAATCTCCACATACTAATGATGGACGTAACTGACTTTACAGCAATTTCGTATAAGATCAGTTTCTTTCACCAAATGTCAGTGGGTATACTTGCTGATTATGTACATTCCTCATGTGTTCTTATATATGATCCTACTCCTGCAATGTGGCAGTATTGAAGCCAGTCTGTGTTGTCAAACTACTATTTCAGCCATCTTCTTGCCAACATAAAACATATAGTTATGTAGTGACTTCATGTCTAAATTGCTCAATCCATGAGTCTCTTCATTGTCATGTTTAAAGCCAGCTTCTCATCTGTACTCCCATTAGCATCTCAACATTGTTGCCCTCCCACAGTTGATCTAGCTTCCCTCTTTCCTATGTACTGGTACTTTTTCTTGGGCTGTATTTTTTAGTACATAACATTAGAAACTTCTGTCATTGATTAATATTTGATTTTACTCTTGGTGAACCTGTTTATTTTAAAATTTTGTTATCAATTCACAACACATCACTGTCTGGCATTTGATAATTGTTTTACTGGTATCTATATTACTGAATTCAATATATTTCTTTCTGGCTTTGTTTGGGTTTAATTGTGGGTAATTGTGTTGGATTTCTTATCATTTATGGCTATAAAAAAAAACAATTGCCAAAAAATTCTGTGTTTTTCAATGATGTCTGTTTCTGTGAAATCGATATAACTTTTGCAGGTTATTTTGGTGTTTTTTTTAATGGAGTGTCATCAGCATGAATGTTTTACTTTGATAATTTCTTTTTGTTCATATTCAGCAACTCAAATTTTCTGTTGTTTTTTAAATTGACTTACATTTTCATTGTAAATGAATATTACACGTGACATGTGTTGAATTTCCTAATTGAATCTTCAACATAAAGTAGACTTGTACTGCTAGAGAACCTTGACTTTCAGTTTTAAATAAAACGCTCAAGTATGTCAAAACAAAAATGGATTATATTTGTAGTGATATTTTGTGTTGAATAAGTGATATAGGGAAGCCAACATACCACAGTAGAAACTAAATTAATATTATCACTGAATCTATTCCCTAGTCCTCCCTCCTTAAAATGGATGCTGGACTTTCTTATAACTTCATCATCAAGTGCTGTGCCGAATAGCATTGGGGATCATATTTCTCTATGTACATCAATCTCTCATATATATCATCATCTCTGTTGGTGTCATCAATCGAAGCCATTTAGTCAAACTGTCCAATATCTTTTCTCTGGGTCTTCCTCTTGATCTTTTCCCTTCTATCTTTCCTGTTGTCACTATATTCTCTATCCCTCCTCTTCTCATTATGTGCCCAATAAATGTTGACAGTCTGTTTCTTATATTATCAATAATGCATCTTTTCACATTCATCCTTCTCAGACATTCTTCATGGAATAGAATGTCTTAGAGTATATAGGAAAGAAAATTTAGAATCATTGCTGGAGATACTGTGCAAGTATTCTACTGCTGCCATTAAGTTACCTAAAAGGAACTGAACGTGTATTTGTAATGTTGAACAGAGACATTGATTTGTGTGCTGCTTTTAATACAAGGATAGTATTCTTCGTATTCTTTATTAGAAACCAGCAATATAGAGCAGGGGAATAGAAAGAATAAAAACTACAGTAAAACTGTCTACTACAAGGTAATTGAAAATTATCAAAATGAAACAAAAATGGTTCAATGTCAGTTTTACAAATAGGACAAATACACAGATTCAATGTTTCTACGACTAGGCAATGTAATGTGAGGTTTAGGAAATAGCTTCTTTCTGGTTAAAGTTTCATAGGACAATTTTGTCCTGTTTTGTATTGTTTTTCTGTGTGAATTTAGGAATTTATCATTTTGTTTTGTATATGTCTCAGTTTTAAGTTTGCCTGGATTAATATTTAATGGGATGCTAAGGGTACCGCACTGCTCTCGGTGGACCCTGGGTTAGAAGATAACCAAGATCCCAAAAGTACCTCCTCGTGATGCACCCTAGAAACAGAAATACAACTGCTTGTGCTGATTCTGGCTAAGCCTTTTGGAGATTGTGTCAGTGAATGTCAAAGCAGGAGATGGAAAGAGAATTGACTGCAAAAGAGACAGTCAATATCTCAGACACCACTGTACCAACACATGCAGTGGCACTGTCGACACACAGTGATGCTAGTCAGTCCGGTCTGAGCATTGGAGGGGCGACCTATTAAAACGACACGAAAAGGTAGATGCATGGCGAGAGATGAAAAGACAGCTTACTGAGTACAATGAAGGGCAGCACAGCACCAAGTGCAAATAGAAATAGAAAAACGTTCCTAGGAAATTGAAACTACCAGCTCTGTTAGCTTAAGACAAGCTTCTAGGTACCGGTGCTCCTTATGGGCAGAGACCCAGACCCAATGGTGGGCAATGGCAAAGGAAGCAGCCCTGGTCCAACTCTAATATTGAACTTTCCTATACCGGAAACACGCTCGCAGAGTGAAAGGGTTCCGTACCCGATAGACTCAGGCACAAATGGGACACAAAGGCAGCCCTGGCCAAACTCTACTGTCAAGCTTTCCTATACTGAAACATGCTCACAGAGAGAAAGGGTTCAGTACCCAATGAGCTCATGCATAAATGGACACGGTCGTTCCGCTCGAGAATATGCTTTGCTCCCAAACATGTGATGAGACGGCCTTGGACAAGGGGTTCACGATGTAGGTGAATGACATCTCGGCTAAGAAGATGAAAGTATCCAGGTCCAGCTCTTCTGTTGAGTTCTTCCTTGACCGGAATAAGGTTCACAGATGAGAAAAGGTTCAGTACCCAATGGGCACAGGCATAGAACGTCTAATTACACGAGGCAGGTTCACTGACTGGAACACCTCATGCGAGATAGACATGAACGACAATCATTTCTGCGACAAGTCATTACACACCCGCATGTCAACAGATAGACAGGCTAATGAAGCCCACTACCCGAATTAAAGGTATGACAAAAATGGATATGCTGAACCTCTGATGTCCGGGCCACAAAGTGAGCCAACCGAGGTGCAAATAACATAGTTCTACCGTGGAACCAGCAGTACAATGCTCTTCACTCTCCCTGGTGGAAATCACACTATTTATTCATTGTGGTTATAAGAGAGCTTTGGGTCACTGACACTATATGGGATGGGACAACCAACCCCATCCCATAACCTCCTTAGTTGTATCTTACAACACACTTGGAAGGTAAACTGTTGCTATTCTTTGCTCCCCTCTCAGCCCCACAAACACACGGGCGGGTCGAAGAAGTATGTAATGTTATTTATTAATTTGCAATAACCATATCCACATGTGACTTTCACGTTATTGCACGCACACTTGTTGCACATGTATTGCTTGTAATAGTGTACATAAATTTAGCATGACATATATTGCAGTGTGTGATCTACTAATGGCTTAACTATCTTGCTTATACCTATATAACAAGCTTTCAGATAATAAGCACACTTTGGGCATGTTAATATCTTTTTTTTTAAATACATTTTTGTTATTAAGAATAAACATTGTCAATATTGTAATTGTTACATCCACAAAATTAAAATAGAGTTATTAATTATAAAACTTCATACTAAATGTGGCAAACATAGTTTTTAAGCATGAAAGCGATTATTTGTTAATGCATGGTTGATTTTAGTCCTGAGATTTGATGCACAGATGGGAGATTGATTATGCTTTTAATTGCACATTAATTACACTTTTAATTGTGTTTAATACACATTTCCAAAGACATTAGTTAAAATTATTATGAGTACTTTGTCAGACAATGTATATGTAAAGACAAAATTGGCAGAACCTGTTTATTTCTGAGTAACCACTAAGTTTACTTTCACATTTTAATGTCACCTCAATTAATATCTTTATCTGTGTAATGGATAATATTGATTGATATGGATATTGTTTAGCCCTTCAGTTTTTGGCTACTCTTTTTGGATCTTCATGTTGTTTAGTGTTTAAGTTATTTTTTTAAAAATTTGTTTATTATTAGTAATATCTAAATGGATATTGTTTAGACATTGTTTTTAGTTGCTATATTGAATTTATTTAGATTTTATTTTTATTTAAAAAGTTGCTATCTGGATATTGTATAGCTATTATCTGGATATTGTTTAGCTATTTCATATTTCTCTATGAAATTGTCTTTCTAGTCTTCCTTCTTTTTTCTTGTTTCCTGGGATGGTGGTTGTGTTTCCAGAACAATGTCCATCTTGCAATATTCTGTTGATGTAATGTGTCCTATATACTCTACATATCTAGTACAATATATTACAGTGTTTCTCTACTAGTGTCTAGTTCATCCCATGCTTTTCTCACTGGTAGTCCTATCATACCATTTCAAGCCCTTATATTGCAGGCATCTATTTAAGGAAAATCTGTATTTTTCGGATTATCCATTTGGTTGTTCTCAATGTTCCCGAACTTATAACGATTTAATGTTTTCTTAGGTAAAGGTTCTTAGTTTTGTTTCTATTCACATCATTGTCTGTGACCCTCAGAAAATTCTTAAAGTAATGTGACCATTATCATACTATTAGTTTTATAGCTTTTAATTTCCATTGATTTCCATATATTTTACAATGTTATCAAGTTTCCTCCTTTTCAATATATGTCTATTCCTGCATTTTTTTTCCAAGTTATGTGTATGGTTCTTCTGCATTTGGGGCTTTCCCCCCCAGTTTAATTGCTCTATGTTCTAGTCTGCTTCCTATGATCTGACATTTAAAATATTCATATTTTCTTTGGTGTGTGAGTTTGACAGCAATTCAAGGTTATTATAAAATCTAGGTCATCTAGCTGTTTCATCAGGGCCCATTGGATACCATATTTGTTTTCTGCTATTGTTGATTTAATAATTAAATCTATAGCTAGACAAGGTGAAGCTTTCAGAAATGATAAAATTGTTATAAAAACTCAATGTTGATGGGAAAGATCTAAAGATAATAAGAAATATGTATTGGAAACAAACAGCTGTGATGAGGGTTGACAGTAATGTAGGAGAATTCGAAAAGATAGAGATAGGCATCAGACAAGGATGTGTAATCTCACCAGATATTTTCTCCCTGTATTCAGAGGATATTATGAGAAACATATAAAGCATGCCAGGAATAGCAGTGATGGGTTACAATCTGAATAATCTAAGATATGCTGACGATACAGTCTGATTGTAGGGAGAAAATAAGAACTTCAAGCTATTAGACACAGTAGTACAAGAAAGTGAAAAAAAGGTCTGTCTAAACAAGAAGAAAACAAAAGTAACGGTTGTTTCAAAGAAATACACACTGCCAAAATTCAGTATTACTATCAATGATGAAAAATTAAATCAAGCGGATAAAGTTAATAGTATCTTGGCACCATTTTAATATCATATGGCAGGAGCTCCAATGAGATCAAGAACAGGATAGCACAGGCCAAATCAACATTTCAAAATATGAGTGCTAGGATGTTATATTGAGCCAATCTTTCTTTATGGAGGCAAAGCATGGACAGTAAGCAAAAGTGCCCGAGATAAGCTGGAGACAACTCAGGTGTGTTTCTTAAGAAGAATGATGAAAATTCCATTGACAGCCTCGGAAACTAATGTAGAAGTTCTCAGAGATGCTGGAGTAAAATGATAAATTATAGCAAAAATTATAAACATACAATCAATATTTTTAGGGCATGTGGTGAGGAAAGTAAAACGTGAACATTCAGTAACCACTAGAAAGATCAAGGGGAGAAGAGACGGAGGAAGACTGAGAGAAATTTCTGGATGGGTTGTCACTGTGGCACAAAAAGAAGTTACCAACTGAACTATTAACACACAAGAGACAGAGAGTTGTGGAGAAGCATGATCACCTACGCCACTCAGCATGGCACTTGATTGATTAACTGATAGCTAGGACAAAGAGAAATGTTCAGTCAGATGTCTTTCATTGGTAATTCTATTGTATTTCAATTCTTAGTGTAGTTTCTTTATTATGTTTGTAATCTTGTTTGTCTTGTCTTGCTTAAAGATCATAAACCTAATAAAGACCTACTCTAAGTATTACTGCAAAACAAATGGGTCCACACACAATAATCCTGTTATCGTAAAAACATCAAGGAGAGTTCAAGAATTGCCTCATTCGGCAACTGGAAAACAGCAAGAATGAAATGAAGAGAATGAATGAAAAATCTTAGGATTCTGTAAAACATGACAAATTGATGCAAGTGAAATATTATTAGACAGATTTATACTGTTCAAAAAATGAAATGCAACATTAGTGCAGTGTTAATGGACACCAAATTTCAAACATGTACCAACATTTTAATTTGTGAAATTAATGTTTCAACCTTGGCATGAAGAACCTTTCAGACTGATGGATCTGTAATTAGACATGTTCACAGTGCTTGGGCCATCACAGCTCAGTGTGCAGGTAAAACGATCAGGGAGGAGAGTGGATCCTTTGCTGTTACTGCAAGTAACATGACCATGGAGATTATGGTGGTGACTAGGGCATCTGAGTGGGTAGGCACACAGAAGGTACATCAGGTCTACATCTTGAGTATGATTAGGAAGGCACAAGTGGGTCTTGTTTGCAAACAGTGGATTGAGACCTTGAGAAAGGTGAGGCTGAAAGTGGTTACATTTATTTTCGTGCAGGGACATGTGGGTGTTCGGGACAATGAAAGAGCAGAACAAATGTCTTAGTCTGAATATCAGAAAAACTGAAGAAATGGTAATATCAAAGAATAAATGTCATCTAGAATGCAACATCAGTGTAGATGTGTCAATCTGAAGCAAGTCAACATATTCAAATTTCTACTTACATTAATATCAGATGTATCAAAGAAGTCAAATATAGAATTGCCCAGACAACGGTAACATTTCACATGATAAAGACTATCCTAATATATATTTGTCAATTGTGGTGAGAGAGGTTATATTCTTAAGTTATATAGAATCAATTGTGATGTATGGAAGTGAATCTTGGACACTCATCAGAATAGTGAAAAAATTATATTGAGGCAACAGAGATATGGTTTTGTAAAAGAATATTAAGAATACCATCAACAGATAAATAGTTTAATGCAGATATCTTGAAAGACATTGATTTAAAAAGAGAGCTGCTTACCCTCATCAGAAATAGACAGTCCACATGTTTTGGAAACATCATGAAAAGAGGTAAGATGAAACACATTGTAACAACGCAAGTTTAAAAATAAGATAGTAAGAGAAGGACAGAGAGAATTTGCTTGACCACCTAGCATTGTGGCATGGGAGCACATTGGTATTGAAAATGATTGACAACACATGAAATTGAGAGCTGTGGAAAGACATGATAGTCAGTGCCATATGGCATCAACTATAGTAGGACCATTGTCCTGCTAAAATAAAAATCCAGTGGGAGTTTGAGAATGAATACTGAGAAGTAAGGAAAAAGAAGAATAATTATTATAACCTAAAAAAAATTCCAAAAAGCCACATGTGTGCCGCAGCTCCCCTTTGAAACAACATTATTTAAACTGTCAAATGTCATTTCATGGTCTGCTATATGTTTTTGGCATTACTTAAGTTGTTCTTCCTTGATCTATTATTGCTCATACATTTCAACAGCTAATTCTAAAAATTGCAAAGATTAATCAGTCTGTCAGCAGTTTGAGTTTTGTGTGGCCCAACATGAAGCCATATGCTTGCCTTTGGCGGAGTATAATAGTCATATATTTTGGATGGTCCTGTTAGATTTTCTTCTTGTAGGTGTACTGTGCATTGTTTGTTAAATATTTTTAGGTTTTTTTTACTCCCTTCTGGAAGTGTTGAAAATACCATGACCAACACTCCTTACCTCATTGTACGTTAAGAATGCAAGATACACCATGCACTAAGAGACAAACACAAGTGAAGATGGTTAGCTATTATAACAAAAATACAACACAACACAAATAATTTCAGTTTCAGAAACATAGTACAGAAACAAGTCTATATTACAGAAACATAGTGAATGCCATTTTTATACAGTAAGCAAAAAGCCTATATAAAGATTCATTTATTTATTATGGCAAGGCCACAAATAATGAAATTAGAAAATTTATAGTCATGAATGTTGGAGGTATTCAGTAATTCAGGTAGTATGCGCTGCATCACTGTTACCAGATACTTGGAATTGCTTATGACCAAATGTACGCAAAAATTGGTCAAAGGCCTAAATGAGTACAAGTACTTTACTTTTGAAAACATAATGCAATGATCTTTTATGTGAAATGCAAATAAAATCTCAAATTATAACAGCTACATCTAGTATATCAAGCTATACCTGCTTCTTGGTTGTGCTTGACAACAATTATCAAATAAATCTATCAACAACATTACTTGCGGATCACACCAGATTTTTTTCATATTTTTGTCAATTGAAACAAAATATGTACCCGGTATAACAAATACATCTCCAAACTTGCCAAACGCACAAAAATTGGCACATTTGTCAACAGTGCACAGCATGCTGTTTCTTGACATACATATTTCCTTTTCTGTGCATCAATTCAGTGTTATATATTTGTGTGCTAAATGTTAGTATGCACTAGCAATTTTTAGATATTTGCAAAGTGATCTCAATACCATTGTTATTATAGTTATAGTAAAAACACAAAAATAGACACATAGTTTGATGAGAATTTGCAAAGAGTTTTACAGTTAAAATTGACAGTCAATGTCTTGTCTAGGCATGTGCACATCGCTACATCAAAGACAATGCAGCCATGGGGAGATGCTATGTCTTTACCCAGAAACTGGGACAAGATGTGATGCACTATCGACCATGTGAGAAAAAACCCCATGATCAATTCTTACTGAACTTTGGACTCTGTCAGTTGGGTATGTCAGCAGGCATTGGGCAGGTAATGTAACCCCCAGCATGTATTCTGGGATATTGTTTTTCTTAATGTTGAAAAATTTGTTTATGCATTTTCCTACATAGGCTTGTGCCCATCGATATATCAGAGACAATGCAGCACTGGGTATTTGTTTTACATTTATCCAGTCTCTGGACTTTGATACATTATTTATTCCTTGTAAGAGGTTGTCTCACACACAGTATTTGCAAGATTTTGGTCTCTGCCAGGCTGGGATGTCAGCTATCATTGGACAGGTAACTGTTTATTATGTATAGTTTTGTTTGTGGCACTGCTGTTTCTCATTGTTTGTTTTGTTTTTTGCTTGTCACTAATCCCAGGAATTGCGAGAAACTTGTTCTTACTTCCTAAGTGCAGTAGGGTGGTTTCTCTTAGCTATCTGTCATACTCAGGAGACTTCAGCTTTTGGCTTAATGCAATGCCTATTGAAGAAGCATTCTTCTCAGAGGAAGTATATGTTACGAAACGAGTTTGTGTTTAGTCTGTGTCACCCACTGTGTATCTGTCCTCTGGCGAGGCTAGTGACTATTCCGAGGAAGACCATTCCATTACCACCCTTCTTGTCCCTAGGTCCCAGACCTCATTTCTTCTGTATAAGCCATGTTGGGCAACAGTAACAATTGAATTTGACTCAGGGTTGATACACCTTCCCAGGAGATGTGCTGCTTGGCCATACATGCCTGGGATTTGACTTGTGTATTTGTCGTGCACTCGTCTCATCTGCTTGTAATGGCCTTCCAATACAAAACTCTAAGAGTCACCATATCATAGAAAAATCTACCCATATCGGGACATCAACATTGGCCACCCCTCAAATGTTAATGCATTTCGGCTGTCTGAGCCACAATGCACAGAAGTCTTAGGTTACGATGTATCAACAGTGTGCTGGATGTGTTGGCGCAGCAGTGTCGGAGATATAAATTGTCTCTTTGCAGAACTCCCTATCCACAGACATGATCACCAAAAGTGTTGATCAGAAACACAGCACAAGCTGCTGTATTTCTGTTTCAGTTTGCACCACAATTCCCACCACAATTAGGAGTTACTTTTTGAGATCTTGGTTATATGCTAACACTGTCCAAACAGGAGCAATGCGGGATCCTCTTGCAGCATGAATACTAGATTTCCAGAAGGATGTAGTCCAGAGAATGAAATGCACTGTGTCGTGGTGTTATTTGTGCCAATGGCCCGACACATCCGCCGTCGGCTGGATTTTCTGCATCAAATTTACAGTGTTAAAAAACAATTAATAACCAGATAGTAAGTAGCTGTCTGCCCTTGGTTTGAACGTTTTTATTTTTGCTTACTGTCATCAAGTCATAGCCATCATTAATATTTCATGTGACACCACCTCAACTCCGCAGCATCAATACAAGCTTGACATCGGTGTCTCATGATATTGCTGAGTGCCTTGAAACATGTTTGGGGTATGGTGTTCCATTATGAAATCATTACTCACTCGAGATCATTTACATTGTTGATGTCATGTCACCCTTCTGTTCAGTTCATTCCAAGCGTATTCAATCGAGTTCATGTCAGGAGAGTTTGCAGACCAATCCAGTACAAAAAAAGGATGCTGTGCTAAAAATTCCTGGTTACATTAGCAGTGTGAGGCGTAGCGTTGTCAAGCTGAAAGATTCCCACATCTTGGTGATTGTGAATGAAAAGCACAACAATGGGTCACATTACTTGATTAACGTGGACATCAGCCATTGCTTTAACTGAAAAAATGAAGGGAGTATGAGAATCCATCCCAAACATGTACACTTCCTTCTATATTTACGCATGTGGTTGCGTCTGTGGGTCTCACCAAGGGCCCACTAGACATACCATCCATGCAACAGAAAACCTTAGTGGATGACATGCCGTTATATTGAGGTTATCTTCTTACAGAAACTACATGGCATGTAATCTATACTGTTATGATTTTGTTTTGTTGTTGAAATGTTATTCATGTGTGCCTGAATATATATGTATGCACCCTCTGTAGTTGGGAGGGAGCCAGAGATGTACCGTGCAGCACTGAGGAGGAAGAAACTGACATCACTGTTTTTCCTATGGCTGAGGCCCATCATAGAGGCACAGTGACTCAGAACGTGACAATCCTTTTGACTTGATCATTTGGTTTCATGCCTGGAGCTATAGAGAAGTTTGGCATAACCAGCAGTCAATTGGTGGCGGGGAATGAGCACAGTGAACCCTATCGTGGCTAGGACAGTGCATAGGTTGAAACCTACCTTCCTGGAGGTGTGATAGTTATTCTCTGGCTCTGTCCCGGGGTGGGCAGAAAATCCACATGCTTCCCAGCAATATGATGCTATCTAATGGCATTAGGTCAAAGGGCATGAGCCCATGGACCGCTGGATCAGCAACCAACCAACTTTCTATATTTCTGTTATGCTGAACTATTATACAAACACCAGCATATCTTTCTCCATGATGATGCTAGACTCAATTTCTCATATTAGCAAATGAGACATTAAACCAGCTTTCAGGAGAAAACATCGGCGAATTCCATTCTGCCCATGGATGATAATATTTTGTTGTACCCAAGCCAGTCTGGTAGCATCTAGTAAGAATAGGACTAATGTTAAAACTTCTGTTTTGCAAACCAGAGAAGTGAAGTCTCATTGTTTGCGCTAATAATCCCCAGAGTGCCCCATGTATGAGCTGCTGTCTGAGTTGCTGTTTGGAAGCGGTTGTGCAGATGCATCAAAACAATATGACAATCTTGAGCTAGTGTTGTTACACAAAGTTGACCATGTCTGGCTCAGTCCATCTGTGGTAGCTGCCCCCAGGAATCGTTGGTGCAAGCTTACTATAGTGGACGGGTCACAATTGAAATGTCTGGCAATTTCTCTGGTTACATTCCACTGACAAGCAGTGCAGCTGTTTGCGATCGCTCTTGTGACATCAGTTGAGACATTTTAAAAAAAAACAATAATAGACCTTTCAATAAAAACCAGATAGTGCCCTTTTTTTCTCGCCTAAACTTTATTGTGTGTGTCAAATTTCAACCTGTTTCGATTTTTATAAAGTCAGAATTTGTTCATTTGCATGTGAAGCAACGAGACTGCAGGAACTTCACCTGCACATGTTCTAGGTTGAAAAATCCACTTATATAAACATTTGAAGCATGAAAATAAATCACGTTTTCAGTGTTTTTAATGAATGTTAGTATATATTCACCTAATTCACAGCAATACTTCATTCATTCAATCAAATCTCAACATTTTGTTCAATCAATTATCGCCAACACTTCATTCTACCAGTTCTCACCAACATTTCATTCTACCATTTCACAGCAATTCTTCATTCTACCAGTTCTCAGCAATACTTTGTTAAACTATTTCAACAATACTTCATTCAACCAAGTCTCAACAATAATTAAGTCTCAACAATAATTAATTCAACAAAATCTCAGAAATATTTCATTCAACCAATTTTCAGCAATATTTCATTTAACCAATTTTAAGCAATATTTCATTCAACCAATTTTCAGCAATATTTCATTCAACCAAATCTCAGCAATACTTTATTCATTCAAGTCTCAATAATACTTTATTCAACCAAAATTTTAATACTTCATTCATTCAATTCTCAATGAGAATGCCATAATCAATAATACTTCATCTACCAGTTCTCAGCAATACTTCACTCATTAAAATCTTAATAAAACTTCATTTCAAAAAATTCCCAACAAGAATATCATAATCAATAATACTTCTTTCATCTAGTTCTCACTAATATTTTATACAGCCAGTTCACAGCAACACTTTATTCAATCAAATCTCAACAATATTTCAGTCAGTTATTTCTCATGAATACTTCATTCAATCACTACTTATCACTCAACTCTACTTATTCAGATCATATATTTAAATACTAGAATAATGAAAAGAGCTAATTAAATCTGACACATATTACTGTAAAAAAAATATGTAAATATGTACTTCTAAAATAAAGTAAGTAGAAAGTTGGTAAATGAAAAGCTATTTTTGTACAAATTAATATACATTGTAAAAGTATAGTTTTCCCTGCAATTTTTGTGTGATATGTATGTATTATGAAATGTTTCTTAGTTCTGAAATATCACTAACATGAAACAACATGCTTTTCCTTAATAAATAAATAGGATGATGCATTTGTTATGGGAGCACCTGGTTCTGTCTTATGGCAAGGTAGGAAATTCACCTGTTTATAATTTTATAGAAATGGATTAAAAAATGCTCTTGTCAAAGTTTGAATGTGCGATGTGAAGATTTTTCAATAAGTTCAGATGTATCTATTCAATAGAAAATATTATACAGGAGTAATTTAATCAAGTCAAAATGGAAAGAAAGTGATAGAAACATAAATAGATACAAACCTGACCTAGTACACTTCATATAAACTTTTATTATTTGAGAACTGGCCACTGTAGATTGCTGAATAACCTTTTTAGACTTGAGATTTCTTTGGGTAATGAGTATTCATATAGGACTGGTATTTAGACACCAAAATTCAAACTATAAGACTATCCAGCCTTCAATGACCTATGATTTAAAATCTGGCCAGAGAGTGCAAAACTGAAGCAAAAGTCATGGTGCTGGAAAAGGCCGGACTTAGCACAAATAAAGTTAAAGGATGTGGCATTACTAATTTTGTTAATTTTAAGAAAAAAGGGATAAAGATAAAATTATGCATCATCATCAAATGTCTATTGTCTTTTCCCAGGTTGTTTGTTATCCACTCTTACCGTTAAGTGTATGGGTGATTTCTTTCTATGATGTCTTCATTCCGTAATATATCAAGCCTGGAGACCCCAGCAACTTTCCTCGAGCATTTCATCTCACATATCACTATTTTTTTGTAATGTAAAGATGAGAGAGACCAGGTTTGGCACTGGTAACACAGTCTTGGTAGGAATATACTGTAAATTATTTCTTTTAACTTTCATCTGGATCCTGGAATAAACAAGTTGTGATGACAGTTGGTATGTTACTGCATTTGCATTGTTACATCTCGTCTCTATCTCTCTATCAGATGTCATCTGCAACAAAGGTTTACTGTAACAGATCTCCAACATCCTCTGTCTTGTGCCTTGGTTGTGCACCCCGCTAGACTGTATCCTGTCCATCTCTTAATATTTCCTTCTCACTTGTATCTCTACCTCTTGCTCGCTTGACCTCAACAATACCTTCAAGTAAGCTCTTTAACAAAGTTTATATCTTTTAATATGTCTAAAATATTCTATGAGTTTTATATTTTATTTCTTTTAATTTTTCTTTTTTTCACAAGCATTGTTGTCAGAACCTCTCTTTTCATCTCTTGCCTTCTCTTTCCATGAAGCTCTCCCTATTAACAGGTATTTCTCAAAGGCATAAATTCTGTTTTCTGGCTGTTTGTTCACTTTCCATGTTTATGAGCTATACATTAATGTAGAATAGATGTAGCCTTTTATAAATCTCAATTATAGTTTATTTGTTTCGATGTTAATATTTTTTCAGCCATTCCTATTCTCGTTTAACTTGTTTTACATCTACCTTCATTTGTGATTAGGAAATTGTTCTTCCCACTATTTAAATATTTCTTTTCAGGTGTTATATTTGTAGCTAATGTCACAGATGAAATAGGTGCATCACCAACAGAACTTTCAAGCCCATACACTGATCCCACGTTTACAAACGTAAATGCACAGCCAACTCCAACAAAAGCATATTCTTATAATGGTATGTAAGAAAATATCTCAGATCTGCACAATGAATAATAGGAAAAATACATTTCTTCTTCTTCAGTGTTCATTCTCAAACTCCTGCTGAATCTCTCTTGTAGCAGAACAATAGTGCTACTAGATATCTGGTAGGATGTAGTCCAGAGAATGGAAATTCATTGTGTCACTGTTTTATTTACGGCAATGACCCGGCACATCCGTCTTTAGCAGGAGGAAAATACATTTGAGTTGGGTCAACTGTAATGACAGATATTATAACTTAAAATATTTCAGATGTGATAATTTAATTTCATTGATAAGTTTACACAGATACTGTGATTCTGGTGATGGTTTTGTCATCATATCAAAATTTCAAATAAACCATCCACAATAAATGATCTGCCATTTATGGGAAATGAGCTTTGTCATTTATACAAGTAATAGTTTTATAAGTTTCAAATACTGTATGTAATATCTATTCTTGATCACCAAAGAGTCATTATTAGAGACTGTCACATTACTGGTTAGATTCAAGTGGTAAAGATTCTTTCTTAAGGATTATCCGCTGAACTAATAAATAATATTTCAGCAGCAAATTCTTCTTCTTCTGTGATCAATTATTGCACTGTGCATCTAGTCTGATATTGGTCATTTATAGAGCAATCTGTTTTATACCAGAGGGCTCCCAACGATTTGTTTTGTACCATTGTGGGCTCCCAACCATTTGTTTTGCAGGAATGCTCCTGTGGACCAGACTGTTGTTCTGTGAACAGCAAAGCTGAGACAGCTCAGTAGTATGCATTCTCTGGTTGTTAAAGGCAGCAGAGTAATTGATGCTGATTCACTGTTAAGGGGGGGGGGGCTTTAGATGGCAGGATTTCATTCTGATGTTGAAGGTTGAGATGTGGAAATACCAATTTTCATATCCCCATTTGCTTTCAAACGTTCCTCCTTGTAAAAAAAACGAAAAAAAGTGAAATTGCCTCACAATGCAGTAAGACACTTTTACTACATACAAATTTTTTCCCCCTTCATTTTTTTAGGAACAATTCACTTTTTTAAATTACTTTCAGTTTTGTACACCTTACATTTTTATGTTTACATACAATGAAATCATGTATATTTGGAAGTTTGCTGTGCTGTATATTATGTTAGTTATTAATGAATATCACATTGTAAAAACTTCAGAGAATTCACACTAAATAGTTTTGTTTTTTACCATTCAAGGTTATGCTGTTACCATGGGAAGATTTGACAGTACAAAAGCATTGTACTATGTATCAGGAGCTCCTAAATCTCACAACAAAGGAGAAGTTTTATTTTTTAAACAAGTGCCTTTGCCTGTAGTAACACTGAGGTATGAGCAGTCACAGATCATACAGGGATTTTTAGATTTTTCTGGTTATGGTTCAAGTCTTGAAGCAATTGACCTGAACAATGATGGGTAAATAGTGTTTTGCTTTGATGTTTTTGTTTATTTGTGAGTTGCTTTATTCATGTTTCTTCCTATTTTCATGTAAGTTTCTTCCAATGATCAATTTAAAATGATAGTTTGTAGTATGTTGACAACACTTATTTTTAAAGGTTAAAAAAAAAAAAAGGTTGTTCCACCATTTAATTATTTTTGGACAAACATTGAATTTGCTTTTCATGTGCTTTATATAAATGTGTTAACTTATATTCTTTATTCAGGTATGATGACCTTATTGTTGGTGCACCATACTACTATAAAAGAAATATCGGTGGTGCTTTCTATGTGTATCTTGGTGGTGAGAAAATGGTAAGATGCTCTTTTTTCTCATTATGTAGTTTTCTTAGGACATCGACTATCTTCTCTTTGTTTTGTTTGTTAATTTTATTAGAATTTGTACAAAAACTATAGTTTTTTTTAAAATTTAAATTTTGCAGTTACATTAAGATCATCAAGGCCTACATGCAGTTTTATGTGGATCTACCCAATAGCATTTTCCTTTGCTCATTTCATTATTAGAAACAGTGGAGTTATTGCAGTTTACATTTTTCTTTGGATGCTGATATGCTTCTTGGCTTGTTACTTCTGATTTAAACATTTGTTTTTAAGATGGATTACATGCTTCATCCAGTTCTTCTTGTAGTTCTTGGATTGTGTCTATCCAATATGATACATAATTCTTACTCACTCCCTTTGGTATTGTTTCCTTAGCTACCTTAGTATTCCTGTAACTCCCTGACATTTGTGTGGATATCTCTGCCTGTCTCTTGTGAGTAGGTTTGCGCTATGTTTATAGATGTGCCAGTTTTCTTTATTTTAGTTCAATCTTAGCTACATTAAGTAAGATACTAGTTGGTCTTGTGATTATTGTTTTGTACACATGGATGATGACTGGGTGAAGATCACTACCACAAAGTTTTGCCATTTATAATTCTTTTAACTATTCCAGCCAGTTCTGGGACACAGAATGCCAGATTTCAGGTGGTGTATGTCATCTTCAGTAGAAATTTGGTGGATCCATTGGATTATTGAGTAGGATTGTGGTTTTTTTCTGGTGGAATGTATTTTCTAGTTCTGTTTTGTTTGTTTGTTAACTTACCCTTCATTCAGTGCATGATATCTGGTTGGCCAGTCGCTTTCCTCTTCTGCCTCCTTGCTCCATAAGGTAGACCAGCTAGACCCCCAGTAGCTGGGGAGTGAATTCTGTTGAGGTTCATAAATACTGCACTGCTCCTGCCTTGTGGAACTTCACAGGATGAGCACCTATTACAGTTTAAAAGTTTTGTTGTGAAGACATGTTACCTAGTCATTTTTCAGGATACCATGGTCGCTGGTAAGCCTCTCTGCCTGGTATCTCTGACTTCAGCAGCTGGGCTTGCTTGGACAGGACTGTGGCCCTGCTCAATGTAGGGGATGGTCAATACAATCTCTTTTTCAGTGTTCATTCTTAAACTCCCACTTTATTTCTCTTGTAGCAGGACAATGATCCAACTAGGTTTCCAGCAGGATGTAGTCCAGAGTATGGAAATGCATTTGTTGCTGTTTTATTTTAGCCAGTGGCCAAACACATCCGTCTTTGACAGGGATCAATCTAAGTATCCTGCCTCTGTTGGCTGGACTAAGCCCCATCTCAGCTTCAAGGAGTTAGATGTGTCTTATGCTTAGATGTGTCTTAGGAGATTCATGTCTGAAACATGTATTTGAATGCCTATAATCGTCTCTCCATGTGTGTCCAACTCACTTAACCAGAAAGCACTAGTGAGTTATTAAGTTAGCTAGTTTTATTTTATGTTGGCAAGTATATTTATTGATATGAATGTCATATCTCAAACATAGTTTTGTGAGTTTTAAGATAATCTAATGCTGTTGATGATATGAAACAGATAACATCAGACACAAAACCCACAGAAGTTTTGAGTCGTTCTATGGGAGATGAAGAATGTGAAGCTTTGTTGTGTGAGCATGCTCGCTTTGGCATAAGTCTGTCCAAGTTGGGAGACATCAACATGGACTCATACCAAGGTATATACAGCTAATTTTAGACTAACCAGATATTTTCTTCATCGTTCATCTTAAAAAGGACATTTGTGGCGTTATGTCTGTTTACAGCTTTGCTGCGATACTGCACCTTCCGGTCGGCATATCTGACTTCTGCACAGTTATTTTTGTGGATGGGTTGTCCTTCCCTCTTCAATCCTTAGAACTTGACCAGGCTACATTACTGTACTCTTCTTTCCAGACCCACTGCGTGGAAGTGTCTTGGTCAGCTTTGGTTCACGGACTCTGATGTGCAGCTACTAGCTATGTGTCGCTAGTCCTTAGCACTCTGTTCCTAACCAGATATAAAACTATTTGAAAGTTAATTTGGTTTAATTTTTGTATGTATTACTATAGTACTTACGTAGAACACAGGTTTTTAAAGTTTCACTTGAACACAACGGACAGACTACAATTAAAGGGCTATGAGGCTCAAACATGAAAAAATACAAATGACAATACACAAGATATTTTCAACATTTTGATGAGCTGGTAGGTCTTTGTCAAAAATTAAACAAATGAATGTTCGGAGTTTAATCCAAAAGGCTTGAGGGTATCAAACTAAAAAATAAATCTATTTTTGCAAGAGCGTACCTCGATATGTTATCCGTGGTTCAAGATTTGAGGGTAGTGACCTGGATATCGAGGGCACCATGATGTTAAGCATCAATATATTTTATCAAATTATCAAAACTCTACACACTATACATTTATTATCATGATCAGGTGCTATGCCGGCTGGCGTAGGCGATCATGGCTCTCCACAGCTCTCTATCTCCAGTTGTATGTATCAGAATCATTGTTGTTTCCCTGCCATGCCAAGTTGTTAAACTGTCTAATATTTTCTCACATTGTCACCCTCTGCCTCTGTTGCCCTCAATCTTGCTTGTTGTGACTGATCTCCCAACCTCCTTGTCTCATAATGTGGCTATAAATGAAGATTGTCTTTTTCTTTTATTATTATGTGAAACTACCACATTATTCTCCTAAGAAGAAAGTCATGGCGACACACAGAAGAAGGTCTACAGTATGTAGTGTTAATATTTCAACATGGAACGTCAGATCTGTAACACATGTCCCACATTTAATAGTATATTTTATCAATAGTAACAAGTGAAAATTTAGACCAGGCTAACTAAGTTTTGCTAATCACACAGGAAAACATAGACAAATCTGTCAGATTACAATGTTACTGCAGTTCTATCCTATTCTCAATACATTATTAATCACAGTGTCCACATCCACCAGGTAGTTGTTAATCAGCCTCCATATGTCCCCCATATCCATTACCAATTCTCAGACTATATCTTAACCGAAATTGTGTTTTTTCTCATTACTGTGAACACTGCTGAAATCAGACATGTTAGGCAGTTGGTAGAAATAAAACAATGACATAGCACATTTCCATTCTCTGGACTTTCCTGCTGGAAATCGATTTAAACCAATATCTTACTACAAGACAGATCCAGTAGGAATGTGAGAATGAAAAAAAAAATTTTTTTTTGCTGTGAACACAATTGTTTCCAAAGACAGTAGATTATTCCTAAATGTTATAGTGTGGCACATCCAGCAAAGATGACTTGGTAAGTCAACCTTCACTTTTCTGTTATCTGTCATTGAATGTCTAATTCATTTTTAATTACATTTTCTTCTTCTGCATTCATTCTCACACTTCTGCAAGTTAACAGGATGTAGTCTGGAGAACAGAATGCATTGTGACAGAGCACTTTCTAACTGACTCATCCAACTTTAGCATTCACATTTTCTAATTATTCACCTTTCTCACTATAGATTCTTAAATCTTTCATGATTTTTCATGTCCATTAATATTGTTTTTGTGTGGTATGTAGCATTTCTTGTCTATCTCTATTCATTAAAGCAGCTGCCACAACTTTTATGTTAAAAATGTTGATATTTTTGTTAGTTACAGCATTTGCAATAAATCACATTAACTTGTTTTTGTGCTTCAGACTTTGCTGTTGGTGCACCTTATGAAGGAAAAGGTGCAGTCTACATTTACCATGGATCAAATTCTCCTGCTGGATTCAACGTGAACTTTGTTCAGGTGCGATTCTATTTTACTGTTTCTTCAATATTATTGAATATAAAACTATAAAAAAATGGAGATGGAGGCTTCAGACAGAGTGGTCAGATCACCTGAAATGCTGTTCTAACTGGAAGAACAACATTTAGCAAGAATTGATATCCATCTTCATACTTTGAGAGCCCTTACTACTAACTTTTAAAAAGACCATAAATCAAAATTGTGTTCTTCATAGACTGTAGATAGAACAAAACAGCAGAATTGAAAACTTGCTATGCAAAATAAGACCTGATCTTAATATACGACAATCAATATACTGTAACTGCATAAACCGTAACAACAATTGTACTTACGTAAAACACAAGTCTGGCATTGATAGCAGAGTGTTGCCATAAAAATAGTTATCATCTGTCTCTAGACTTCCATCTTGATCTTTGCATTGAGCAGTAATGGCGATAGCTGGTATGTCACTATGTTTACTTTCTGGCATCTTGTCTCAATCTCTCTGTCTAATTTTCCATTTGTCTGAATATACTTCCAAGATATTAAGATTCAGAGGTTTGTTTCATTTTAGTTTTGTTTATTGGATTTAGTGACTTGCTGATTTTCATTACTTCTGTTTTTTGCGTATTTATTTACATGTTATACTTGGTACATGTTGTCATGAGTGCATTAATATGATTTTTTAACTGTTGTTCCTCTTCGTAGATAAGGCATTGATCATCTGCAAATAGGAATTCATTGATTGTGTTATTCAATTCCTCATCAGATTCTTCTCTTATTACTGTTCTGTTTCCTTTCTTGTTTTGGAATTCTTTTGTTATTCTGTCCATTAAGTACATGTCTTATTATTAAAAAGTAGATCCTAGATGAGAGCACACATTTGTGTTGTGCCCCTGATTTTGTTTCGAAAGATGAAGCCCTTCCATCGGTAGTTCCTACTGAGCTATGGCAGTTCTGGTGAAGGACTTTTATATTTGCTAATAACTGACCTTTTGATTCCGTAGTTTTCTAGTGTTTCTCATGAAGCATTTCTATTGACTATCAAATACTTTTTCCTGGTCTATGAATATTGCATTTATTTCTTGAGCATATTCTAGTGTTTTTGTGCTTTTTTTCACTTAGTTGTTTCAATGAAAAAAGAGCATCTGTACAACTTACTCCTCTCCTGAATCCAAACTGGGAGGAGCTAAATTGTGGGTCTGTGTTTATCTTAGACATATTTCTATTATTTTGGCATATAATTTTCCTGTGTGGCTTAGGGAGATACTTCTGTATGATTCACGTTATATTTTATTTTCTTTGTTCTTCCTTATTGGTACTATTATTGAGTTCTGCCAGTTTTCTGGTACTCTTTCTTCCCATGCAATATTGAATAGTCTTGCTAGCCATTTCACCCATTTCCTTGCATGCTCCTATCGCTTCGCTCCTATACCATTAACTCCTGGTGATTTGTTATTGGGGTTAGATTTTAATACTGCTTCCATTTCTTGGTTTAGTATGTCAAGTTCTGCAATGTCTTGGTTTGTTGGAATGTAATTATACTCTGTTGTTATGCTTGGATTGTATAGGCCTAACTCTTGAAAATATTCTTTCCATCTTTCTTTCCTTTCTAGGCTATTCAGTATTGGATTGCCTTTTTTTATCATTTATGAGTATGGTGGAGCTTTCGTCTCTTACTCTCATTAATTTGATACTTTTGAAAAATTCTCGAGGTCATGTCTTGCAGATTTCTGTTAGATTTTCTCCATATTCATTCCAGGAGTTAGATTGTGTTTCTTTTATTATGCGTTTAGCATTAATCCTTGTAAACAATTGCTCTCCAGTGGTTATTCTTGTGGAAATACACGGAACACAGGAGCTGATGATCTATATACATTTATAATAACAAGATCTATAACTTGCTAGAGTCTTAGAGGTGTCACATTGGAGACATCAGCACATATAAATTTAGCAATAAAATGAAAAATATCAAGTCTCCCAAAATAATATAGCGAAGCAAAAACCATCATATCTACATTAAATATATTCATTGATAGGAAAAGCTCACAGACAAGAATGAATCCATCAACTACAGCAGCAAATGCAAATCACTCTTTTGTTACAAATTGTAAACTCAGAAACTGCCTATACAGTCAGAATCTACTACATAAGATGAATGTCCATGTAAACCAGTGATGCTGCGAATTGAAAGTTGCTCAGCAAGAAGTGACCAGAGTGTGAATATATAATATTTAGACCAGAGTATGCAGATAAACAGAAGTTATCAGTCTTCCACACCTACCTGGAGGTGATGATGGATTTCATCTATGCAACATGATTGTCGACAAAGACCTGAGTTCAGAAAAAATAATAATTAAATAGACATTTTATTATTGATATGCTTTCGGACACCTCATTTAAGACAAGTTGTTAATTGACATACTGAATTGTAAGCTTGTTAACCTCACTGCTCTTAGGATGACACCCCATAGTCATTCAATACTTTCAGCATTTTGAAATACTGGAACAGTTTTTTTAAGTGTCATTATTTATTGAGCTCTAATAGTTTAAATATGCAATAAATTAGTTGAAATGTTTTACAAGCTTGTTTGATTACTACAAAGTAATAGGTCGTACAATTCACAACACAGATTATAATTAAACTTATACAAAAGACTAAAACTTAATGCAGTTAATTTTTTTAGAATATAAAAATGTAGCCATCAACCCAGAATTGTATTGGATGTATTGATTATCGTGGTAATATTTATGTTCATTACTTTCTGAACATGAAAGTACATATGTTTACTGCAGTCTCATTAATTATTGATTGATTTATTGCAGAGAATTATAGCATCAGACCTGCCTGTCCCAAATCTTATGTCCTTTGGTTACTCACTATCAGGTGGTATGGATCTGGATGAGAATGGGTACCCAGACCTTTTGGTTGGGGCTTATGAGTCAGATGCAGTTGTTCTTATACGGTCAAGACCAATTATAAAAATTATCCCTAGTTTGAGTGTCTTTCCCAAGGCTGTGAACCTGGAGGCAACACCATTATGTAATGATTCTACAGTAAAGCCAGAGTTTAAGAATAGACATTGTGTGACCATCACAATGTGCCTGTCCTTTACCACTAAACCAGCAGGCAGGTAAGTTCTAGGATATGCAATCGATTGTCACAGAAATATGTTGTAATATTTTGATATTGTTATGAATTCTTTGAGGACTTACTTGAGGGTAAAGTCAAGAGAAGACAAGCAAGAGGTAGGCAAAGATACAAACGGGAGAGAAATATAATATGGTTAGGTTACAGTCTAGCAGAGGACACTCCTGCATAATTCTAACATTAACATATGGATGCAAAAGTTGGAAAGCAACATCAAAATTAGAGCAAAGACTAAACACCTTTGAAAATAAATGTCTTAGAAGGCTACTGAACATACATTGGTCAGACTTCAAATCAAACACAGTTGTCAGACAAGAATCAAAACAAGAATATGTATCCACCTATATTAGAAAGCATAGTTGGAATTACATCGGACATGCACTACGAATTGATACTGAAAGACTCCCCTGTCAAGCTTTGATGTGGTCACCAAAAGGCAAGAGAAAACGAGGAAGACCAAAAGAAACTTTACGTAGAACTATTACAAGGGAACGTTTCATCATCGATATCAGAAACAATGAAGATCTAAAGCAAATTGCAATGAAACAAGAGACATGGAAATCTATGATATCCGCCCTATGTGCCGTCTTTGTCCCTAGAGGAATAACTAACTAACTAACGAGAGGGCAATACCATGGCAAGAGACAGGGTGTTGGAGGTCTGTTGCAGCCAATCTACGTTTTGGAGACCACACTAAATGATAATGAATTCTTTTAGGACTTGTCATAAATCAGTTATATGTTCTTCCTCTTCTTCAGTGTTGAAGTCTATGGTCATGTTGAGTTTTTGTGCCTGCCACCTGAAATTCTTCAGTTTACAAGTAAGCTCACTACCCCAAAGCTTCTGACTCATCTTTGCATAATTTAGTCACATCTGTCATCTTGTATCACTGTGTGAAGTGTAACAGTTCTGGCATGTATATAATTTTTTTTTTTTCGCTCCATTGTAATCAGCACAGTTATTCGTGTGATCTCCGCTGGGAGCGTAGTTATGTTATGCACCTTGTAGGCCCAGCACATCTGATTTTGGCATGCCTTGACATTTCGGGTGGTCTACCCTAGCCTGTGAAAGCCTTCCTATCTGTTGCCAGGCAACGAATGTGTACTGACTCTAGGCAGAGATGGTTTGTCCTTCACATCTATCTTGCACGAGGTCTCCCGCCACTAGTGAACTTGTCGCATGTAATTAGAATTATTGTGCCCGCGCCCATCGGGTAATGAACCTTTTCTCATCCTCGAGCCTTGTTCCGGTTTAGGAAGAACTCAAGGAAAGAGTTGGGCTCGGACTCGTTCGCTCTCTTAGCCGAAGTGTTGTTCATCAATGTTGTGAACCACTCGTCCAAGTCTGTACACATATTTAGTGGGGTCAGGGACTAGCATTTTGTTCTAGAGCTGAACAATGCCTGTCCCCTTGGAGTTCTATGCCTGTGCCCATCGGGTACTGAACCTTTTCTCTCAGTGAGCATGCTTCCGGTATAGGAAAAACTTGACAGTAGAGTTGGGCACGGGTTGGGATCGCCGGTAACTAGAAGCTTGTCTCAAGCAAACATCACTTTAGTTCCAATTTCCTTGAAACGTTTTCCGTTCTCTTTGCACATGCCGCTGCCCTCTAGAGCTGTGCTCTCTTTTCATTGTACTCATACTACTATTACTCTTATGTTGCTTAACGCACCAATAATACCTCTAAAAGCATCTACCCACTTTGTAACGACTGCATTGTCCGCCCCTCCAATGCTTCTGCTGAGCTGTCCAGCGTCACTGTGTGTCGACAGTGCTGCTGCGTGTGGTTGCGCTGAGGTATCGGAGATATTGCCTGTCTATTTGCAGTCAAATCTCTTTCCATCTACAGCATCCACATCTATGGACATGAGCCTAAGAGTGTTAACCAGGAATACAGCAAGAGCCGCTGTATTTCTGTTACCAGGTGCACCACTATGAGGTACTCTTAGGATCTTGGTTATCTGCTAACCCTGGGTCCGCCGAGAGCAATGCAGTACCCTTTGCACCCCGGCATGTAAATTGAATCTGGATTTTGTTTTTACACCAGCACCAGAATGAAAGCATAGCTAAGTTGTATACCATAATACATTTTGTTCTCTAGACTACATCCTGCTCAACATCAGGAGTTTGAGAATGAGTGAAGAAGCAGAATGGTGAGATTGCTGCTGGGCAAATGTGGTAGGCGGTGCTAGGCAAGCAGTTTCTAGTCAACCATTGACTAGGTAGCTGAGCACTTATGGGAAGCTGTGTACTGCGACCCTAGTTTATAACTCTTATCACCTTTTACCTTTACATCTAGATAAAACATCTGATAAGATATCTCATGGCATTGATGGTTGCTGATCCAGCTGTCCATGGGCCCATGCCCTTTTACCTAATGCCTTTAGTTGGCATTATATTACTGGGAAGGATGGCATTGATAAGCCAAGCAAGTCATTCTACCACATTAAAGTGCAGAATATGTTCATGTGAATATACAATTCTCTGAATAAAAGTTATTCTAGTAGGACTTACTTCTACTTTTGTTCACTTGAAATGTATCTATATCTTTAATTCTGTCTCCCGAATAAAACTCATTGACTTTTGTAGTTCACACAGTTGCCCATAGATCTTTGATTCCAGTGTTGTTTCCTCTGACCAATATGTCTGCCTCAGTATTTCATACTCAGAACACTCTTGAAGTATATGTTTGGTACTCATTACTGCATGTACACATGGCCGTGTTGCTAATTTTGTGTACATGTGACTGTGGAGTCTGTTGTGTCCCATTCTGAGGCATAGAATTACAACTTGTTCTGATCTATTCATAATGTGATAGTCATCTTGTGTTGGTGTTTGTAGCTTTCTTATTGACTTTATCTTCTGTTTCTTCTGATGGTAGGTGATTGGTATATCTGGTTCGTCTTCTGCAGAACCTTCCTTAGCCAGTTGGTCTGATTTTTCATTTCCTGGTATTCCACAGTGAGAGAGTATCCAGTACATAGTTACCATATACTGATAAGACAGTTCATTAAGTAGTTTTTGTAAGTCTTAGCACTTACATTTACCCACTTATTATCAAAATTATAAAGTGTCTTTATCATACATTTCTGAAAAGAATGGTTCACTATTTATGTTCTACAGCATCAATGTTATACCACAAGTGGTATACCGTCTTGAAGCTGAGCCCAATCGTAGAGTGGCCAGAGCTGAGCTACAGGATTTAGTGGATGCTAATACAAATGTTTTGGAAAATAAAACCATTGCTCTCCAGCCTTCAAGACAAGTGTGTGTTACAGAGCTTGCTCTTTTGAAGGTACATTATTAAAAAAGATAGCAGTCACATCATTGCAATCTTTAGTCATAGTATTCTAGAGTTAAAACAAACTTTTGAAATAATATAATACAATAGCTGTACAAATAAATAATGTTAAAATTATTTGGATCAAGTTTTCTACATATGTTAAGAATGTAGCTAATTGAGTTTACATATTTTTAGTTACTCAAGAAATGTTTGTATACAATTTAAGCATGATAGATTACGGTATAGGTAGATCCCATGCCAGCAAGCGGCCATAAGGGATAAAGATAATTCTTCATGTACTAAACCGCAGCAAATAATAGGTGAGGTGGCCAGTTCACTTCCTTGCTGTGTTTACCTTCCCTAACCCATGTCAGGTACCAATTTACAATTGGGTTGACTGGCGGTTGTGTCAGGTGAGAAATCGTGATCCAGATTTTTCTTGTCAGGGCATGGTTTTGAACCTGGGATGGTGTAACTCGATGATAGTAAGCAAGCTCACTATCAACTAGATTGCTGCCGCCTTCATGGCAGATTATAGAATCATAATTGCTATCTAACATTGAAGTTATTATTCTATAATTTAATAGGAAATTATTAATACCATTGTTTAAAAATTTACAGTATGGATACTTTTGCCTCCACAGAGCCAATTTGAAGACAAACTAAACCCAATAGAGTTCAAATTCAGTTTTGGGTTGAGCACAGATTCTCATCTGCCAGAAGCATACCCAAAGAGTGCTATACAGAATTCAAACCTTTTCCCAGTACTTGACACAGAGGGAGCTGAGGAAGGAAAATCCAATGACGTCTCAGTTAAAGTAAGCAAATATTAACACTGATTAATTGTAATCGTTTGTTCTCAAACTCCTGCAGATTAGCAATATGTAGTCCAGATAAAGGAATTACCATGACCTTTCAGTCTGACACAGCCGACTTCAGCATGGATTTTGGGTCACTTCTACCCTCTATGGGATGGGCCAGTTGACTGCACCCAAAAAGCTTCCTAAGTCACCTTTTATGACATACACTCAATGGGCTACATGAGATGTCAGCATACACCATCTAATGAAAGAGGTTTTGTGTGTAACTGTGATCTGAAAAAGAAGCAAATAATCGTGAAACTGACTTCTCGTGTATGTTGTAAATGACGGCAGTAGAGGTTTGGACACAGGGTTGTACAAAGTCAGTAACCTAAAAATTTCATGCAGAAGTTGCATATGTTGAACTAAAAGACACAGATATTACAACTAAACTTAAAACAATGGTACAATGTATGCAGTTCTCTGGGCTGAATCACAGCTAATCAGTGGGAGCTTGGGAATGAATGCAAAAGACATATCAGAGGTAGGCAACCTTTTTGGGTTGGTAAAGTCATGTGATCAAAACTATCATCTCAAGATCAAAGTAGAAACTTCTGTCACTTTTCATGTTAGTCATTAAAGGGTGCCAACACCTGTGTGTTGCAGGGGCCCGAAAGGGAAGCAAAGAATAGCAACACTGTTCACCTTCCATGCATGTCATAAGAGGCGACTAAGGAGGTTATGAGATGGAGCTGGCTATCCCATCCCACATAGGGTCAGTGACCCAAAGCCACACTGAAGTTGGATGTGTCAGGCCAAAAGCCACAGATATTGCAGCAATGCTGTAAACCAAGACACAACGCATTCCGTTCTCCGGACTACATCCTGCTAATCTGCAGGAGTTTGAGAACGAACGCAGATGAAGAAGAAGAAAGGGTGCCAAAAGACAATCTATCCCAAGTCTATTTTTTTTTCTGAGCATGTGTGCACTTATGATATCACAAATTTTATGGTGAGTTGATTACTGATCCTGTGGTCCTTGGACACCTTCCTTATTACCTAATGCCATTATGTGGTATCTGTATTTTATTGTGAGCTGTTGTATAGATCTCTATAGACTGTTCAATTTATCTGGTCACAAAGGGAGAAGCTCTCTTCATATTAACTTCAAACTGATCACTTAGCTATTAGATTTGACAGTGCATGTTATTCCTGTTCAGTTGGTACCAACTCGGGAATTAATAATGATTTAACATACTTGATAGTTGTTAGAGGCACTACAAAGCCTAATGACTTGTCTCCACACAAAATAATCGGGTAAAATGTCCTGTGGTGTCAACGCAGACAACAATTTACAGTCAGTTTGGTTATATCAAGATATTCTGTTCATGGAAGCATGAACGTATTACAAAGATGAACTAACGCCCTGTGCTAAAATAAATATAGCCATTTGACTTGTAATTGAGTGCATTTGAGTCTGCCAAAGGAGTGCACTTCCAACCATAGGCCAAATTTTTATTTGGTTAAAAATACCATGTTAGTCTTATATCTTTGGTTGACATTGAGAAGGAATGGTATTAATTTTTTACATATTGTACTTGGCATTATTTTTGTGACAAAAGACATACACCTGGCAAGATTTATTTCTGAAAGTTCACCTGGATTGTTAGTTCCAAAAATTGTGAAAACCCTATTCAGAAAAATGGATAGGTGAAATATATATACTAAAATTTAGTTGTTACTCATAACTTTTTTCTATTTCATATTTCATTTGGTATATACTAATGAAATGCTTGTTTTGAATATCTACAGGCTGAATTTGTAATGGAATGTGGTGATGACAACAAATGTGACAGTAACTTACAGTTCACTACTGAACTGAAAAACCTAAAAAAGTAAGTGAATGTCATGATTTATTCGCCCTATTACTAGCTTCAATAGTACTTATGTAAAACACAAGGTCGATCAGTTTTAAAATGAACTCACAATCAGACTAGAGGGTATGAGCACGTACAAAATACAAGTAACAGTATACAAGACAATTTCTACCTTTAGGTCTTTTTCAAGAAAATACAAGACAAATGTGAACAAATAAAAAAAACTAAAAATAATGGCACTATCACAAAAGCATTACACAACAGACTTTTAACAGCAGAGACATCTAAGGTAACAATGACGTTTGTATACAGAAGTATTGTCATAGAGATGCGCAATAGTATCGTACAAATAAGTGTACGATACATAAGTGTTTTTGCTTTTTTATAATTATTTTTATCACATTTTTATCCTTATCTTCCTTTGCCATGCATTCGTTGCAACATTTCTTCAACTCCTTATGCTATTAATGCTTGTCTCTATGACAATACTTGTGTATATGTACATCATTGTTATCTTGGATGTCTCTGCTTTTAAATGTCTGCCATCTAATGCTTGTGTGACAGTTACATTATTTTTACCGTTTGTTCACTGTATGCCTTGTATTTTCATGAAAAAGACTGAATGGTTGAAAGTGTCTTGTATACTGTTATTTGTTATTTTTCACATCTATATGAGGTCTGTTATATGCGAATATGAGATCTATTAGTCTGTGCATTGATTATAAAGCTGATCTATCTTGTGTTGAAATACGTACAGTTGTTACACAGTTTTGCAGCAGATTCATATATTACTAGCCTGGGTTGTGTAGGGATCGTTGCAGTATTTTATAGCGCTCTCTGAGACTATTTAGTATTATCTGCTAAATAATACTAGCACTGCTAAATATCTGTTTATTCTTTGTTTCCATTTCCAATGTTGCCTCCTGAATAATGGAAGAATTAATTGGCATTCTTGAACCAGCTTTTGATAAGTTGGTTATAGAAAATATTTTGTTATCCCACTAAATCTATCTTATCTATACCCGTTTTCCAGTATGGAATATTTTTCAGGGAAACAAGACTAAATTGTTTAATATAAATGTGAAGTCTGTATAGCCTTTAGCTCTGAAATGTGGTGTCTAACCATATTTTCCTCCTCAGCATTCATTCTCAAACTCCCACTGGATTGCTCTTATGACAGAGCAATGGTCTTATTAGATTTCTAGCAGGTAGTCCAGGCAATGGAAATGCGCTGTGTAGCCATTTTATTTAGCACCAATGTCCCAACACATCCATCTTCGTCTGTAACAATATCAAACCTGCTGAAATATACCAAAATAATGTATGGGCTATGCAAATACATATTAATAGTTGTTTCTGTAGACACAATTTAAGAAGACAGTGCAGCACAGAAATTGTTGGAGAGTGACAGTTGCAGTCTTATGTTTCACAGGAACATGGAAGGAAAAATAAGTGAAGATACATATTTTAGCTCTCTGCAGAGCATAGGACCTCAACAAACCTCTTCAATCCTGTTCTATCTTTAGTTATTGCTTCAGCTCTTTCCATGTCCTGCCTAGCCTTTATGTCTTTGCTTCTAATTCTTTCCACTCTTATTAAAGGACTTTCTCATGCTTAATTCTTACTTCTTGATTAGAAACCAGAATCATAACATATGAAATATTCCCATAAGCACACTGCTCTCCATTCTATCAGTCATTAAAAAGTGTTCAGTCAAATGTTAATTATGTGATATTTCTAGAGAGAACACACTATGTTCCCTCACTACCATTTCTATCATTCTTTCTACATATACATTATCACCTCTAGCCTCATCTTCATTCTAAGTAGGTCAGCCCTTTATCTTCTAAGTAATATGCCATCCACCACAGCCTGAGGTGTAGAAAAAAAAGTAAACATTGGTAGCATATCATATGCAGGATGTAACCATCAACCCAATATTTTTTGGATGTAATTATTTTATAGCTATTATAAATGCATCGGGTATATTGCATTGTTTTCTGAACTGTCTGGAGTCGACACAGTTGACTGCAGTGGAGTTTGCACCTGATATCTTGGCCGTCTGAAATGTACTCTGTACTACTCCGACACAGAGCTTTAGGTGTAGTTTTCTGTTTATATCTAATGAGTTTGTGATCGAATTGACCTTCTATAAGATATTTAATATTATTAATAGAGGATATTTTAATGAGTTTTCTGCTGTCAAATATGGCTGGAAATATTTTACCATACTTCATTTTCAATTTTGTGGTAGGATTTTTATAGTGCCTGTGTCAGAAACAGAACGTGGTCAAACTTGCTTGTGGTTTGAAAGTTAATTGTGCACAGTGTACTGGTAAATAAATTGAATTAGTGTCAGCTAAAAATAGTTGAGTATCAGTGACCTATATAATTTTTTTGCAAAAGCTAAGAAAACTATACTTCCCGGTCCACACTGATTAGCTGACATGGATCCAGTAGATTTGTATTTATATTTCCAAAACTGAAATTCAATTTGAAAGGGTTATGAATTTAAAAAATTTAGAGTAATTTGCAGCTGTCTAAACTTTTCTCACAAAAATGTTTATCTGGACAACTGCTGGCCATTAATGTGTTAGTGTGTATAGGGAATATTTTAAAAGAGATCTGATTCCAGGTAAACTCATAAGCTAATTATAAGATATTATGTACATAACTCTATGTATTATTACTCCTGAACAGAAACGCTGAGGGCATTTATGAGATGGTCATTAGTGAACAGAACCACCTACATATTAACATGAGTGTGAAAAATGAGGGAGAGGCAGCATATCTCACCATAATCTATGTTCATAAACCCATCAATATGACCTACCTTGGCACTGATTCACAGGCAAGTTCATATTATTCACAACACTTTGTAATTGTTTCAGAGACACACTTCCAAAGATAACTCACCGTAGCTCTTTTTTGTTAAAGTGCAAAACAGTTAATTAATATTATTGTTATTAATTAACATTAAGTATGACATTCAGTTTCGGAACATCTTTTACAACAATTACTTTATCTGTTTGTTTGAGAACCGCAGGAATTACGAGGGATTAGATCTTACTTCTTATGTGCAGTGGTATGGTTTTTCTTAGCTGTTTTTCATACCCAGGAGACTTCAGCTTTCGGCTTAGTGCAATGCCTATTGAAGGAGCCTTCTACTCGAAGGGGGTCTATAATTGTATAGATGACATGCTACAAAGCTTCCATCAGTGAGCCTCAATATAACTGCATGTCATCTACTAAGGTTTTCTGTTGCATGAGTGGTTTGTCTTGTGGGCCATTGGTGAGAACCACAGACTCAACTGTATGCGCATACTTTATTGGTCAAAATAAGTGTCTGTACAATTACGGCAGCTATTTTGTAACTAGGAATGCAGCGGCAGAGTGACATCACAAATCACTTCAATTTTGGATTGGCATATATTTCTTAAAAAGTGTGAAATATAGACCCGTCTCCTATGAAATAATCAATCCTAGTAGCAGTGAAAAACAATGTAGCACTGACAACGGTAATGTCATATAATTTATGTGATGAGACTTTATTTATCATCAGGTAACATATCCAGCATCACAGCCTGTCTGTAAGCTTATCTGTCTTGCTCAAGTCTTCCTGTTTCCTAATTTTATAATGTATTGTTTTATTTGTAGAGATTTTTAATTAGCGTGTTCATTTATTTTATGTAAACAGCTGCTTTCAGTCTACTCTTGTTAATCACTAAATTGCCTAGAATTCTTCAACTTGCACATACAGTTTCTGAGTTTTGTCACACTTCTCCATTAGGACTAGGCGGATGGCATACATGATACTATATTTAGGAGTATAGGACTGGGTACTTGATATGGTACTTGATATACTATTTTTTGGAACATTAGGACAGAGCACTTGATATACTATTTTGGGGGACATTAGTATGGGGCATAATGTACTATGTTTAGAGGGATAGAACATGTTTTTTCCTCCTAAATATTTTTACTGGTGACTTGAAATAAGAACATTTAGAGTGTAAAGCCATTATCAAAGTTTAATTGAAGCCTACATCTGCATGAGTTTCTATAGTTTTGAGAATAAGATTGCATTTCATTTATAACATGTTATTGTTGTTGGTATCCAAATAATGATGAGTAATGCTACTCTTGTCAGCCATTCATTACATATGACCCACCCATTATCTTCTTTTGCTGAGTGTTTCTATGATGTATGATAACTGAAGACAGTGTAGATTTTCTTGGTTTTATTTTTGTTTTGCCTGTTAATTTTTTTCTCAAAAACAATGAATGTATTTGAGAAGTATGTTTAACAGCTTATGCCTTGAACAGTGTTTCTTGTAACTGAGCTAGTGTGTTTGACAGGAAGTATAAGATCATATAGTATATATGACAGTATTTTCATATGTTGTAACTATACTTTCAGGATTCAGTCAGTTGTCAGCAAGGGTTGAAAGATGATAGCTCCCTCATTGTCTGCAACCAGATAGGGAACCCACTTCGCACTGACAAGAGCGTGTACTTTACTCTGAAACTCAATGTGCCTCAGTTCATGGCTGAGACTACTGATGTATATAATATTTCTGCATGGGTCAACACGTAAGTAGTTGGACATGTGTTATATTGCTAAGTACAATAGTCTATGATTTTCAATAGTGGTATTGATCTCATTTATTAATTAATATAAAAAATTTCATGAAACTAGAAACAGACTCATACAGTATTTAATAGAAATAGTTGTCATCATCAAGTGCCATCTCTGCACCAAATGTTGACTACAACGGACCTTCAACATTCTCTTGTCTTGGTGGTTCACTCTGAAAGACTATATCTTGTTCATTTTATGATGTTTTCTTGGGTTCATGTGCTAATGCCAACTGCTAACCTGTGTGGAGAAATTCTACAGAGAGCACCAACTTTAAAATATCTGGGAGTGCTGTTTGACAAATATTTGTGTTTTAATGAGCATGTAAATTACAATATCCTAACAGTTCAAAGGTGCTTTATGGCAGTTAGAGTTATGGCTGCTGTTTTTTGTGAACAATAGCTCATTGTACTGCTATATCAAGGGCTTGTCCTGTCAGTAATCCATGTCAGGGGTATGCTTTGACCATTCTGATCCTTAACCCAACACAGATTGATAGACTTGATAAGATCTAAAATGAAACTATTTATCATTCGTGGATGTCTCAGAGAAACAGACATAGTGATAGCGCACTTCTTTCTATATTATCCTACTTTGATGCAAAGAGCAGAGATATGTTGTGCTTGTTCATATCTGCCCATCAGTTCAGACAAGAACCAATCATTACATAATTTTGTTGAAAGGATTAAAGGAAGCTGATTAAAAAAAGGGGGCAGTCATGGCTTGGCAGAGCAGAGGTTATTTAATGGGTATGTGCATTAGGGGACATAGAGAGTGGAGAAAAATGGATAAGTAAGCCTGTCATTGGAAGTGTAGTGTTGCAAGAAGCAATCAGCATATTGGAATAAACAAGAGTTATCAACCAACTCGGAAACAGAACAGTCAGTTACCACATGCTGAAAGACTTACTGAATATAAGATTGAAGCACTAATGGATGTGTTCGGAGTACGGTGATGGTGATTTGATGACTATGATGTTTCCCTCTCACTTGTATCTCTGCCTTCCTCTTTTTGGCTCTCATTTCCTCATTTATCTTCACGGTCTTCAACAAAGTGTCATGTATTTTTTTCTGTCTAAAGTAGTTTATTTAATTTTTATTTCCTATAATAGTTCTTTTTTCATATGCAGTGTTGCCAGAACTTTGTTTTATTCTCTTTCTACACAAAATTCTCCCTATTCTTCTTATATCCACACATCTATTCTATCTTCTAGTTTTTGTATGTTCATGTTTCTGAGTGATCATACATTAATGTAAAGTAGCTGTATCACTAACAATTCTCATTTTTAATGTGTGTATTTAAAAAAAAATGTTAGTAGTAAAGTTACCATACAGCTAAAACAACATACCATTCTCCCCCCCCCCCCCCCCCTCCAATTTCTGTTCAATACTACATTTTATTCATGTTACTGCATCTCCACTTTTTTGTAGTTTGGTTGGTTGCTCCTGACATTATGATGATTTAATTAATCTCCATAAAGATCCAAAAGTGCTCAGTCTCTTCAGCAGATGACAATGTTTGTATATTCTGATGATTCCGATGGTTTGCTATTGTGCACATATCTCATCTGTACTGTCACATAACTCTTCTTAATGGTACCATATTTGATTGACAGTTTCTGCAGTGTCATAGTGCCATCATCCAAATTAATGTATATATTATGGTACTGTCCTTTAAAATCTTTTTTTTTGTAATGTCTTCTTCACCTCTGTCCACAATATTGATCACATCTTATACACTTTCAGATATGTTTTCTCCCTGTTTGTTTCAGTCAAGTACATGCTGGCTGTGATATATATTTATTTCCTGAGGTTGTGTTCAATGAACTCCATCACTACTTTCTGTCTTCATTCTATTTAGCTGCATTAGTTTTAGTATTGTGTTACTGTGGCTCAGGTATATGTAAAAATGAGAATGTGTTTCTCTGTATGGGCTTTATATTATTATTTTTTTTTCATTTCTAAAATGAGGTTCAAATGAGCATATTACTGTTTAATAGTTCAAATTGTTTCATTTTCAGATGATAATATCAGTATTTGTTTCTTAGGTCAAGCACAGAAGTGACCCCATTGAATGATCATCATAATATGCTAATACGTGTCATAAATAAGGCAGAAATATCCCTGACCACGTAAGTACCACAGTAGTCTTTTATCTTCATATATTATAATAAATGTTTCACCGTTGCAAGTAAAGATGAGTATGGCATGAAAAAATCAATTAGGATTAATGTTTGTGAGTTTCCAGATTGCTGAGGAGTCAAATCCGGGCTTTGAAAAATATGTTGCAGTATGAGCAGGAATGAAGAAGGTCTTGAGATAAGGGAAAAACAGCTTGACCTCTCTTTTCATTTCTGTCTATGAAAATTGCCAGCAGTGTTCTACTCTGTTCAAAGTTTACATGCACTGATTGGACCATGCCAGGCATGGCCACATCTTCACATATAAACTAGGAATGGGTATGCATAATCTAGATATTAAACACATGGGAGGATAGACAAGCATTGTTTCATACAACTTGTCTAAGCAAATATTAGACATTTATATCTTATATAGTATTGTCTACTGTTTATTCAGTGTAACCAAGAGTATATGCACACAGGGATCACTGACAGATGCTTGAGTGTGATGGGTCATTCTGTAGATACCAGAGAGGAGGCAACTGAAGGTCCAATCAAATGAAGCCTTACACAGAACACTGAAAACCTTCTTCTTCAGTGTTCATTCTTAAACTCATGTTGGTTCTCTCTTATAGCAGGACAATGGTCCTATAAGATTTCCAGCAGGATGTAGTCCAGAGAATGGAAATGTGTTGTGTCTCCGTTTTATTTGCGCCAATGGCCCGACACATCCATCTTCAGCTGGGCACTAAAATGACACATACGAACCAATACTGGGATGTTGCAAAGGTTGACTTGATCAGAGTAGGGAAGTTTGTTGATTCCCTGCAAGATACCACAAGATGTAATGGACATTGACTGATTTGATGGTCAAGAAATATGCAGAGTACTTGGATTGAATATATTTAGAAGTGGGCAAAAATATAAATGAAGATATAACCCTTTATAAACAGTTCTGGTAATCCTAAAAAGACAAATTAGATGTTAGGGCTGATCAACGGCCTAACAAGATTATTGTAAAAAAAAAAACTGATGTTACAAAAAGAAACAGACAATAAACATGAGCAACTATCAAAGAAGGTATGATTAGGGTCTCAACAACGTGCAATAATTGCAAATGGCACAGCAGCATCACATTGCTTAAATTGGAGAGTACTAGTTTCTGCCCTATGACCATATTCAGCGCTGAAGAAACATATATAGATAAATTATGATATATTTTGTAATTATATTTACCACATGGCATACAGATTTACTGCAGTCTTCGCTCATTTAATGTTTTAAGCATTTGTTCTCAAATTCCTGCTGAATAGCTCTTCGTTCATTCCGTGTTTTTTAAGTGTTTATTCTCAAATTCCCGCTGAATAGCTCTTCATTCATTAAGTGTTTTAAGCATTTATTTTCACTTTCCCACTGAATAGTTTTGATTCAGTGTTTTAAGCTTTTATTTTCACATTCCTGCTGAATAGCTCTTCATTCATTAAGTGTTTTAAGCTTTTATTTTCACATTCCTGCTGAATAGCTTCATTCATTAAGTGTTTTAAGCTTTTATTTTCACTTTCCCACTGAATAGCTCTTTGTACATTCAGTGTTTTAAGAGTTTATTCTCAAACTCTTGCTATTTCATTCAGTGTTTTAAGAGTTTATTCTCAAACTCACACTTTTTTATTCAGTGTTTTAAGAGTTTATTCTCAAACTCCCACTTTTCTCTTTTTATTCAGTGTTATAAGCGTTTATTCTAAAACTCCAACGGTCTCATTCAGTGTTTTAAGAGTTTATTCTCAAACTCTTGCTGTTTCATTCAGTGTTTTAAGAGTTTATTATCAAACTCACACTTTTTTATTCAGTGTTATAAGAGTTTATTCTAAAACTCCAGCGGTTTCATTCAGTGTTTTAAGCATTTATTCTCAAACTCCCGCTGAATAGCTCTTGCAGCAGAATAATGGAATAGTTAGATTTTCAGCACGATTTACTCCATGGAGCACACAAAGTTCTATTGTATTGTTTTTTTTTACTTTTGCCAATATCCGATACATCTGACTGATATTGTATGATTACGTTAATTAAAATATATAGGCTGTGGTGGTATGATCATGTATGAAGATCATCCTAATGAAAGCCCAACTTGTAATCAGGAACTGTACCAGAAAAGGAAAGAGAAATAAAAAAATAAAATAAAAGGCAGAAAGAAAACATGAGGTAATGAATAGGACTCGCTGAACTACAGAGATTTGTACATAGCCAGCAGAATCTGTTAAAATAGTCTATCCTTCTATAATATTGATGCCACAGAGACCATCTAGGTTGCATTACTGATATTGTTATAATAGAAATATTTATATTTATCAATGTTTCATGACTATTCATATGGAATATGGTTTCTTTCTTGTTTGTGTTAGAGATTGCGGTGTAGCCATTTGCATTTTCTGATACAACATTGAGACAGGATTAGCAAACCGTCAATAAGAACACAATGGCTCATAGTAAAATGGAGAGTTTTCTAAGGAAAAAGCAACATATTCAATTTGCTACAATCAACATCTGTGGAATACAAAATAAGAAACACGACCTGACAGATGAAATAAAAAGGAGAAACATAAAAATACTAGGACTAGCAGATACGGGGATTAAAGACAGGGGCTGTAAGAAACTATATCAAAATTACATGTTCCTACACAGTGGAGTTGACCCAGTTTCAAGAACAAAGAACTGGGTGGGCTTTTTCATAGACCCAATGTTCACCAATCTTCAGAAACAAAAATGTTGATTTAAATACCAAATAACACTATTCAAAATGATTATTATTTCAATCAATCATCAATCAATAAACCCATAACCCTTCAGGGTCGTAGGGGTACCACATTGGATGCTTCAGCACACAGAGTCCTCCAGTGAATTCTATCCTCAGCGATGCGGATGAGTGTGGAAATATCTTGCCCTGTCCATTCCTTGATGTTGTCTGTCCATGTCTTTATTTTCCCTCCTCTGCTTCTTCCACCCTCGACAGTTCCCTGCAGTATTGTTTTTGACAAGGAATCGTGCCTGCATACATGTCCGAACCATGCTAGTTTTCGTCGTTTCACTATTGAAAGCAATGGCTCCTGGACAGCTGCACACATCTCTACTTTATTTCTTACGTACACATTGGTCTTATGTTCCCTATAGGAAATTCATAGAATTCTTCTGTAGCATTTATACTCGAAAGCATTGGTAGCACAGTATTGAAATAATCCATTGAAATACTACAACGACAACACATAACAAACGTAAACTTGTGACAGCTGAAATGGCATACTTATGCAGAATCTTAGGAATATCGCTAAGAGACAGAGTGAGGAATGAGGACATTAGACAAAGAACCAGCACCACCACAATCTTGGAATATATTAAGAGACAACAGATCAAATTGTTTGCAGACTACCATCAGACAGCATACCACAGCAAGCTATGCTACATAGATAAAGTGAAGGCAGACCTAGAATCCAACTATGAAAACGATGGAAAACCGAAATGAAAGAGGCAACAGATTCTACAATATACTCAGCGCATATGAGGGCCATCTCCAGAAAACTCTTCTACCCCTGACACTGAAAGGCAACAAAGGGTTTAGCAAATAGATAGATAGAAATATTTATCATGAGGGTTATAGAACTATTACAAATGATATCATAAACTGTCATTACAGTTATTGTGTGAATGTCATAAAATTGACAGCTATCTTTCTGTTCATTGTTCTGACATAAATGTCATAAACTCACAGCAGTTGTGTGTCATAATATAATTGACAGATGTTATTGTATTGTTTAGACATCAGTGTCATAAACTGTCATAGCAGTTGTGAGAATGTCATATAATTGACAGATATTATTGTATTGCTCTGACATAAATGTCAAACTCACAGCAGTTGTGTGAATGTTATAAAACTGACAGGTATCATTATTCTATTCCTTATTTGAACATTTGACCTTCACTTGTAAAGAAATGTAGTGCCAGATAACACCATCCTGTGTACGGGGGAAATAAGAGAGGCCAGTTCTATGACTAGTGAACTTGACATTGGAGCTTCTGTCAAACACAACTTCATTGTAAGTCATTGTTTGCATGTGACACATCTCTTAAATGTAAGATGTTCTGATTGTATTAAGCACAACTTAGTTGTAATTAGTTTTGGTTGTATCAAACACAACTTAACTGTAAGTTGTTTTAATTATATATAAAAACAACTTTGTTGTAAGTAGTTTTAATTGTAACAAATACAGTTTTGTTGTAAGTAGTTGTGGTTGTATTAAATACAACTTAGTTGTAAGTAGTTGTGGTTGTATCAAATACAACTTAGTTGTAAGTAGTTGTGGTTGTATCAAATACAACTTTGTTGTAAGTAGTTGTGGTTGTATCAAATATGACTTAGTTGTAAGTGGTTTTAATTATATAAAGCACAACTTTGTTGCAAGTAGCTTTAGTTGTATCAATTACAACTTTGTCTATGGCCATTATGTGTATGTATAACTGTAATTCTGCGTGTTAGGAAAATTACACATCTGTTGTGTTTCTCAATACAAATTATAAGCTTTTTAATCTCTGCTATTGCTTCCATTTCTGCTTTAACCCTTCCCCCTCAGTGATTTCCCTATTGTCACAGCCCTATCACTGATATAAGGAAAACAATTTCATCTAATTGTTGATATGATTATTTTAAAAATTAATTTTCTTTAAAACTTTCTGATCACACTCAGAACCTGGCAGATCAAACGAAAAGGGAAGTCTCACATGAAACTTTATCAACAATAATTGAATACTTATACATTTTTAAAAATAAACTCAACTCTCAACATAATATGGGACAACATTTCTTGCTGTGGGGTGCTGCTTGTGGAGTTATTTGAGATGAAAATATTTAAATATTTTCTCAGATTTCCTTTTTCTTAAATAGTTTACATATACGGAATGTCTGTAGGTCTCACCAATGGCCCACTACACAAAGCATGCATGAAACAGAACATTTGTAGATGACATGCAGTTATATTGAGACTCTCATCTAATGGAAGTTTCATAGAATATCATCTATACTTCTTCAGCATTCATTCTCAAACTTCTGCTGGATCTCTCTAAAGCAGAATCAAAGTCCTACTAGATTTCCAGCAGGAAGTTGTCCAGAGAATGGAATTGTGTTGTATCGTCATTATATTTGCACCAATGACCTGACACATCTGTCTTCAACAGGGCCATCTATACAATAATACTTTTCATGCTTTTAAAAAAATTATTTTGGTTTTTTCCTAGGAGATGGGTTTACATTTAACACTTTTTAATAAATCTGCACTGATCCAAAATTTTAAGTAATTTGTGACATCACTCTGCTGTTGCATTCCTAGTTATAAATGGCTGCCGTAATTATGTACTTTCTTTCGACCGATAAAGTCATTGTTACCATTGCAAGGAGTATTCCCATATGCTAAGATACATGGAGCACATACTTTGATCTTAACCTTCTACACTGTGGGAAGGACTACCTTGAACTGCACTGTATTAAGCACCATCAACAGATTAAGCTGGTGGGGTAAATAAAAAACACCGGGATGGTGTTTAGTATTTTACGTCAGGGAAATAATCCATAATAGCATGAAGGACACAATTTTATTCTCCCTTTTTTCATATTTTTTGTCTCACATTCTGAAAAATTGTAGACATCTCCTAGGAAAGAACCTTTATTTTTCTATGATTTGTTATTTGTATGTATGCATAAACCCTCTGTAGCTGGGAGGGAACCAGAGATGTACTTCACAGTACTTTGGAGGGGAGACTAGCTACACTGTTTTCCTATGACTGTGGCCCATCATAAAGACACAATGACTCAGCCTTTTGCCTTGAACATTTGGTTGCATGTCTGGAGCGACTGAAAAGTTTGGCATAACCAGTAGGCAATTGGTGGTGAGAAATGAGCACAATGAACTCAATCTTGGCTGCAGTGATTCTGAGAAGTGCTATGTTAGAAACCACCTTCCTGGTGTGTAATAATTATTTTCTGGCTCTGGCTCAAGGTGGGTAGAAAAGAATGGCATTGGGTCAAAGGGCATGAATTCGGGATTAACAACCATCCAAACTACCCTAAACAGGTTGATATTCCTGAAACATTGAACCTGTCATCTGTGCTTCAATACATGCTATACTCGGGCAGAATCCCATCATAATATAATATGAAAAAAGACATTCTATTTCACTGGCAGTTACAGATGTTCAGCATATGTCTTCTTTCCTTGCTTGCACTTGGCATAATGTTACATACAAATTGGGTTGTGATGTGTTGCAAATTGATAAAACTCCTCATTGAGAGTGAGACTTTAGTATTCATAAGACGTAGAACTCTCATTCAAGATTATCTATACTGTCAGCATTTTCTACAAATTTCTCAACTTCTACTGGAAAAACAAAATATCACTCCAGCCAACAATGCCACAATTAGAATCACAAATTTCCTCCTCATCTGAAACACTAGGTCTATCTAATAAAGGAACTTCGTCACTTTCCACATCATATTTGGTGCACAAATCACCTACATTGTGCATAATTTCCACCGTAACCACAGCCTGTATCATCACTGTACATACTGATAATAGGATAATATCCTCCATTATAAACAAGTGGTCTCAAATTCTGAAATTGTTTAAAATTTTGTAACACGTCAGTCCGACGTTATATTCTCATGATTTAAACATGGAAAAGAAAGTCCAAACTCTAAACTACACAAAGTTCAGTTTTAAATTAACCCTGGCCAAAAATAATTTAATATTTTTTTTAACGAAATAAATAAAAACAGCAACTTTCCCTGCTACTTTAATGTTTTACCAATAAATGCAGCTCATGGTGACTGTAGTTGTCAAATGGTTGAAATTTTTGGTATGATTACCTTTAGGTAATCCTTTGACAATTTCTTATCCTCCTGGTGTCACTATATAGATCCTCTTTCCTCCTGGACTGCCATTTTTGCTGATCCACTTATGTGCACATTTTGTTCAAATCTTTAAAGTATTTTATATTGTTTTATGTTAACTTGCTACACATTTATGTTGGGATTTCTTTTTTTGAGAAAATACATCTCAAACCATGACTTATTTGTGCTTTATCAGTCTTGAAACACAATGGCGCTATAAACCATTTGGACTTAGTCACACCCATGTGTTGTCTGGACCAAAATGGGAGCAAAAAATAGCAACACTGACCTGCCATGTGTAAGAGGTACTATGAAGGGTTTAGAGTTAAGTTGGCTATATCTAACAAAAAGGAATAGATGTTGCAATCACACTGTAAACCATTACACAAAATATTGCTTTTTCTTAACCACAATCTGCTAACCATTAGGAATTTGAGAATGAACGCAGAAGAAGAAGAAATACATGGTTGGAAGCTGCTTCTGCTTCCTTTTTCGCCATCTGTCACAGTTTAGTTTCACCAGTTTTAAGATTTACTTGTATAGCATACTTCCAGCTAGATTTGTCTTTGGCAATTCCCTCTGTTGCATTCATGCACCGGAAATTTAATTCTGGTAACTTAATTCTATTGACTGATCAATAATACTATTATAGCTAGAAGAATGAAATGCTATGAACATTAATCAATACCAGTATAGCTAGAGGAATTAATGTAAATGTTACTGGGACCCGGAAGATGAGCAAATAATAGCAGCACTTTGACCTGCTGTGCATGTTATTTGAGGTGATTAGAAAGTTGAGGGAAAGTGAAGTTTGCTACCCCACTCTGTGCATAGCTCCAGGTGACCCAAAAGCTGTGCTGAAGCTAGATGTCAGGCTGAAAGGCTCAGATCCAAGCTGTTACCCATGACACTATTAATTCCATTCTGTAGACTGCATCCTGTTAACCAGTAGGAGTTTGAGAATGAACACAAAATATCTGGTTGATTCATCTGCAGAAGGAAGGAATAATAATAATGTCCGTTGCGTTACAGTTATTGACCCAATTATTTTCAGAACAATGACTCACATGACTGTAACCATGTGATCTATGAACTTTGATTTTCACAAAGGTTATTGACACTGTATACTTAACCTTGGGTCAGAGGGCAAGCTCCATGTTTAATTAATCCCTGCTTGGCTACAGATAAGTGTACTTAAATATCTGATCTTTGTTCACTTAATCAATGATGAGAATCCCCCCTTGTAATAAGTTTTGTAACATTTCACAAATATTTGAAAGTCTTCGATTTATTGGATTGTTGATCATATCTTCTGCGTTCGTTCTCAAACTCCTGCATATTAGCAGGATTTAGTCCGGATAACAGAATGTGTTGTGTCATGATTTAATATCTGCACCTCTCAGCCTGAGATATTCTATTTTCTGGGTCACTTTGACCTTATATAGTAAGGGACGGCCAACTTAACCACAAAATCTCCTTAGTTGCTTTGTACAACATGCATGGGTGGAAAACAGTTTTGCTATTCTTTGCTTCCATTTCTGGCTCCAGAATGACACATCATGTATATTTTATCTTAGCTTCCACATCAATAATTTTCAGAATAGCCCACTATAGCTGCCATTGCCCCTTCCTCCACTAAAATAGAACTATATCTTCTGTGTCCTCAAGATCCTAGTAGGCAGGATGTTGTCCAGAGAATGGAATGTGTTGTGTCATAGTTTACATCTGTCTTTTGGTCTGATACACCAGACTCCAGATTATGGATCATTTTGACCTATGAAATTTAACAGCCAAAACTCATCCATCTTGCCTCAATTGATGTGCTCGACAGGCCACAGTGGTTCTATTCTGTGCTTTTTATTTGCTCGACAAGCCACAGTGGTTCTATCCTGTGCTTTTGATGTGCTCAACAGGCCACAGTGGTCCTATTCTGTGCTTTTTCTCCCCATTTTGGTCCAGTCAACACACTTTTATAACTAATATAATATTTTTTTTTTTTCTTCCTTATATACAGGAAGTGGGGTATTAAAACTAGTGAATGATTCAAGGAACACAATATGCTTCACAGTTCACAAAATAAACTTACTATAATCACATGACTATTTCTATCTATTGCTATACAGTTTTACTGTAGTTTCACCTATAATTATAAAGTCTGATTGTGGCAGTTTGTTGATATACACTGTTCTCAAAGGAAGTAACTCAGTTACTTATACATAATCTTACCATGAGCACTATATCTGATGTCTTTGGAGAGACCAGCATAATAGTCATCATATTTACACTTATGTCAATTAAGTGGTAGAGTGGTTAGTATACCTATCTAACAAATACAACTTTCTCAGACTTGCTTGTGTTAACCAATTGTCCACATTGTGCTGTTATTTGATGTATTAGTCTATCTATTCGCTAAACGCTTTGTTGCCTTTCAGCGTCAGGGATAGAAAAGTTTTCTGGAGATGGCCCTTGTGTGTGCTTAGTATATTGTGGAATTTGTCGCCTCTTTTATTTCTGTGGTCCATCATTTTCATAGTCAACTTCTAGGTCTGCCTTCACTGTATCTGTGTAGCATAGCTTGCTGTAGTTGCTGTCTGATGGTAGTGGCACCTAAAAATTCAACAATAATTGATTGGCAATGTCTTATACAGGATATAATTCAATCATTTATGTACACTTTGGTTGTGTTAGTATATCAGCCCGGGTTCGATTCCCGGCATGGAACATAATTTTGGGGGGATCTCCCTAGCGTAGTGGTTAAGCTGTTCACCTTGTGTTCAAGAGATCATGAGTTCGAATCCGGTTTGTGTCATCTTGTATACAAGGTGGATTTTTTCAGAGATCCCTGTGGATTATCACTTGAAGCTACATAGTTACGTGCTATAAGTGGTACTCTCGACAGGTGGCGTGCCGCTTCGTTGAGAGTGGCGGAGTACATATGCGAAACCAAGTGCAGTGCAGTCAATCCTCTACGACTGTTGAACCCGTTTTTGTGTTAGAATGAGAGAAAAAATGTTGACATCAAAGGAGAAATAAATGTTAACTATTTATCTACAGGTATTTAAATTTGCTATCTTAAATTATCTTCAGAACACAATTTTATCATCCTTGCCAACCAGACTATAGCTATCAGTGATATAGCACTGATTCTCCCTTCAAGTTTTGACCCTTGGTCAGACTGTCACAATCACCTGTTAGTTATCAGTGTGACCCCACTTTGTTCAAGTTATATACAAAGTCCAGTACATTAGCAAAGAGAATATCATTGCTGAATACTTTGAAATGGGACTAGCTGCCTGAGTTGATATTCCAGTTTTTTTTCTGTTGGGCATATCTCACTGGTATTTTGTCATTTTAATTGAGTAGCTACAACATGTGATGAAAATTTAGTTATGTAATATAAATTTGATTTATGATTGTTGTTTATTGATTAAAGAACTGATCATTCTTTTATTGTAACAAAGATATTAAGATATTAATATCTTCTTTAAGATATTTTTTAAAAAAAGAGTTAATGAAAAAAAGCTGTGCAAATTAGTGAACCACTGGAAGCATACAGGTAAACAACCAGAAATCTATATCTTAAATAAAAGACATGATAAGTAAAGGATGGCACTGCCTATGTTCACACTACAATACTAAATGAAAACACAAATTCTGGAAGGAGATGAATAATGAATGGTAATACAAAATCTGAAAGGGTCAAAGATGAAACAGAAAAAAAAACCCAAAAAATTAGCAGAAAACAGAATATTGTATTGTTTGTCATGTGCTATGTTGTTTTTGATGAAGGCTTTTCTTTTTAAATGTTGATTCTTTTGTCTGTAGGATCATAGTTTTGCTGTAGTGCTACCTGTTATTAAAATAAAAAAAACACTTTAAAAAAAATGGTCAAATAATACATGTTTCCCATTAGGGAGTTGCAGGAAAGTGGCATTTGTAGCTACCTGTTATAGTACTTACGTATAACACAGGTTTTTGAAGTTTCTCTTTATTACAACTAACAGACTATCACTAAAGGACTATGGGGTGTAAACAAGAAAAATGCAAATAACAATACACAAAACATTTTCAATGTTTTGAACTGTTAAGTCTTTATCAAGAAATATACAGAAAAAAACTGTGAAAACAATGTTACCACCACAGAAGCACTAGAATGTAAACAATATAAAGTTCTAGGTGACAATGACATATGTAAACATGTAGTCATTGAAGCAGGTTTTGTTGAAAAAAGGGAACAGAAAGAAAAAATTATTACCCAAAACAACATGGACAGCAATACCACAAGGACCACACCAACACAAATTATAGACCTGTTATAGAACTTTAAAATGTACTATTTATCTCTGGAGATTATATGAGAGATTCTTCTTCTTCAACGATCATCACTCAGGTTGGGACTACGGATTCTATGATATAGGTTGTTGTCTGTTTTAGAGTTTTCACTTTGCCATACAGTTTCTCTTCGATGCTGATTAGGGTGGACCATGTCTTGTTCCTCAGGTCTGCATACTGGGGACATTCTTGTAACATGTTCTGCTGTCATATTTGCATAGTTGCAATGGCAAAGGCCAGTTGTACCTATTTTGAATTTGATGTACATGTAATGTCTCATTTTGTTGTGACCAGTTCTGAGGAACAGCAGGATAATCTCATGTTCTGTTGTCATATTTGAAAGGTTGCAATGGCAAAGGCCAGTTGTACCTATTTTGAATTTGATGTACAGGTGATGTCTCATTTTGTTGTGACCAGTTCTGAGGTACAGCAGAATAACCTGGTCTCTCCTGGATAGTTTGTAATAGCCATCATCTGCATTATATTTGGGGGTGGTCTTCTTTCCAATTTTTGTTATAGTTGCCTTTAATGATAGTCTTCACTTCTTCATGACTGACCAGATAGTCTTCTTGAGGTAAATTCCCTCCTTATTTGGCCAGTCTATCTGCAACTTCATTCCCTTCGATGTTACAGTGTGACAGTATCAACTGGATCACTACTCTTTGAAAATTATTGTACAGCTGAACTAGAACTGCCTTCAATTTATTCAGTTTGGTGTTCCTGTATAGCTTCAGTGCTGTTATGACAGAGAGTGCATCTGTTAATAGTACAATATTCCTGTGCACATGTTCTTTATGTTGTGAGATAATTTCTGCTGCTTTCTTGAGAACTTCCATTTCTGCTTTAAAATTGGTGAGAGCTTACTTGTAGCTATGGCTAGAGTAACATCTTCCCTGTGTTTTAGTCTGAGGCCCACCCCTCCTCCATCCTCAATTGCATTTGTGGCAGAGCCACTTTATAGGCATGAGTCCATGCATTGTGTGGGTAATTAACTGTGATGTGGTATGCTTTCTCTCCAAGTCTGACTGAGTTCCTTTTTATTTCTATACATTCTATTTGTTCTTTTAGTTCTGGGAGTATGTATGCCCAAGGGGGAATTGTACTGACTAGTTGTATGAGCCTTGGTTTTGCTTGTCCTAGTATGAGAGTTTGAAGATGATGAAGGAGCATGTAAGAAATTGATAATGCATAAGGTGCTGGTAGTATTATCACAGATTTTTCCCTTGGTTTGAGGGTTCATAGGACTTTCATTTAGATCTTTGTAATTATAGGTGAGAAACAATGGTCCAGGAGTGGTACTGGAATCCAACATCAACATTACCTGGCCATATGAAGTTGGTGGAGAGAAAGAGGGATCAGGAAAATATCTACTGTACTTAATGAGAAAGCCAAAGGTTAGTAAGCTAAATATAGTAATTGTATATTAAAAGGTAGCAGGAGATTTGAACTACACCAATTTGTCTCACATCCTGAATTACAACATTTTCCCAATTTGACCAATCTGCATCTCTCAATGCTTCCTACTAATATTATTGTGTATTAGCTATTCTTAACCATTTAGATGGATTTTCTGTGGAAGTGTTCAGATCAAATACAAGGGTTAGAGGATATATTTTCTGTGGGGGTGTACAAATACAGTGATTAGAAGATGGATTTTTCTATGGGAGTGTTGTGATCAGATACAGGGATTGGAGAATTGATTTTCTTTGGCAGTGTTCAGATCAAATACAGGTGTTAAGAGGATTAATTTTCTATGGTAGTATTTTATCAAATACAGGGGTTAGAGGATGGATTTTCTAATACTAAAAATGTTATAATCTTCTTCTGCGTTCATTCTCAAACTCCCACTGGATCTAGCAGGATCATGGTCCTGCTAGATTTCCAGCAGGATGTAGTCCAGAAAATGGAAATGCGTTGTGTCGCCGTTTTATTTGCGCCAATGGCCCGACACATCCGTCTTCGGCGGGAAATGTTATAATAATTACCATGTATTTCTGTGTACATGCAGTAGATTTTTTGGAATCAAGGTTCTGCTATCAGGGTGTTTCTCAACACTAACCGAACTAGTTGCTCCTTGTATAAATATTTTGTAAATACTCCCTACCCCCTAGTGTTCATTCCTATTAGCAATGTTTTCTCTAAGATGCCTTGCTGCATTATTCAGTATGTACTGCACATAGAATTTAAGAATGTGCATACATTCTTAAGAACTAAATTAACAGTAACTGCGATCACAGTAAAATCGCAGTTAGTTCAGAATACATATCTGAAGAACTAAAAAAAAACATGACATAGTCAAGAGTGATTTGCAATTTTGAATATGCCCAAATCCTATCTGATATGTGCACACATAAAAATTGTAGAGGAAACATAGCTCATAAGGACATTATCTAGATCTTAGAATAATAATTTTCTAATCATTTATATTCATTATAATCATTCCTTAGGAATGAAGCACTAAGGAAACAATTAGGGATCAAACCAACAATAGAATACATACAGAAACAACAAGTTAAATGGTACGGCCACATAACCAGACAGAAAGAGCAAAGTATTATCCAAAAAACACTTAACAAACAATACGAAAACAGGAGACCTATTGGACGCCCTCGTAAAAGGATAGATAGTGTATTAGAGACACTCGGAAATATAACAGCAGAGGAGGCAAATAGAAGGGCAAAAGACTGTACACTCACTCTCCCCTCAACACTGAAAGGTACATGAGGACAGAAAGAAGAAGAAGAATCATTTATATTAACCATTGTTTGAAACAAACAAATATTAAATGATCTGAACAGTAGTTTTCGTACGATAGTCTTTTCCGATATGTATTTATCTACAAGTATGATCTGCTCAAGATTTCATTGGATATCAAACAGGCAAAAAGTGCCCCCAATAACTGTGGGAACCTAAAATACCCCTGCCATTTCTTAAATGGGCATAGGAATCACAGAACCTCATTTAGAAACAATGATTTTTATTGACCTAGATCATGCATCTCAGTGGAAGATCTTTTGAAATCTATATTTATAGCTCTACCAAGGGAACCTGGTTCCATAGATTATGGAGAACATCACACAATTAGTTTAATGAGTCATGTGACAATGATTATGATGCAAATTGTAATGAGAAGAATAAAAAGTAAAATCAAGTCAGAAATTGATGATCAATGTGGAGTTGTAGAAGTCAGAGGCATAACAAACGCCATTTACATCTTTAGAACATTAATAGAAAGAATGACAGAAGTAAACAGATCTGTATTTTTGCTTTGTTGACACTAAGCCATTTGATAAGGTGAAAGATGAATAAATAATTAGAATGTTTAAGAATTTAACCATTGATGGTAAAAATCTGATGTGGATATATAGGAAAATAAGGAGAACATCATGAATAGAGAAGAAAACAAACAAGAAGGTTCAAACAATACTTCATATGAAGAAAGAACTATTACAGGAAATAAAGATCAAGCAAATAAAATATTTTGGACATATTAAAAGATATGAAACTGTTGAAACCTTACTTGAGGAGGGTTAAGTCAAGGGGACGCGAGCAAGAGGTAGGCAGAGATACAAGTGGGAGAGTAACATCATGAGATGGACAGGTTACAGTCTAGCAGAGTGCACTGTCATGTCAAGAGACTTGTCTTGCAGCCAACCTTCACTAATGTGTTGTTATTGTCTGTATGTCGGTCACCCAGTCCATGTTCACAGTAGTTTGAGAATATACACATTTATAGAAGTTTTTATATATATAGAAATTTTGACTAAAATCGCATCTCTTTAGGGATGCTGTGGTCAAAGACAAAAAACATGTTGACTCAAGTTGTAAGGCGAATGGGTGTCATGGGGGTGGACCTGATTCAAATCCTGTTTACTAAATTATAATTTTCTGTATTAATCATGATACTTCTATATTATATTATTCATTTACTCCTGTTTGGTTAACTGGATAATTGATATCCTTTTGGAAAATAAAGCTTCATTTCTTATAATTATGGATCTCAGACCCTCTGCACCTATGTCATGGATTGCTCCAAAGTTTCCTATTTAAAGTTTACCTGCATTCAATATTTAAAAAGATATTTGTAGCATATTCTAGTCAGAATGTAGCCATCACTCAGATTTTTGTCGTCGTAGTGATTTTATGAGCAGTAAGCCTAATTATGTGAAGTAGTGTGCCATTGCTTTATGAACAATCTGGATGTGCATATTGCCTACGGCAGGGATTGAGCAAAGTATTTTGATGTTAAAGGCACATTCTGTACCTCTCCTACAGATCTAGATATCTATGTGGTTAAATAAGCCAATATCCAACCCACTAAGAAGGGATGAACATTTAGAGATGGCTTTCTCACATATTGAGCTGCTCAGACTGATGGAAAACATACAAATGATATTACAAGCAATCTTACAGGGGTATGACATTTAGCTTTTCTATAAATCACAGAAAATCTTGTTGTGCTTGTTAAACATCTTAATAATAAAAGCTGATCTCTCTTTTTCACCTTCAGTGGTCAGACAATAGAAAGACATGGCATATTTATCTCAGCATACAGCTTTCATTGTTTTAGGTAACTTGCCCTGGGCTCAACCGAGTAAGTTCATTATATGAACAAGCTGAAATGCTGGTCGTGAAAACACTGGCAAAGTTTGAAAAATGGTAATGATGTTTTGCTAATCACTGGAAACACATAATAATACACACAAATCAATATTTTGACCAAAAAAACAACAAACAAGAACAGCACTATTGACGTTCACATAAAAAACCTAACTGTGGAAATAACCCGGAAGGATTGAAACTAGGTTAGAGGTGAAACAACACAAACAGAAAATATGCAAAACACACCCACATACATGTGAAACAAGACAAGCAGAAACATAATCAATTTTGAAAACACTAATTGTTGATACATTTACTATCATTGTCTTACCAAACTCATGTTTCTAATGACAACGATTTGGTCAATTAGGATGTGATCTTATGATTGTTAGAATTTGGACACACATTCCATGAATAGGCAGAGGTTTCTGTGAAGATGAATGGCCAGTGCATCACCATTAAGGCACCATAAGTTATAATAGCCTTAATCACCTACTGTCAAGCTGAGCATTAATGGGCCTAACAAAAATGAAATTTCATCAGTTTTGTTTTTTTCATGACACTTTCAGTTATCTTTTGACAACATTATTTATTTCCTTATTGTTTCAGATTGTTGGACCAGTAATTAGATGTAATGATCGTGACATTGAACAGTTTATCAATCCTCATAAAATAAAGGTGACACTTTTACTACTTTGTTGCATTCAATTATATTAAAGCCAGAACCCAAAAATATCCAAATGTCTTGTGTTTTTACACTTGTTTCTTCTTATAGAATGTTCAGAACTAGAAATTCAGACATTTCGAAGATCTTTTGTGTTTGGGGCTTTCAGTCCATCACTCCTATTTTTATGGCATAAATCCAAACTCTGATCCAATTCTTTTGGAAGATTGGTTCTGGGGGAACAAAAATCATCACTGCAGACATTGTGGATCTAGATCATGTTTCTGATCGACCACAGGTTAGCAGATGGATCCTTATTAGTAGGAGCTGCTTTCTATGACACTTCTACATTTTTTCTCAATCTCCTGCAGATTAAGAGGATGTAGTCAGTAGAACGGAATGTGTTGTGTCATGTGTTACATTTTAGCTGTGATATTTGTGCCTATCAGCCTGGCACATTTGACTTCAACATGCTTTTTGGGTCACTTTGATCCTATATAAAAGTATTCCTGTTATAAAATGCAAGTAAAACAGTATCAATATCTTGGACACATAGTCACAAATGACGACAGATGTGAAACAGAAGTTAAAAAGAGAATAGGAATGGCCAAAAGTACCTTCAATGACATGAGGAAAATAGTAACATCTAAATAAATTACAAACAAGTTAAAAAATGAGAATTATAAAATGCTACATCTATTCTATATTAATGTATGGATCATACATGTGAGGATAATACAGTGATTTTTGCCCTGAGGCCAGTAATGCAATGGATGGAAGCAAGGGAAATGCTGATGATGACAATGTACCACTAGACATTGAGACACTGAATTTGAATGATTTTTGGTGCCAGTAAGGTTATTCCCTGTTACCAGTATGCCTATTGCACTCTATTGTGTGTTACTGTTTTTGTGTTTCTGCCGGTAATTATTTTAAAATGTATTCATTGTTTTCGTATATAAGCCTACAACACTAACGGAAAAAATAAAAAATGATCGGCTTATATTTATAAATATACGGTAGCTGTTTTCTCACCTTATTGATGCAGTTTGTTCCAAGTATATATTTCTAGTCTGTCTTTGCTATCTATGTCTATTTCTTGATGACATTTAATTACTTTTTCATGTTGGACTCTGTTGGACTCTCTTCATTCTGCTATATCTGTGATATCTTCACTGATACAGTCTTAAATGATTTCTCCTCCAACTTTGAATTTCCTTTAGATATAAGTCAAGTATTTCCTTTAGATATAAGTCAAGTATTTCCTTTTAAGTCAAGTACAAACAGTAGCATTAACATATCTAAAAACCATATATTTTGTGTGTGTGTGTGTGTTAATTTGTTATAGTTTAAGTCATACCAAGTGGAAGCCATAAAATAGTCTACAGAGTAAGTTACATAACAAATTATTGTCTTTTATGGAGCCATACAATGATACGATGAATTATTTACTACATAACAGAAAGAAGCTACGTCAATCTTACTTTATTTTACATTATAATTGACGATTATTAGAATAAGACAGAAACGAGAACTAAATGCCTATGAACAAGTCTCAATATGGGATTAGCATCCTTCATTCCTACATGTAAATATCCTTTGGTGTTCTGTGAATTTTGTGTTTGCCTTGCCTTTGTGTTTGCCTTGCCTTTGTTCCTTCAGTGTTTATATTATTATTTGTTATTAATCTCTTTTTCTGCATTTATGTTTTATCAAAATATTGATTTCTGTGTGTTTTTAGTGATTCACAAAGCTTCATTAGCTTATGTTGTCAACACATGACACAACTTCATTACCCGTTGTTTTCCTATTTTGCATGGCATAACTTAATTCCTCTGTATTCAATTGTCCATGTTATTTAAAATAGAATTTAAAATACCACATTTAATATTTGTTTAAAGTAAGGGGAAATAAGCATACTTTGTTTACTTTGAGTAGTGGTATAAAAGTTGTGAGATAGATCTTATAATTTAGTTATTTTAATTACAGGAAGTAATTGAAGATGACAAATCAACATCAGATGCTACAAAAGATACAGAAACCACAGGTGTCCCATCATTGCCTGAGAGTGATCAGAACAACCGACGGAAAAGGGAAGTTGATTTAAGAACAAAAAGGGCTGCTACAACTCTCGTCTTTGTGAGTTTTATTTGTACTTCAGACTTATTAATTTAAGTCACACACTTCTTCTTCTTCTGCGTTTGTTAGCAGGATGTAGTTTAGAGAAATGGATGTGTTATGTCATGGTTTACAGCTTAGCTGCGATATCTGTGCCTTTCAGCCTGGAACATCTGACTTCAGTATGACTTCTGGCTCACTTTTACCTAGATGGGATGGGACAACCAACTTCACCACAAATCATTGTTAGTTATCTGTTATAATTTACATGGCTGGTAACAGTGTCACTATTCTTTGTTCTTCTTTCATTCCCTGTAACACACAGGAGGGTCATATACTAACATGCAACAGTGCTTCCATTGCAAACAAAAATTTGAAGGTTATCTAAGTGTAACAAACAGGAAACTAAATTGCTATTTGTGGCAACAGTTTTTTTCAGGATTTCTATATATTTTTTAAAAATCTTGTTACAATTTAATTCCATAAATGACAACTAGTACAGATTTTCTGTATTGATACAGATTTTGGGACAAATTATTTTTAAAATTGTCATCTGGTGTTAAATTTCAGTAATTATTACTCATGTGGACATTTTTATCTCACATGCATGTATTAATGGGACAAGAAAGAAGAACATTTAAAAAAAACCATCTTTTGGTGCTAAATACTGAAGCTTTTATTGAAATACATAGTCGATTGTTAAAAATACGAATGTATGAAAATAAGTTGACAGCTATGTATTTCTGTGTAAAAGCTGAGAATTTTTGTATTTTATTTCACTATTTTCTTCTTCTGCGTTCGTTCTCAAACTCCTGCAGATCAGCAGGATGTAGTCCGGAGAACAGAATGCGTTGTGTCATAGTTTACAGCATTGCTGCAATATTTGCGCCTTTCAGCCTGACACATCCAACTTCAGCATGGCTTTGGGTCACTGACCCTATATGGGATGGGACAGCCAACTCCATCCCAAAACCTCCTTAGTCACCTTGTACGACATGCATGGAAGGTAAACAGTGTTGCTATTCTTTGCTCCCCTTTCGGGCCCCAACAACACACAGGCTATTTCACTATTGATGTAGGGGGTTCTGCTTATGTATGAGCAAGTAACAATTTTAAAAAATTATTACCAGTGAAGTCACAATAAAACCATAACATAGAACTGCCATTCAACTGAAACTACAGTGAAATGCATCTTCTCTGTCCAGTTGCCTTTATAAAAACTGTTTCACATTTTTTTGTTTGACCATGTAATTTGAAGGAAAATCTAAAAACCATGATAAAAGGGCCACAATAATGGATTACAAAGATGACTACTCAGTATTTAGAGGTTTTAGGAAAGTGAAAAGAGGTATCTGAAATTGTAAACAGAAACTCAATTTGTGAACCTTCGAAATATGACATTGTAGGTAGCAGGATAGCTTGGACAGAACATGAATGCTTGCAGATTCAGCACAATGTTCTACAAAGGGCATAACACATGAAAGAATCCTTGACAGGATCATTTACAAATTCATTACAAACAATAGTTTACTCATATTTATATAGGTTCCTCAAGAGAGACTCATTTGCATCTTTTTGGAATTTATAAATCTGTATCTAAGGATAGTTAGAAATATAGAAATATGGCAGTTGAAATTCTATTTAGTGGAACAAAATAAGAATTGGTTTCAACTACAATTTGATCACAGCAGTTTTTTTTGTTACTTATTTTTAAATTATGTATTGAACGGTTTGTAAGTTTAATGTTTCTCATACACCATCACCATTTTTCATGGTTTAGAGCTGTCACGATGGTTCTGCCAAGTGCTTTGAATACAAATGCAAAATTGGAAAACTAGAACCAAATACTACCTTTGTAAAGATCACAATGGAAGCACGTCTCTGGGAAAGCACTCTTTTGTCTGTAAGTAAATAGTAGACATATGTTTTTGTAACATTAATTCAATTAAGATATTATTATTTATACATGAACATATTCATTGAATGATAACTGTTTCAGCCAGTCCTTACCATTGCAAGAAAATAGAATGCATAATCTATGAAGATCAAAGGTATATACAGGTAAGAGGAACGTGGATAGATATTCAGATGTACTGCAACAAAAGAAAAGGGGTTTACAATAGCTTCATACTAGACAGTTAATGGTTAATGTCTTCATCTTCTAAATTCGTTCTCAAACTCCCATTTGATAGCATATAGTCCATAGAAAAGAATGCAACGTGTCATGGTTAAAGAAAATACAGGGAATGCATATGCCTTGAACATAAATATCAGAATTTGACATGGTTGTTCTATCAATCTTAGCCAAAATAAATTGTGCAAGAGATAGCTTCAGTGTCAGGAAACAACCTGATGAGCTGGAATTGCAAGGGTTGTGATTTTTTTAAAATAAATTTAGTCTACTGCTGTCTCAATCCATTTACCATAACATTTCATGTCATGTTTTAATATCCACTTGTGCTTCACTTGTCTCTTCCTCGCTTTTTCTCTTCCTTCTATCATCGCCATACCATATGTGTGTTTCTATTTAATCCTTTCAGTTTTGGCAGATCAGGAAAAACTCAGGGCTTATTTCCCATGGCAAGGGGAATAACTCTGTTCTTCTTCAGCATTCATTCTCAAACTCCCACTGGATATCTCTTGTAGCAGGACCATGGTTCTATTAGATTTCCAGAAGAATATAATCCAGAGAATGAAAATGCGTTGTGTCGCCATTTTATTTGCGCCAATGGCCTGACACATCCGTATTCGGCGGAAATTTGCAATCAATTTGAATGATTCAAAGTCCAATTTACAGATAAATATAAATCTCAATTTATATGCTGATAAATGTTCAACTGAAAAGCAGTCTCCTATAGACAGCATGATAACAGGATATTCTAATCCACCTTTAATGTGTCTGATTATCCAGCATACACCTACAATTTATAGAGATATCCGGAATGAGGATCAGCAGAACACAAAATATTTTGCCCCACAGGATTTGTTTTTCCCTCTAGGTCTACTGTCTGAATTGGAGTCTGCCTGTAAAAGTTATCATAAAAACTTCATCAATGTTAATATCTTGTTTATGCATCATTAGTTCTCTGGTAGAATAAGAATCACACAGAGGTCTAACTTTAACAATTACATCTAGACCTCAAGGCATGAATTTGAAGTTATCATTGAGATGAAAATACCTGGTATTTGTTTATACTTTCACATATATTTCTGGACAATATACTTCAGACTACACTCAGCAGTTCATTAATAGACCACATCATTCTGTGACTTTTAAACTCCAAACATATATGCCTTGTTCCCATAAAAGAAGAACTTGATATTATCTGGTGAAACAGATTTCCAAGAAGGACCTTGTTTTTCTGAAAATTTTGATACCAGCATACATGTGAGTTTGTTTTGTGTGTACCTCAAAGATCGACTCGTGTAGAAATGGTAACAGATAGACTTAGGCCTAATCAAAAGCAGAGAAATCTGGATTAATGTCATTTGATCTGATTTCTCATGAAATTGATTAATATTGACATAGATCAGCTGTGTTGACTATTTTAGATTATTACTAGGTTTAGGGTTGGGGGGGGGGGGGTAATAAATTAGGCCAACACTATCAGATCGTCGCTACTTTCAACTCCTAAATACTTAACTAATTCTCCATCAACGTCTGATTCATTTTCTATAATGCCATTTACAAAATTTCCTATCAACATCTACTGAATCATAAGTAGGTCCATTCCGACCAAGATTTGATGAAAATGGAAGGTCATTATAAACCTTTCGCAGTTCAGAAACTACAGTTGTTAAAAATGATCTGTAAATTGCTATTTACTGCTAGTTATATGAGGGCTAAATTTAGCATGTCTGGTCACATGGAAACTGAAGAAAGATTATTTAAATCACTATGTCAAAATCAGGCGTAAATGGCCATTTTGGGAATAAATCTATAGCGGACAGTTTTGGATTGAGTGGGTTAAAATTTGTTTGTCTTTCATCAGTGAAATGAAGACATTTTACCATGATGAAGCCTTTTTTAGTCAAAACACTGTCTCTTGCTGCTGTCTCGTTGCTATATTTTTTTTTACATTTTGGTTACACTTATACTTATTTCCATTCATCTCCAATCAATCAAGTACCATTATTAGTGTTATAGATTATCATAATTCTTCACCACTTCAGTTGGTTGTCCCTTCTTCAATCAATCAAGTACCATTATTAGTGTTATAGATTATCATAATTCTTCACCACTTCAGTTGGTTGTCTCATCTCCAAGACAGTCAAAGTGATCCAAAAGCTGTGCTGTAGTCAGATGTGTCCAACCTAAAGGCACAGTTATCATAGCCAAACTGTAAACCATGACACATTGCATTTTTTTTTCTCTTGATTACATCTTGCTAACCAACAGAATCTTGTGAATGAATTCAGAAGAAGAAGACATTAACAATTAACTGTCTAGTATGAAGCTATTGTAAAACGTTGTTATAGTATATCTAAGATGCATGAGTTAAGAGAGGTAAAGACAGCAAGGAAGGCAGCTGACCACCCCACCTAATATTTTCTGTGGCTTAGTACATGAAGAGCTATATTCATCTCAAACTGCAGGTTTGCTGTCATGATAGCTACCTTTACCCATATCTGAATATTTATCCATCAATCTCTTGCCTGTATACAACTTTTGCTTTTAGTATAAAATTTTACTACAGTCTGCGAAAGTGACAATCAATACAAGGTAACTGCGTGAAACGTAACAACAATTAGACTTACGTAAAACACAGGTTTATATATCGTCTCAATGGGACACCATAGACTATATCTAAAACTATATCTAAAATATGTCTCATTACCCACTATTTTTAGATATAGTCTATGGTGTCCCATTGAGACGATATATAAACCTGTGTTTTACGTAAGTCTGCGAAACTGGAAAAATTAGTTTGCTCATGAATAATACATGAGAAATTTGAGAAATTAAGTTAGGTATATCTGTATACTATGAGATACACATATTTATAACAGATAAGCAAATTATTTTCAGAATTACAGTTTGTATAAATAACATGACAGCACATGAAACAGAATGCTGTGGAAATTCATGATATCCAGCGCTACGTCATTGACTAATGAGAGAAAGAAAAACAACATGATTCCTGTAGTACTGTGTAATTTTTATAACTGTCTGTACCATTTGTCAGAACCTACATATCCTACATCATCAAATTATTGGTATCACTGCACGCATTCAGGAACAAAGCAAGGCAAGATTTGTGATGACCTAAAAACTTATGGCAATGACATGACCCTTCCATGAAATATTACATAGATTGTTTTGGCTTATTGTGAACAATGAATGGCTTAGAAAGTCTCTTGTATGTCAACAGGACTACAGAAAAGTAGTAGAGGTGCAGATTCAATCCTGGGGTGAGATAACAGTGCCACAAAAGTTGATGATTACTCAAGATAAATCTGATGACAAGAGAAGAGTATGTTTTTTAATATATTGATTGATTGTTGATGTCTTTTGTTCATGTATTTAGCATCTTAACTCTATGCTTTCCATTATAGTTTTTATCTTCTTCTTTTTCAGCCTTCATTCTCAAACTTCTGCTTGATCTCTCTTGTAGCAGGACCATGGTCCTATTAGATTTCCAGTAGGTTGTAGTCCAGAGAATGGAAATACGTTGTGTCGCCGTTTTATTTGCGCCAATGGCCCGACACATCTGTCTTCGCCGGATAGTTTTTATAATACCTAGGGTTGTAAATTTGTATAAAGTGAAAAGAGATGTTTGTCAAATTTAAAAGTTTGGTTTCTTATGCATCACAAGTATTACACATTAGGGGAAAGAGAAAAAAGATGTATAATAATTCTTTAGCAATCTTAGTAGTGTATTGTTGGCCTGTAATAGTTCCACAGCAATATGTTATAGCTATATATTTACAGATAACTGAAAATAGTAGATGATTACAGCTTAACAACCGTACTAATTATTTTACTAGGCCATCACTCGAGCTCTTCCTGACTTCAAAGAAACTTCTGGCCAAGTAGTACAGTGGTGGATTATTCTTGTTGCTGTCCTAGTGGGGCTGGTAGTTCTACTTGTAGTCATATTCATACTTTATAAGGTTAGTATTATATGTATTTATTGTCATTAATTCTAATTGTAATTTGCAGCTCATTGTAGGCATACAGGCTTTAACCTTTAGGACCCTGGATTAAAATTAAGAAATTTCCCCCCTAGGCCTGACTTATTTTTGACTTATTTTTTGGAAAATTTGCATTATTGATGGTGGGTGTTTTAAAAACGTGATAACTTTTTTGTTTTAAAAGATATCAAAATAATGTTTGCACATCTAAATAAAGGAGTGAATAGTGAATATAATCATATTGTTGTTGTATGTGTGATATGACAGTTGTGAGCAAGTGGTGAAGTTGAAAATTCGGGGGGAAATTGCAAAACGCCATTTTCAAAATCGCAAATATATCTTCTTGACGACCCTAATAAATGAGCAATGTGTGGCAACATTGATAAAATCCTCATAAATACCTATACTTATTGTATATGTATTGTTTTATATCCAAACTAATATAATATGAACTAAAAAAAACTAATAAAACGTGAATAAATCGCATATAATGTCCATTTGGTTAACACTAGGTCTATGCCAACACGCAATGTAATTATTGTCCATGCACATATGTGGCACCCCTGATACATATTATTTTTGTGTTTTTGAATGAATACACCCAAACCATCCAAAAGGAACCTAAAGATCTAACAAAAACAACTGTAGAACTTCTAAATCAACTATCTGCCAACAATAAAGTTGTGCTGCAGTGGATCCCTGCACTCTGTGGAATAGCAGGAAATGAAGGAGCTGACAGACTGGAAAAAGCAGGTGCAAAAAAGGAACAATTCCAGCACAGAATATCACTGACTGAAGCAAAAACCCTCATCAAAGGAAAATACAAACATACATGGAGTCAGAGAACAGGCAGTAACTTTCCACAGGACCCTATTCTAAAGCTAAACAGGTCACAACAAACCACAATTTTTAGACTATGCACAGGACACTGCAGACTACAAGCACATCTCCACAAAATTAAGGCTGCCCAAACTGACCAATGCCCATGTCAAAAGGGTCCCCAGACTCCAGAACATATTCTGCAGACATGCCCACTCTTTGATGATGTGAGAACCAAAATATGGCCCAAAGAGACAGATCTGAAGGTGAAGCTGTGGGGCAACCGTGGGGACCTCCTGCTGACGACTAAATTCATGGAGGAGGCCCACCTTCCTGTATAGAATTATGAGCATAGGAAACTGATTGTAGAAGAAGAAGAAGAATGAATACACACAATTCTTATCAAATAACAACATATTAAAAACAAAGAACAACAATTAGAACATGTAGTCACGATCATTTACCCATGCCACGCAGTACTCAATTTGATAGTAAAATACGGCAGAAAATGGCAAAAGTCGTTCCTGAAAAGCGCTGATAACATCAGCCGGCTTTCTTGTTTTATACAATGCTAATGTACAAAAGAATTGGACCTTTACACTGTGACGTATTCCTAGCTTCGTTTGGCGGGCTTTATACGTCATCAGTTCATTACTTCGTGAAGTTCAGTACTCGGGAATCGGGCGATATCGTATGGTGCGTGGCCTCGCCCGCCGTCACACGGGAGCGTGTACTCCGGGTGCGTGACCTCACCCATAGGGGCCTAAAGGTTAAGCTTGCATAATATGGTAATTTAGAACACAATTTTTGGAAAATGTATATAGCAGTCACATTATACAAAAAATAAATCATGTAAATAAATTCAGTCATAACAACTAGACATGCTCAGTAGGCATACTTCAATTTTAGTTAATTGTCTGTTCTGTTAGATACTGTCACTACATGGATTTGGAATTAAATGTACAAAAGTGAAGGACTGGCATCGCAAGTCAAAATAATGTGTTCACCAAAATAAAACACATACCCTACCACCTTGAAGACGGTGATCTCATCTGCATGAAAATTTTCTAGGGCGCTGATTGGGACACAGAGATGCAATTAAGTTTCCAGCACATTCTCCTGATATGACACCTGCATGATTTGTACCTCAGGATAGGGGGGGTGGGTGTTGGAGAAATAAAAGATGCCTCATATATTGCAAACAAATCAACTACTCTAGCAGCCCTTAGACAAGAATTAAAAGTACATGTGCAGAAATCTCACTTCTTCTTCTTCAGCGTTCATTCTCAAACTCCCGTTGGATTTCTCTTATAGCAGGACCATGGTCTTATTAGATTTCCAGCAGGATGTACTCCAGAGAATGGAAATGCGTTGTGTCGCCGTTTTTTATTTGAAGAAATCTCACTAATCACTTCAACAAAGTTTCCCAAACAGTTCACCATAGTAATAAATTTATGGAAGCAAGCGGACAACACTTTTAGCTTCAATTGTGACTTGCTGCAAAAGGTAACTTATCTTACTCTCATAAGGACTGAATTTATATAAATATAAAGCCGGCAAACCACATGAAATTGGATATTAACTGGTGTATTTTCATTCCATGTAGACATATGGGTACTTAGATACAAAGGTATGTTAAAGAGTCTGCAGACAGATAATTCCATTGACTTACTGGTTAAATAGTCCAGATAATCGAATGCATTATGTCATAGTTTCAAGCTTCATTGCAACTTCATGATTGCAATACTTATCAATTTTGGTAGAGACAAACTGTAGACCAGTGGTTCTCAACCTGTGGGTCGCAACCTCTTTGGTTTAACGACCTTTCCACAGGGGTCGGGTCGCCTAAGACTACCGGAAAACACATATTGAAGTAGCAAGGAAAATAATTTTATGGTTGGGATTCACCACATCATGAAGAACTGTATTAAAGGGTCGCTGCATTTGTAAGGCTGAGAACCACTGCTGCAGGCAGTAGTTTGAATTGTATTTTCACATAAAGTTTGTACATTGAAGAATTATCATGCCACATGAACTATCATACATTTGGAAAATGTAGTGTCTGTATTTAAATACTGTGAGGTCAACTTTATTAACAAATAAGTAGAAGGTTACATGCAAAATTTGATCCAGGACGTAATTCATGAGAACAATTCTTTGTTTTCCAGCTGGGATTTTTCCGACGCAAGCGCATGGAAGACATGCAGATGTATAAAGCTGAAAAAAAACAACAACCTATGTTACAGGATGAGTATGAGGATGATGGTGCATAGTTTCAGCAGCTGCCTTCTTTATGCTAACAAATTTTCATGACATTTCCAATTATAACTTTGTACTGGTAATAGTTGCTCTTAACAAATATCAGTGTGACACTTTGAAATGTTAAATTATCTGATGTCTGCTTGTGGAAAGTTTGTATGAATACTTCAAATGCTGTATGCTGTTATTGTTTATACTAATGTTAGTTTGAGTATAGATTTTATTGCTGACAGTGGTTGACTTTTGTACGTCTTTATAATGATATTAGTGGATGACTGCATTGTGTAAATGGTTCACATCATTTAATGCTGACTGATATAGAGACTTATATCAAAGAATTTTATTGATTGATTAGTGTTAGTTACAGTATATTTAATCCGATACTTTGAGTGTTTATAAAAACAGGAATGGCACCTTGTTTGAAAGTCAAATGAAATATGCAAGTATGATTTATATCTGATGAAACTTCAGGCGTGAAACAGTTATTCCAGCTACACAGACCTGAACATTATATTTTGAGGTTAATGTAACATTCCTACAGATTTTACATATGATTTTCAATGAAGAATATTATCAGTATATACAGGTTTTTCCATATGTGCTCACAGTATTCAAAAATATGATTCATATGAATTATATGCGTATTCTTGTTGATTGTGAGATATTTCTTGTATGTTGTAGATTTATACTCAGGTTGATTTAGTGTAGGTTGAGTTAGTGTAATTTAGAACTTAGGAAACTCATGGTTCATATTTTTGACCAGACTATGCTGTTTTGATGATTTACTTCCTTTTGACAAACTGTGTGAGAATCTCTCAACTTTGTAGATAATCTGTGACTTCCTGTAATTATTTGATCTATTAACATTTGAGCAACATGTCTGCAATCTCCACTATCTCCAACTAGCCACCATTTCATACACATTTTCAATGTATCTTTGTATGTTTGTATGTTCTAAAAAAAAAAAGACATAGGATAGTAATAAATGTATATGTTCATGAATGTTGACTACTGACACACTTATTTTTGAAATACTGAACATTTAGTGTGTGAATAATGTTAAACTGCATTGTCTGAATACTCGTTAGTGTACATGATATTTTTGCTACACAAGTGGCCATGGCACAAGAAGCTCATCATCTGCATGTTCTGGTTGATGCTGGAAATCATGAATATCCACAAATGTCTGTCCCAACTATTGGTTCAAGTGCTCCAATGTTTACATGTCATAAACGTAGACTGTCTAGAATGTTATTTCAGTCTCATCCCACATCGATTTTTCTAGTTGTTACCATATGTATGCTAAGCCAGCTGACCTCATGACATGCCACCTCCTCCAAAATATATGATAATCTCTTTCTGATATTAATGAGCTTCCTGTCTGTTTTAATCTCTTTCAGGACATCGATATAAACATTTTGTGTAGCAGTGTGGGATATTCTGTAAAGTTTCTATTAAACCACATCTATGTGAGCTCAAGATATTTTGCTCTTTATTTATTGTACTTGATTTCCTTCCATATATCAGTAGTGGCTCTGTGCAGCACAAAAAACTCTTTCTGATTTCCACAGACAATAACTGAAGTTGAATAGTCAATTAATTTTATATACACGATGGACTGGCGACATTAAAGATTACATGAATACATCGCTAGAAAATGCACGCCGCATCGCGCAAGACAGAGAAGGTTCAGAGAGTTCATTGGGAAGACAACGTTCTGGAAGGAATAAGTCACATGACACTCTGGTACAGCCAAAGAACATGTGTGTATGTTCATGGAACTAAAATTTCATTCTCTTATATAAGTAAAAAAGTAAAGTAACCCATAGCATTTATTAATGCCGTAGGAGTGTGAGATGTTAGCGATCTCACATTTCAGAGGCGCTGCAAATGAGGACAGTAGCCATCTCCTCTCCCTCACAGTCTTTGCTTCCTGGATTAATCCGGTACCTATTTAAGGCTGGGTCGACCTGGGAGCCGTTGCGATCTGGAAAAAACATTTCCACCTCAACTGGGGATTGAACCCAGGACTACTCATATGCGAAGCCAGTGAGCTACGCTGCTCCACTGTTCTCTTGTATCATTTTATGTGAAGTTCATACTTAGTCAAAATGTTCAATAAAAACTACATGAAAATGTCAATATTAGATTGCACAAGTAAAAACAAGACTTACCCATGTGATGTTGGTGTGTGAAATGTGAGCAAAAAAATAGCAACACTGTAATGCATGTAATAATAAAAGTTGACTAAGAGGTTTTGGGGGTGAGATTGGCTGTCTTATCTGATAGATGGTTAAAGTGTCCCAGAAGCCATGCTAAAATTGGATGTGTTGGGCTGAAAGTTTCAGCTAAGCTGGAAACCATGACATAACACAGTCTATTCTATATACTAAATCCTACTAATCTGCAGGAATTTGAGAATGAACAAGAGAGAAAGAAGAAAGAAGAAGAAAATTGTAACTCTCCAGAGTTGTGGAATAAAATTAATTACTGTAATGTTCCGCCTATATGCTCCTGGGGCCTGAAAGAGGAACAAAGAAAGGCAATACTGTTACCTTCCTTGCATAAAGATTGAATATATATATATTATCTAATTATCAACATTTTCTTTTTTAACAAGAGGGAACAAAAAATGTCTTTTTTGGTGGAGTTGACTGTCCCTTCCTGTAGAGGGTTAAAGTGACCTATAGGGTATTATGTGTCAGGCCAAAAGTACATATTGCAGCAAAGCTGTAAACAATGACACAACACACTGTAATGAATTTATCCTCCGAACTACATTCTGCTAATCTGCAGAAGTTTGAGAATGAAAGAAGAAGACTGTAAAGTTGTATTTGTTTGTACTCTGCATTTGCTACTCAACAGAAGAACTATGACCAACAACTATGTATAATTGTAATATATGTTTGAGATATTGATGTAACAAATTCCTGCTTAGGATGTAGGATGTCATATCAAGAAAGTTAAGTTAGGATAATCTAAAGCATTATATGACTGTATTTCCTAATTTATTTGTTGTTTGTTTGAGAACTCCAGGAATTGCGAGTGATTAGCTCATACTTCCTAATTGCAGTGGGGTGGTTTTCTGAACTTTATTTCATACTTGAGAAACTTCAGCTTAGTGCAATGCCTATTGAAGGAGCCTTCTACTCAGAGGGGGTCTATATTGTATAGATGACATGCTACAAAGCTTCCATAAGAAAGCCTCAATATAACGGCATGCCATCAACTTAGGTTTTCTGTTGCATACATGGTTTATCTAGTGAGCCATTGGTGAGACCCGCAACCGCACGCGTATTTCCCGATTTAATAAGAGGTTGAAACTACAGCACAACTATTATCCAACAGATGAAAATTGAATACACAGGGTAATGATGTCTTATGAATCACTGGAAACTAGCTCTAAAAAATCTTTAATTCGCTAATAATGTCTATGTCTGCAGTATTGTTCCTTCATAAATTGGATAGGGTTTTCTGTTTCTTGTTTTGTGCCATAGAGTTTAACATTCATATGCATATAGGAACGGTATGTGCACCTTAACCTTCACGACGCTTATGTAAACACTTGTCGACAACAACAAAAATGGCAGCTATCGCCGTTCTCGACAGAATTCATCCAATGAGATATCGTGTTAAATAGACATACCAGAGCCTGATTGGTCAATGCACATACTCGGGGAAACATGCGCAATTGAAGCCGGTACATTTCTACATTCGTCATGATCGTTGTGAAAATGTCTAGGTAGAAAGTACATGTTGTATACCAACTAATCTGACCACATCTGCACACCGGTATGATGCCATGATGGTGAATCAGGTTTATAGACTGTTATTTCATCATATTTTGAATAAAATAACATTGAATTGTGGCTTGAATCATGAATTATTGGGTTATTTAGTTTCACAGCAGTGAATATACAGAATGCTGTGGTGGTTTGGGGACTTGTAGATGTTAGATGTTTAATATCAAATATGTTGAAGTGGCACCAAAAATGGCTCTAGGCCTAAGCTCAAAGAACGATTTTACTGCAAATCTACATGTTTTATACAGTTACCCCTGCAATATTTTGATAATTTCGCAGTGAAAGAACATAAATACAACAGATTTGTGTGTGATTTAGTGTACAGTGCTGCCAAACAATTCGATAAGTTAGGTAAGTTATTTTTTTACTAATTTTTTTCACTTTATTTGTAATAAAATATGTTTTTTGTGAAAAACATCTTTACCACTTTCTAATACATCTGGTATCACACACACACGTACATAAATATATGCAGAATTTAATTCTTTATTTATATGTGCAAATATTTAAATATCTTTAACAACCAAAAAATTATCACATTTTCAAAACAGTCACCATCAATAATGCAAATTCTCAAAAAAGAATCTGGTGGCAGGGGGAAGTTGTTTTTTTTAATCCTGCTTGCTAAAGGTTAATGTGTTATAGTTTACACATTCTTAAAGGATGTTCTCTGCAGTTTCGTTGGCTTGTCCACTTTGCTGATGTGTCAGTTTTTAAATTTTTATATTGAAATAATTGTTTAAATGTAACATTATGAGTACAACCCAAAATCCACTGGATATGAAAAGGGTGAGGAGTCATAAAAACACTAGAAGAAAATTGAAAACATAATGAAATTTTGAAAATTACAAAAACATGACTGATGCCATCCTTTACTTGTGTGTTTTGTTGTGTTCTGGATAAAGACATTTGTGTTGAAATATCGAATTGTGTGCTATTCCAGTGATTTGCAAAATGTTATTGTATTGCCAATTTTCACCTGTTGGATCATAGTTTTTGCTACAGTTGTAACATATTGTGAAAAACCAGTAGATTGGAGAGGTCAGCTTCATGAAAACGGAGAACAATAAATCTGTGACAATGCATATTCTTTGAAAACTGCTTGTCATAAAATGTTTTTAGACCAGAAAAACTTATCGATATGTAGTAAGGGCTTACATTTCTCGCTGTGCGTTGCTGAAGGGGAAGGAAAGATTAGTTTCACTGTTACTCGCCATGCATTTTGTAAAAGGTGACTGGAGGTTATAGGGTGCAGTTGGTTGTCACATCCCATATAGGGTCAGTATGACCTATAAGTGTCAGGCTGAATTAGATATTGCAGCTATGCTGAATCATGACATAACACACTGTTCAACGGATTATATCCTGCTGATTTGCAGGAGTTTGAGAATGAATGCAAGCAAAGTACATTATTTCACTAACATTAGATATTTGTGTTTGCAAGTTAACTGTGTATGGTGATGATTTGTAGAGACTGGTATTTCTGACAAGATCTACTATATCTGACTATATCTGTGCAAATATGTGCATGACAAATGTTATGTTTACCCAATCATTCCGTTGCATATGGTTATATATAAAGTGCATTTTAACAAAATATGCACTGCTAATTTGTAATAGCTTTAATTTGCATAATTGTGTCCTAAGTTTTTGTTATATGCATTCAAATGTAATTTTGGCCTTCAATGCAGCCATACTAATTTTTATGAATAATATTGCATTCAGTGCTGCTCTATATCAAAATTGGCTGTAATGTATATCTGCATTTCCTGTTCATGTCTTGATCATATACTCTATTCAGATGGCTTCCATTTGTTCAATACATTAGGATTATGCATTCAATTTTATTGCTCTATACTAGTAAAATTATTTTTCCATAGTTTATTGAAGTTGATTTTGCTATTGAAAGTGGATAGTACTACACAAAAAAGAAGTAAAATCAAGATTTGACAACATCTAAAGACAAAAATATCTATAAGAGATGCATATGTATTCAATCTCAAGCAATGTGTTTGTTGCCAAATTGTATTTCCAATTAATTAGAATTAAAAGTTTAGCTAAATTAATTATATTATATGCTTGGAGCATTGACAATAAATAAAACAGTAGCAAAGAGAATCGCTGCTTTCGAAATGAGATGCTAATAAGAAGAATTTAGGTATACCATGGGCAGCTAAAAAGACAAATCAAGAAGTGTCAAAATCCATAAACATCGAAGAGGGCTGGCTCTTTAACAACATCTTAACAAAAAAGCTTTTTTGGGGGGTTTTTTTTTGTTATATAAAGAGACATAACAACATGGATATATTAATAGCTGAAGGCAGAGTTAACGCAACAGGGGAAGAGGGCACCAAAGACAATGATGGTGCAGTGATATATCAGATTGATTAAACATGTCTCTAGCTGCGGCAGGTCAACTCCCCCAGAATCACTGAGTGTTCAGAGAATTCATAAGGAATACCACACTCTGGAAAGAGTATGTCACATGATGATGATATGTTTGAAAATTCAGACATAACAGAGATGTTTGTACACAATTGGTTCACTATATAAAACATTAATATTTTTTTTTACATTATCATAGGTGGCTTTTCATAGGTTATAACCTTTATATTAGTAAATTTTTCCTCTAGAAATGGAATATGATACCAATCTCTGACTATTAAGTAACCAAATATATACTTTTCTAAATGTTAAGCAAGCTGGGAGCACCTGAAGATATTTATTGTACTGAATGACAAGTAGAAAACTTAGCGAATTTGAACTTGTTGCCTACAGGAAGCTATAGTCACACTGAATTTTTTGAGATTCTATCAAATATGAAGTTCAGCAGCTGACTGTGTCTGACAGTAGTATTGGTAGTGACGAATGTATAATACAACAATTAACATTCTAATCTTGTACAAAATGTTAAGCAATCACTGAAAGAGTCTTTGCCAGCAATATCTCATGTCGTAAACATTTATATCTGTATAATTCCCTTTTTTTTTCTGCAATTACCAAGGTTGAAGTTTGTTTACCATGGCATCCAGTGATAAGGTCACATTAAAAAAAACTCACCTAAATGCTGAATATGCTCTACTTTTGATAAAACAGTCATCTGATATTTCTAGTGATGATGAAAATGTGAACACAATATGGACGTCAATGTTTTTGGCAATAGTATTGATAGTAATGAAGTAAAAAGTGATGATTGTGAAATTTTCTAAACTTAAGTCATCAGAAGATTGTAAATATGTAAGAAGAGTTCATACTATTATATTATATACGTTATCACCTACGTATCATATACGTTAGCCATCATGTGTAGTCTAGTAAAATCACTTCTGCTGTGTAATTAAGCTTCATGTCTTGGAATATTTAAAATATATGGTTCAATACAAGAATCAGTGGGCAAATCACATGACAACAGTCTGACTTTTTAATTTCATATGCTATTACACTGAGCTTCCATTTCTCAGAGATTTAAAAAAATGTGACTAAAGATCCTGATCTAGCGAATTCCGTTCAACACACTCGACAACCACCCTCCACTCAGTGTGTAGCGCGCATATCAAGTGATTTAAAAAAAAAAATTTAATTGTCCTCTGGCTTCCTACTTAAATTTACTTGTATATCGAGTGATAGGGGGGGGCTCTCATTATTAAACGCGTAGAACGTTGACTGTGCTGGAATATGTGTCTTTATCGGAATTTTGTTCAGTATAACTATGTTAGCTTTTTGTTCCATAGAAACCTGTCCACTGATTCTTGTATAGTACAAAATATATTTTTCAAGCTATTGATAATTTTTTTTTTATTGGTGTAAGTATGGTTACATGTCACTGACAATATTCATTATTAATTTGTATGTTTTTGGCCTTCATTTCTTTAATCGTATATATATATCCGGATACCTGAAAAATCACTAGAATAAAGGCATATGCTTTCTGAATTTATCTATAATAAATAATATTAATTTTTCAACCTATTTTTGTCACCCTTTTATGTGTATATTGATCCTCAGAAATTACAAACTATGAAACTCTTTGTTACCTATGTGCAGTAGTATTTTCTGCCAGAGCTTTCTTTCATACCCAGAAGAATGAAACCCAGAGAGTTCAGAGTGTGTATGTAAAACTACCCAATAACATTATAGACAGCAACTATTTGTCACAATCACAAAGCCTATATAACAAGATATTCTATATTTTTGTTCATACTGATACTTCAATACTTGTATGGAATGTTTGTTGTTGTAATAGTCCTTGTCTTGATTGGTCCGTTATCAATGACTTGAGTATATAGGTTGAATGTCTTGACTAGATCATATTTTTGTCTAAAAGTAGTATTTGTAGTGATGAATTTATAATACAACAAATATGTGGATGTGGTTGGGCAAGTACAGGAAACCTTTTTACTGGAGTTGCAAGGTGATTTTGTGCCGCTGGAATGGACCTGGTTCAATTCCCGTCAGCCATAAGAATTACTTTAAAAAGATGGGCCAGATAGAACAGTGAGACTATGTTCAACATGTGATGTTGGGCACACTTGTATAAAAAAATTGGTAGTGTATCATATTCAAGATGTAGCCATCTACCCAGCATTGTTTGGTTGTAGTAATTTTTTTTCAGGACACACAGTACTGAATAGGGGTTTGTCCAAACGCACTGCCAGTAAACATGTCATGTTGTTTCTGGGTGAATACCTCTCCGTCATAGTGTTGGAGTCTATTGTCCACCATTTCAAACACACACGCACAGGTCAAAAGTTAGAGACTACATTTTTCCCAAAAACAAATTGTAAATAGTTCGCTATACAGGAATATGTGTGGAAATGAATTTGTTATTAAAAGGTTTTTTTTCAATTCTGACATAGAGGTAAAATAATTGGGGATTTTGAAAAGTGTTACTAAAGAGGGAAATTCATTAAAACCGGATTAGTTGCAACAGAATTCCACTGTATTTATTTAGTTAAAGACTGATTTTTTGAAGGATTGTATAGGTGGGAAAAGACTGGGGTACGGGTTATGTAGTTGGCCAGTGTCTGCTAATTTTTTCCAGTATGTCCTATGTACTGCTTCTCTACCTGCAGCAGGTAGACGTAAGAAACTTATTGTAGCCATTTTGTATCTAAGAACTGAGCAAGAAGCCAGTGACATTACAAAATTATACAAAATAACACATCCCTGCAAATTTGATAAAAAGTTAGAATGGTTAAGCAAACATCCGCCAAAGTCAGATGTATCAGGTCATTGACGCAAATAAAATTGAGACACAACACATTTCCATTCTCTGGACTACATCCTGCTGGAAATCTAGTAGACCATGGTCCTGTTACAAGGAAGTTTGAGAATGAAAGCTGTAGAAGAAGAAGCAAACATGAACTGTTTTTTCATTGACCATCAGGGAATAAAATTAAACATAACTAGTTAATCCATAGCTTGTTATTAAATTCAGTAGCCAATGTATTATTTTACAGTACAAAAATATAGACTGTGAAGTTTCTATTACATATAGCAAATTCAATTTATTTAATATATAGCTTTTATTTAAATGTATCTCTAATTTGTGAAGACTTTCTGCATGCATGCTACACATTCCATTAAATTCATATGTAGTTTTTTTTTCCTCTCCAATTACTTGCCCTGTGATGTCTGTAGCTAGTTTTCCCAGTGATTTTTATAATATAGTAGATACTGCATGTTTTCATTAATTTTGTATCAAGTTCTGGTTTTTGTAGTTTCATATTTTTAACAGTTTTATACAGTGAAATTCCATTATAACAACTTGGTCAGGATCAACAAAATATATAGGACTATATGTAATAACAGAAATTTGCTATGTTACAGTACAAACAATAAAGAATAAATATAAATGGATATTTTGAAACGTGTTGTTAAATAGTGAAATTTTAATAAAATGATGTGCTATAGTGGGATTTCATTGTGTTTAGAGTTTCATATTTTTTTAATAGAAATTTCATGAATTGTACCAATGTTTCAACTGAAATATGTCTGTAGCTTAATTTTATCTCTTGAATAAACCTCACCATCTTTTGTAGCTCATACTAATGCCCGTACAGCTTTGATTCCAGTTTCTTAGGACCAGTATATTTGTCTCAGTATATCCTACTCTGGACATTTTTGAAGTATATTTATCAGCACAAAAAATGTAAATCTCTACCGAAAACTGTCTAGGTAAAGTTGGTTCACTGACAGTAGATGCATCTCATCCAATATTGGTTTGATAAATTTTAATCAGTAATAAATGTCATTAGTTATTTTTTTTTAGATGACTGTAAGAACGAAAATGACTAAACATGACTGGAACATTGTTAATTGTGTCACAGTTTACAATGAGCCTTTTCACTTGAACATCCACAATAGCTCTGTATTTATGGTAAAGTGAAATCCCGTTATAACAAGTTGGTTTGGACCGACAAAATATGTGTGTAATAACAGAAGTTTGTTATAAACAGTCCAAAGAAAGAATAAATATACTAGTAATTGGGGATTTTCAAGTGTTATATACAAGGAAATTTGTTATAAAAGAATTTGCTATAGGGGTATTCCCCTGTACTAGAGTAAAGAAATTATTTAATCAAAGTTTAAATATGAACCAGCTCCATAGCACAGTTTCCTATAAATGTTTAGCTGTCTAGTCAGTGGTTGACCAGAAACCACCTGACTAGCATCGCCTGCCGCACTTGCTCAGTAGTGATGGTGCCATTCCTCAACCTTCCCAGAGAATGATACCCTACTTCCTGGGTGAAGTAATTTTTATTTAAAACTACAAATGAGTGTACTTGAAACCTGGGTTTGCTGATAAGCAAGTGAATGACTTACCATTATAGTCGCCGGAAAGCTGTATTCACACACAAAATATTTAAAATTCCAGTAATATTGAATCCACAGTAGTCATCCTTCCAGCTGAAAATTGGTAGTGGACACTGACTTTGTGACTTTCCCAAAATTGCTATGGAAGTGCTTTGACAAATTCAAATAATTTTCCAATGTTCTTCTTCTTCTGCGTTCAGCATGTGGTCATGCTATACCGTCAGGCCTGTCGTGAAGACGAAGTCCACTGTCTTCTCCAGGTCAGAGCGGCTGCCCCATAGCTTTTGCCTCAAGTCTGTATCCTCTGGCCAGGTCTGCTGTCTCTGCTCTTTGTATGTTGGGCAGTCCTGAAGTATGTGTTCTGGAGTCTGGGTTCCGGATCCACATGGACATTCATGAGATCCTTAATTAATAAAGGTGACCCAACAATCTGCAGTGGCCAGTTCTAAGGCGAAATATTGTGGTCTGTTGATATCTCTGGAGGAGATGTATTGCATCATAGTATTCCAATGTTAAAATTAATAGTATAATTTAGATTTTGTAGCTAAAACTAAACGTAACATGTTTCAGTTTCATTTGTGTTTTATTTTTTTTGTAAATTACTAGGTGGGGTAAGAGCTAAATCAAACCCCATCTCTATCTACAGGTATGCTATCCTAGTTTTTTAAAGCAATTTTGTATAGAGATCCATTATGACAGGCTGGATTCATGACACTTTCCATGTTCTGATATTTAGTAGGGCATTGGTACTGATAAGAGACTTTGATTCTCAGCATCCTGTCAGCTTTGGCTGTTGAGTATCTTATTCTGTTGTGGGAGTACCTTCTGCTCCCAATGTAAAATTGGTATCTATTGTAATTTGTTTTTTTTTCACAGGTAGTCGGCCTCCTCTTTCCCCACCCCCTTCTTATTCATCTATTATGGCATCCCTGGAAATACGCTTGCAGAGAGAAAGGGTTCAGTACCTGATGGGCTCAGGCGCTATTGGGACACAGTCGCTCAGCTCGAGAACACCTTGCTCTCAAACGCGTTGTGTGAGACTCTAACTTTGTCGAGGGGTTCACGATGTCTGTGAACGACGCCTCAGGTAGCAGGGCAAACGAGCCAAGGTCCAACTCTTCTGGCGAGTTCTTCCTCATATGGAACCAGGCTCGCGGATGACAGGCAGAATACGTCCAATTGCACGAGATGGTTCATAGACGGGGAAACACCTCATGCTAGATAGACGCGCTCGACAGGCGTCTTGGCGAAAAGGCACTACATACCAGCATGCCCGGTGAGTCTGTCACGGACTAGGGACCAAACCCGAAATAAAGAAAACGGATGTGCTGGACCTCGGATGTCCTGACCACAAGTGGCCAACCGGGGTGCAAATAATCACAGTTCTATTGTGGAACTTGCAGCACAACGTACTTCACGCTCCCCTGCAGAAATCACACAAAATATTTGTTGTGGTTATATGAGAGCGAACGATGAAGAAGAAGAATCCTGGGAAGAAAACAGTGGCCTTATTCTTTGAACCCTAATCTGAAGTATAGGTCTCAGTTGCCACAATGGCTAATGTATAGTTAGTGTGCTACAAATTTTGTGTAATCTATGCCTTCAAATCTGTATATATGCTTATGTTTTGTATTGCTTGTAGCTCCGCAGTGGTAGCGGACAAGAGATCGTCTCTCCACATTGTACATAGCTTAATGCTTTTATGTAGCAAGTTTCTTGGTGTTTTTTTTGTGTGTAGCAGTCCCCATGCAGCAAATTAAAATATGCATGTACATAATGGTTAAACTATGTAAATTGTGACTCTATAATGTAATATGATCAATGCTTTCCTGTGTATTGTAAATGAAGTGTCTGTGGAACTGATAATGCCAATAAAGTTTGATGTAGTGATAAACAGAAAGTGTGGCAGGTTAGTATTGACTGGAATCAATAACTATAAATTTATATTGTAAATGTCTGGAAGAAAATTGTAGATGTAAATTGTCCACAACAAAGTATGCTTCATTCAATTACTGCCAACAAATAGTTCTTGACAATCTGCCTGTTCGGGATGTTATGTTTTACTTTCCATCTCATGCAGTTTTGAGTGACATTTATTCATACTCTTAAAAATCCTCCTGACAGTCTCTCAGCACATTGAGTATGTCAGGATGATCCATTGAAGCAGCTCCCAATATAGTGACCACATCTGTCAGCTATGTTCAAAATTTGTCTCCTTATGCAGATTAAACAGTGGTTGGGGCAGCTACAAAACCACATGCTAATCAGTCTTGATGTGGTATTTGAGGACTCAGATTGTAATGAAGTGCCTATTGCTGTTTTACATGCAAAAATTAATGCTACAGAGGTTTTGTTATAAATTTTGTAGTAAAGTTTTGACTAGTTCTGAAAATATGCCATGAATTGTCAACTATCGTGATTTCTCAGCTAGACCTAAAGTCATATTAATATGGCAGCCTGTATTTTATGTCTGAATTAACAAAATATGGGCCCCACAATCGCAATTTCACATACTGTATGTTAAAATATGCTTTACATACAAAAATGTTACTTTTTTTCAAGTGAATATTATGCTACTGCTTTTGTTTTCATTATTTGATAGCTTTTATAAATTGCAAAATTGTTTAAATGTATTCATAATAGCAGGTGTTTTTCTTTGAACTTTCTTATCATATTATACGTCTTGTTTTTCAAAGTCTGCATCATTATACTAGTGACAGCCTATTTCATTTTGATGGATGGTTGTGATTTAAAGTGACAGCTTTTATTTTGTGCATTTCTACAAGATCTACCTGTCTTCTGATGTGTATATTATTTCATTTTACTATATTATGGAAGTATATATTTCTTCATTGATTACATTGCAGGATGTAAGAAAACATTATTTTTTTTAAGTATATATATTCACCCATATTTATTTATATTTAGCAATCATTTCATCACGGTCTGTTAGTAATGCTCTAATAATAAATATCGGGCTATTTCGGTCACAAAATGGTTGCGGTATGAAGAATTTATGTGAAGTGCACTGATTGTATGCATTTCTCAAGAAACATCTATTCAGTATATTTTTTATCTCTTTCAAATATAACCATATTGCTGTTTATGTACAATATTTTTTGTTAACACAGTAAGATGTATAAAAAACAATTTTTTAACAGCAACTCATAAGCTAAAGCATCTTTCTATTTCAATTGCAACATTTTATTCTTGTTTATTGTCTTTCAGCCTTACTCTCCATTCTGTATCATGCAATGTTTTACGAGGAGCTTACAGTATAGCTGTCATTATTTCTGACTGTAGTGTAATCATGTGTAATTTGCCTTATGTTACTAATAAATTAAAATGCACACAAGATGTGTATGACCAATTTCCTTTTAAATGTTTTTTAATGTGTGAATTTGGGTGTACAATATTTCTTCTTCTTCAGCGTTCATTCTCAAACTCCCATTGGATCTCTCTTACAGCAGGACAATGGCCCTACTAGATTTTTCCAGCAGGATATAGTCCAGAAAATGGAAATATGTTGTGTCACCGTTTCATTTGTGCCAATGGCCCCACACGTCTTCAGCAGAGTACAATATATAGTTTTCTTCTCTTGCTCAACAGTCTGCTTCTCATTGAACATTGATACATGCAAGATGTTAGGCAAGTCTCTAGTACCTTGTAAACAGGTGCTTCAGACATATTGTTTGTTTGTTTTTCGTTCGCTCCATTGTAACCATCACGGATATCCGTGCGATTTCCGCCGGGAGCGTGATTACGTTGTGCCACCGTAATGCGCCTTGTAGGCCTAGCACATTCGATTTCAGCATGCCTTGACAATTCGGGTGGGCTACCCTTAGCCTGTGACAGCCTCTATATCTGTCTCCAGGCACGCGTAGTGGAGACTCTTCGCCCAGACGATTTTTGCTCTCGTCTGACTCGAACGAGGTGTTCCACTGTCTATGAACTTGCCTCGTGTAATTGGACGTGCTGTGCCTGTGCCCATTGGGTACCGAACCGTTTCTCATCCGTGAGCCTGGTTCCTTAAGGGGAAGAACTCAACAGAGGAGTTGGACCATGGCTTTTTCGCCCTCTTAGCCGAGGTGTCATTCACCGACATCGTGTACCCCTTATCCAAGTTCGAGTCTCACACCACGCGTTTGAGAGCAAGGCGTTCTCGAGCTGAGCTACCTTGTCCCAATAGCGCCTGAGCCCATCAGGTACTGAACCCTTTCTCTCTTCAGGTGTATTTCCGGTGTAGGAAAACCTGACAGTAGAGTTGGGCCAGGGCTAAATCGTTGTCCCTTTTGTGCCTGAGCGCATCGAGTACGGAACCCTTTCTCTTCGCGAGCATATTTCCGGTTTAGGAAGGCTCGACATTAGAGTTGGATTAGGTCTTCTTGCTTTACCAAACGCCAATGAATGGGTCTGGGTCTCTGCCTGTAAGGAACAGAGGTAACTAGAAGCTCGTCTCGAGCTAACGGGGCTTGTAGTTCCCTTTTCCTAGGAACTTTTCATTTTCTATTTGCAGTTCGCGCTGCCCTCTAGCGCTGTTCTGCCCTTTCATTGTTTCATTGTACTCAGTATTAAATCTATTTGTCTCTCGCCATGCATCTACCTTTACGTGCATTTTACATTGGCCGCCCCTCCAATGTTCGGACTGGACTGACTAGCTTCACTGTATGTCGACAGTGTCGCTATATGTGGTGCTGCTGGTGGTGTCGGAGATATTGTCTGTCTCTTGTGCAGTCAAATCTCTTTCCATCTGCTACCTCAACATTCTCGGACACGATCCCCAAATGATTTGGCCAATATCAGCACGAGCTGCTGTATTTCTGTTTCCAGGGTGCACCACGTGGAGGTACATTTGGGATCTTGGTTATCTGCTAACCCTGGGTCCGCCTAGAGCAATGCGTTCCCTTTGCACCCCCTTCAGACATATAAATCTTACAATAGAGCCCATATTGGAAATGATAATTTGTCTACAAAAACTTTTGGCACTGTTATTGGTCACTAAGTATGTGGATGTTAGTAGTCATATCATTATTAGACCCCCAGAAACGTCAAATAAAGCACATTCATAAAAAACATATATATATACTGTGTATATATATATATATATATATACTGTATATATATATATACTGTATATATATATACTGTATATATATATATATACTGTGTATATATATATATATATATATATATATATACTATATATATATACTGTGTATATATATATACTGTATATATATATATATATATATATACAGTAGAATCCTGTTATAACAGCTTGGTCTAGGCTGGTGTACATACATAGAGAAAGCTAACTTCCAAAACACAAATGCTGGTTTAGTTACAAATGTTTATTTTAAACATTTTTAAAATGGCAAATGATGAAAGTAAAATGAAATCACAATTACTCAGGTCCAAAAACATAAAATGAGATTTAGAACACATTCAGTTAATATGTCAAATGAGTACAGCTCATACCACATCAAGGAATCCATGTTTCGGTTGAGAAGATATCTTACACAAGCTGACTCATTCTTGTTGACAAGGTCAAAATAAAGTGCTCAGTCAACTTTTTTTCATGAGTTGGTAGTAAAGTGATGATTTGTTTGTATGGTAGATAAAGTATAGAGCAGAGGTCCACAATATAAAAACTGTACACATGCACACATGATACATCCAACAGTTTCACTCAGAAAAACTTTGACCACTATCTCCATATTCTTCAAATAGACTCATTTTCAATCACTCTGTGGTGTCAATGTAGATACTCTGAACTCTGCTGCCCTAGTATTGGTTTACTTGTCTCATCTTAGCATCCAATATGCTGTAAAGTCAACATCTCTCACCTTTTCAATAGTTCTCACAGTATATATTTGTGATTATATTCACATGATAGGGAAACTCACAAGACCTGCAACTTAAACATTGCATGATTTGACACAAGCACCTGTATCTATTTTAAAAATTACAAAATTTGAAAAAGTATTTCCCTTTTCATACATTAAGTTGCATGATGATGACCACATCATCCCAAGAGACCCTGTTCATCAGTGAAAAGCATTTCCCAATATCCCTTCATCATTTTATCCCTAATTTTCATAATGGCAAATGGTCTCTCTCAAAAGAACAATACTTAAGAGAAAGTAAATCAATCAATATTCATACTATTCAAGAACTGCACAGAATAGCTGTAAACGGACAGAATTGGAGAGTTCTGCCCTATGCGCTAACTTAAGCGCAAAAGGAAAATGAATGAATGAAATGGTCTCTGTAGAAAGATCATGTAAATCTTTATATGAGCCCTCCCTCAGCTATGGTTTGTTTCTTCAATGTTTTATGGAGCATGAGTCACCACACAAAACAGGATTTATTGCAAAAATCAGAATGTCTTTTTAAGCATTCTGATTTAATTAACATGCTGCATATTTTGTAGTAGGGTGGTGATCCCAACTGGATGGATTTTGAATCAATTCTTTTCAACATAACAAATGAGCTTTTTTATATATAATATATATATATACCTAATTCTTATTTGCTTTTATTAAAAAAAAATTACTTTTATATTTATTCTCAATTACCCGACTTCACAGCCAACAAGTAGTGTCAGTATAAAACAATCTTAATTTCTTTCACAAAATAATTTGCTAAGTAATATACATAGAATAGTTTTCGATGAATCTTCAGACGTTCAAACTTCTTTCACTGATTAAATATATTTACTATATGTATTATTGATTAAGGAAATATGATTAACTTCTACTTTTTAAGGTATCCAGTATCTTCTTAGTCAGCCCTGGAACAAGTTCTACATGAGTTTTGGCACATTCAATTACACATTTTTCCAGATTTGTGCGACCACTTGCCACATCTTTATCTGTAGGTTTAGCAGGTAATGTATCACGGACTTTATCCTGACAACTCATAGCGCACCTCTGAAGTCGATTCTGAAATAAGCAAAACAAACTATGTCTTTTACATGTTTAAATGCTTGTACAAAAATTCATGTTTAAATAATGATAAAATTCAACCCAAAAAATATCTCTATTTTATGCACTGCACCAGTTAAGAGTATGAAAAAGTGAGGATGCAACAAATATGTCAGCTGGCTGTTAAAAAAGGTGATGTATGTTGCCAGTATGTAACAATTAAGACAGTTGAGTAGACATCATCACCAGGATGATTCTAGATGGGATGTAGTAGTCGACACAGCCTTTCAAAACACCTGCCAATCTTCCTGCTACTGTGAATGCCATGTTCAGAGTGTCTGATATCTTGTGTCCGCCCGTGTGTTGCCAGGGCCCGAAAGGGGAGCAAAGAATAGCAACACTGTTTACCTTCTACGCATGTCCTAAAAGGCAACTAAGGAGGTTATGGGATGGAGTTGGCTGACCCATCCCATATAGGGTCAGTGACCCAAAGCCACGCTGAAGTCGGATGTGTCAGGCCGAAAGGCGCAGATATCGCAGCAATGCTATAAACCATGACACAATGCATTCCGTTCTCCGGAGTACATCCTGCTAATCTGCAGGAGTTTGAGAACGACGAAGAAGAAATCTTGTGTCCATCTTCTTTGTGGCTACCTCTTCTTTGTTGTCCAGGCATCATACCTTCCATTGCAGTATTGTCTTGTCTGTCATTTGATATGACAAAATATTTTAATTTTCTAGAGAGAACATTATTGTTTAGTAATTTTTATTTTACTTTCAATTCTATCAGAATGATTAGTGATCTTTTAGGTCCATGGTATTCTGAGGATTCTTCTGTAATGTAACTATGAGTAGACATTGCATTGAAAAAACAGTAATGAAAGGCATAGTTGCTGGTATCAGGAAAAGGGCAGACCAAGACAACAATGAGCTAGAGAAATCTCTTGAGTGTTTAAATGTCATTGGCTGTAGCATATCACCCAGGATTGCAAGGAGATTGGAGCATCCCCAAAGAAGACTTAATTCTGGAAAGAACATACCTGAATAATTAGACAGTTCAGTTATAAATCAGCACCACAGCATGTAAGTACACAGTTATCTAGTCACAGACTGATGATCAGAACTATGTAACAAGTGTCACATGCTAGGCCTATTCAATTTCTGATGTCATTACATAATCAAACTAACGTACATAACATCGTCTTCGACAACAAACGAAATATATTGATCAATGTTATCAGCTGGACCTAGTAGTCCTACATATACCTGTAAATATTCCTTACAAATATCTGCCATTTCGAACAATTTTGTCAAGATTACATAAGCTACTAAATAAGTAGTCACTACATATCTAAAACATGACCTAATGATCTGAAAACAAACGGAAAAGGAAATTAACCAGATCATCCTTAGTCGCAGTGCATTGCTTCTACTGATAGACAACTATTCCGCCTGGCATTTTTTTACTTGTTTTGTTGCAGTTCATATTACATTTCTAGTTTGCGCTTCATTAGCACCTGGCCATGAACTTTGCGTAGGTCACAGTTCATGCTTTCTATGCATAGTTACATCATAGAAATATTATGTCGGACCGATTTTTGACGAATGTTTCAAAATTTGCAGTTTTGACACAATTTTTTCACATTGGAGGATATTGTTTGCACGTACACTGATGATGACAGCCGTAGTTACGATGGAAATATGCACGGTGCAAGTAATTTGCATACCAAATATAACGTGGAAAGTGACAGTGAAGATCCTCATTAGATAGACCATTAGATAGAAAGGAAATTTGTGGTACTAATTGTGATATGCGTACCAAAAGAAATTCTACAAAAAATTTTTCTAGAAAATGTTGGGTCTGTACATAATCTTGATGAGATTGCCACACATGAATACTTTAGCATCACTGTCGACAATGAGTTTATCAATTTGCAGCAGATCGGACAAATTTGTATGTAACATAACATGTGACAATCTCATCAAGATTATGTACAGACCTAACTAATATTGTAGAATTTCTTTTGGCATGCAAATTGTCATAAAAATAGTATTAAATTATCTTTGATATAAGTTTATTCTTCTTCTTCTTCAGCGTTCATTCTCAAACTCCCACTGGATTTCTCTTGTAACAGGACAATGATCCTACAAGATTTCCAGTTGAATGTAGTCCAAAGAATGGAAATGCGTTGTGTTGCCGTTTTATTTGCGCCAATGGCCCAACACATCCGTCTTCGGCGGTATAAGTTTATTCAAGACTATTCATTTTTCTGTTGATCTGCCAAGTCTGAGTGTGATATGATGAATAGTTTTTGTAGGAATTCTGCCCCTTGTCTTAGTAATGGAGGATTGACAATAGGAAATTCTCATAGTGGTGAAAGAGTTAAATATTGTCTACTTTTGATTCCTGCATTACCTGAATAAAGGATGCTAATTTAAAATTGTGATTTGCTTGTTGGAAGAGGAGCATAGCAAACAGATATTCAAAATATGTTGAGTTTGGTGCCTAAAGCGTGCTAAAGGTTAAGAATTCTGCTAAACGTAGAACTTTACAATGCAACATTTCTAAGAAACTTAGTAACATTTCAAGTGCTTCTGTAAATTAACAATAGGCATTCATGATAATGAGAAAGCAGACAGAAGTTAGAAAAAGCACATATAGTTGGTGAGTTGATAATGGAAATGTATTGAAGTTACTTAATAATGAACAACTGTTAAATGTGGACATTGCAATTGATGAATCAAGTAAGCGGTTGGGGAAGTTTGGTTTTAAATGTGGCACAAGACTGGACGCTTGTGTGGCAGAGCGAGAAGTATTTTTAACCAGCAAGCCGCAGAAACTATAAATATGCATACCATTCAACATCCATTGGGGGGAGGCGGAGCACCTATGGGTCTGTACGGAGTACAATGATGTCAGTTCATAACCAATAACGGTCAAATCCCAGATCAGATGCCTACCTTGTTTGATTATTTCCCTTGACTATGTTGATCAGTTTATGCTTATCATTTATTTAGGACTAGGTTAGTTATGTAAAACACAACTCTCATAACCCTAAATAAATTAATATTTAAATTAGTGATATAATATTTAGATTAGTTATCTCTAAAATAAGCAGGTAGCATATGATCTAGGATTTGACCCCATTAACCAAGTAAGCAGATTGTAGAGCATACCTGAAACATTTCAATTTCATTCTGGAGATAATTTTGTGCTTTATTGACATCAGTGGAGCAATCATCAATACATTTCTGAACATCATCTAAATTAGATTTTCTGTTTTCACAGCACTTTGCACTGCAGCTGTACATATCAAACTGAAATCAAAATCAGAAAATTATTCTACATTTGATACACAAAATATCTCATATGCAATAATGCTTTCTTTGGTTAACCAAGTCCATGATGTCATTACTAGTTTAATTCAAAGCATATTATAGGACAGTCTTCTGCATGCATTTTCAAAGTTCTGCAGGATGACAGGATGTAGTATGATGTGTCATTATAGTTTACAGCTCGTCTGTGATATTTCATATTTATCAGAAACGTCTGACTTCAGCATGACTTTTTGACCATTTTTAACTCAGGGAATGGGACAGCACACCTCTCTAATCTCCTTTTACACCACGTATGGCAGGCTATGGTTGGTTGGTTGCTGATCCAGCAGTCCATGGGCTCATGCCCTTGACCTAATGCCATTAAATTGCATTATATTGCTGGGAAGTCTGGATTTTCAGCCCACCCCGGGACAGAGCCAGAGAATAACTATCACACCTCCAGAAAGGTAGGTTTCAACCTATGCACTGCTCCTAGCCACTGTAGCAAAGATAGGGTTCACTGTGCTCATTCCCCGCCACCAATTGACTACTGGTTATGCCGAACTTCTCTATTGCTCCAGGAATGCAACCAAATGTTCAAGTCAAAAGGATTGTCACGTCCTGAGTCACTGTGCATCTATGATGGGTTTCATTCATAGGAAAAAACAGTGCTGTCAGTTTCCTCCTCCCCAGTGCTGCACAGCACATCTCTGGCTCCCTCCCAACCACAGAGGGTGCATACATATATATTCAGGTAAACATGAAACACATTTCAACAACAAAATAAAAGCATAATTGTATAAATGACATGCCATGAAACTTCTATAAGAAGATAACCTCAATATAACGGCATGTCATCCACTAAGGTTTCCTGTTGCATGGGTGGTATGTCTAGTGGGCCATTTGTGATACCCACATGCGCAATTTGGTTTTGTCAGTAGCACTACTCTGCTTTCCCCTGACCTCCAGGTTAGCAGAGGCACAGGTCGCTTGGGTGGGTCCTTTTGGGCAAGGGGCCTGGCTCCGCTCCTCCCCGGTTTTCGCTGATAGGAGCGACGCCATGGTTCATTGTCGCATGACCACATTTCTGTAACAGCGTGTGTGTCCTAATTTATCCCAGTATCTGCGCCATCGCTAGCTAACACACTCCATCTTTGGCAGGCTGGGTTGTCATTTTTCTGTCTGGGTTGTCTTCTCTAGCCTTTCCATCTCCCGATGGTGATTGCAAGGCAGCACTAGTGGAAAAAAAAAATCCCCCTCCCCCCAGCACGCTCCTGACTTGGAGTTAATAACTCCATGCCAGTAGCATGAGCTTATAGTGGCTCATTCTCGCTTGAAATTGCCCGTCATTGGACACATGGGGTATTTCTGTGGGGATACCAGCGCCGCTTGATATCCCGTCATGGTAGGCAGCAGCACCGGTTTGGTCCTCGGCTGCTTAATTGCAGCTGGCACTCCATATATAGATATATATGGAGGCCATCCACCATCTGTGGACTCGCCTGGTAGGGGTCGCTAGTGCTTATATTATTGTCTGACTGTCCACTCTTCCATCGGGTGTAAAAATGCTTCCTGGATATTTAAATTCATGCAATTGTTTCAGTAGGTGATCATTTATTTGTATGTAAATTAAATAACTATACTATTGGGTTTTCTGCCTAGACTATAGATGTTACATCTGGTTTTTTTTTGTGTAGTTCTGAAGAAATTATGAAAAAGTCATCATACTCCATGTGAGTCATGATTAATTATGTCTAGTAGAGGGTCTAAGTCATGGTTTTAAGTTTACCAGAACACTAGACGGCGCATTTTGCTTTCTGGCATCAACTCCGAAGTTTGACCTAGTTTTGAGGTATTCCCCAAAGCTTAACTTGCGTTGATCTGCAGTTTGCGACACGGCTTGCGAGAGGTTATGACGACGCGGTTCGCGCGAAATTGTTTGGCGCGGTTTTGGGGTTTGGTGGATCTGAGGTTTTTAAAATGATGAAAAGGGAGGGGGGGGGGGACATGGTTATTATTTTTACTATAATTTATATATAATTTATTGGAAAGTTTTATATTTATTATTAGGAGAGGTGTGGTATAAGAATAATTTTTTTAACGGGGAGGTGGTGGTATAAAAAATAATAGGAAAAGGAGGGGGGTCTCCCCCTCATTACATCTGGATGTTGAGGGAAAAGGGGGTCTCCCCCCCTCATTACATTTGAACTTTTTAAAAAGGGGGCCTGGGGTGTTTGAAATTTGAAAAAATAATTCGGTCTACGGCGAGAGCAGGGTTGGCATTTTGATGCTTTTCGCTCTACATTTGATGCTTATTAGGGACGTTTCTGGTGCTTTTATGATGAAATGAGTTGGCCACACTGGTCATGGCGTGATCGGAAACCAATTAAATCCACGAATTTCTACAGTAGAGCTTGTGATTTGTGCTGTGTATTATTTGAGATTTGTATTATAAATAATGCATGGTTTACGGAGAGTTTATCCACGGTGAATAAGGTAAGTGCTTCATTTTACACTGCATTGTTAATTAGGCGATTTCCACTAGTAAAACCACTGGTCCAATCGATCAAATATTTGTTTTTAAATGTCCGCCGCGCATAAAGTTGCTTGACGTCACTGCGCGTGGCATATCATTGGCAGACAGTTTTTTCTAGCGGAACTGCATGACCTCGCCTACTTAATAATGTAAACAATAGCACACTTGACGCCAGAAAGCAAGATCTATCCACTAAACTAAACAACCTGCCAAAGACAGATGTGTTGGGCCATTGGTGCAAATAAAACGGTGGCACAACGCATTTCCATTCTCTGAACTACATCCTGCTGGAAATCTAGTAGGACAATTGTCCTGCTACAGGGGAGATCCAGCAGGAGTTTGAAAAAGGAGGCCCTGAAGAAGAAAAAGACTAAACAACTTGGCTCATATTCTAATTTATAAATATTCTGTGTCGACTAAAGCACAGCATTTTTATATCACTAAACTCCTTTGACTTCTATGAGCTGGGCCTTGACTATGACTACTAAGACTTAAGACAAAAGTACCCAAAAGGTTGTATGACGTTAGGAGGCAGGATCATTGGACTTAGATTCGGGCCTACTTTGTCGCCTTTTCTTATTCTTACCGATAATTACATTAGGCATTAGGAAATCGTAAGGGGACGTGAAAGTCAATGTGGCTTAAATTACTTCCCTTGTTTTGGTAGCGTCCAAGAATCCATTTTTTGCATCACGTGAAACACTGACCACAGCAATTGTCTTTAGACAACGCGACACAACTTTATTGTTGATAAAAGACAACTGTTAACTTTTCTCATTCATTTGTGCATCGAATTACGTAACTAGAAGTTGGAAGTACGCTGTGTACATTTTTCACCAAGCAATTAAATAAGCCTAGGTAAGTGTTTTTTCTCTTTGCACACGTATATGCATTAATTTGAATAAAATACAATGTTGTAACCATGTCTAACAAATGAAACAACCATTTTTCTCTTTATATACAAAATTTCACTATTTTTGGAAGTTGCCTGTAATTATTACCGAATTTTAAACAAACGCACTGCAGATCGGTCACGCATTCCTCAGCCGCCATCTTGTTTAGCGCTAATCTTTACTGCCGCGTCGATGTGTGTTTGTTTGTTTTGCGTTCGCTCCATTGTAACCATCACGGATATCCGTGCGATTTCCGCCAGGAGCGCGATTACGTTGTGCCACCGTTATGCGCCTTGTAGGCCTAGCACATCCGATTTCGGCATGAGGCCGCGTCGATAATTCTGAAATGTCTCTTATTTAAAGAAATTGACGTTTAACAACTACAATTCCTGCCTCTTTTAATTTCTTTAATTCATTTTTAAATGATACTAGTAAAAAATCTATGATTTATATGTAAAATAATTGAAATTATTGGTACAAGACCATGCAGAGTACGCGTACTTATGTACTATCATGCGTCCGTCGCCATGACGACTGAAGTGTTTTCTTAGTCACATCGGTCTGTTACATGGTGATAATTTTACAAGAAACACATTTCAAATTAAATATATATTATTTATATTGTTTATGAAGTCCAATTTCTTATAATTCTCTCATGAATATTTCGTAAAATTCACTTTTTATTGAGACATGCTTTCTCCTTTCAGTAGGCCTAATAAATCAAATCATCAATGCAAACAACGTAAACTGCAGCATCTTCCAAACGTTCTCACTCTTTTTGATATCTTTGTCTCTTGTTGTTCATTATCAATTTTGCTCAATGTTCTACATAAGCCTATCTACTGAATAATGTAATAAAGTATTTAATTATATAGGGCTAATTAGGTATCACTAAAATAGGAAAAACGAAATGGAAATTTTGAAAATTTGGTGCACATACCTACCTGGTAATTTATTCATACCTTTGACATAGAATTGTTTATGTACATGTGTACCAAATGCCAATAATAATAATAATCAAATATTATATTTCAGATACAAAGAGGGCTGAGGTTACAGATTGCCAGCCACATGCATGTTGCCGTAAAGGGAAGCATAGAAGAGATTTTAATTATGCTAATTAGACACTATTATTAATTATTAATTGGCTCTGGTTGCATCGGAAAATTAACACAATGTACTAAACAGGTGCGTCTTGTCTTACCGAACAAGAAAATGTATAATTTGTTATATTTTTTATCCTAAATAATTAAAAAATGTTTATGATACATTCAATTTCAATTATGCTAATTAGACGTCATTTTTAATTATTAATTAATTCTGGCTGCGTCAGAAAATTAGCATAATGTAATCAACAGGTGCGTCTTGTCTTCACAAACACAAAAATGTACAGTTTGCAATATATTTTATCCTAAATAATTAAAAAATTTAATAAATATATATTAAATATGACAATGTGATTATGCAAATTAGACGCCATTATTAATTATTTATTAACTCTGGCTGCATCAGAAACTTAGCAGAATGTAATCAACAGGTGAGTCTTGTCTTCACAAACACAAAAACATACAGTTTGCTATATATTTTATCCTAAATAATTTTAAAATGTGGAAAATGTATATGATACATTCATTCAATTGCAATTATGCTAATTAGACGCAATTGTTAATTATTTATTAACTCTGCATGTGTCGGAAAATTAGCATAATGTAAAGAGGTGCGTCTTGTCTTCCCGAACAAGAAAATGTATAATTTGTCATATTTTTTTATGCAAATAACTACGATATTCATAAATTAGTGGCTCGGTTCTAAGGCAGGGCCGCAACTTTTTGACAACTGTCATTTTATATTTCCTTATATGTTCCATGTAATTATCTTGAGGCAAAAATTAATACGAAAAAAATTCGTAACTTTTTTCAGAATTGACGTAGAGACTTGGTTGAGGTATCGTTGGATTGCAATTTTCAAGGGCTATCTACTATCTAACTGTGGTATTTAAAATGCTGTACACCCATTTTGAAAATTTTGTCCTAATGAATGCCTAATTACATCATCATGATCATGGCCCATGCTAGTCAGAATATAGGCCAATCAATTTTTATTATACAGGCCTTGGAAACTTTATTAGGCCTAATTGAAAGGCTTAAAAACTAACCTGCATCTTTCTTAAACAACCAGCATCTAAGGCATTAACCATATTTGATATAGCCTCTTCCACGCTTGCTTGTGCTCCTTCCATTTTTGCAGAAAGGTCGTCTACTCTTTGGCATAGTTACCACCCAACATTTTGAAATGTTTCCAGTTCGCAGGTAAAATAAAAAGGCCAGATAAGTCCAAGTTCTTATATATCATATTTATATATGTTCCTTCGTTGGCTATTTACAACAACAAATTCAAATAACGTAATTTGTTTCACATAAAAACATAACTGAACGCAGTTACACTTCTTATGTGCACAAGAATTTTTTAATTGAGCAATGAACATTTCACCCAAATCTTATGCTTATACTGTACCAAGTTAACTATACATTAAATTTTGGATGTAGATACAAGGTCAGACGTTACTTTCACACATAGAAGATCTACGAACTCAGTCAAAACAGGCCTTCATATGATGCGATATTGAGTTATATGTGTTGTTCGTCCATCACAAGTGATGATGACCATTTGTTACATCCACTATTGAAAATTCAATTTTAGTTATGTCCTTTTGATATTGAGTACTGTCGTGGTCACGGCAATATTTTCGTTGGTCACTTTGTATCACCTGCCAATGTCGACCAACGAAACACGCAGAAAAAATATAAAATATGTCGTAAAAAAGCAAGGCTTCTTTTGCTAGCACCTGCAGGTCTTCTATTGGAATACTCACAGTTCAGACAGTGTTTGATTTCCCAGTTTCTATCAATGGTGAAATAAGATACTAGGAGGAAAACTATCTTTGTGCCAAATTATAGTACCTGGAAGAATGGGCGGATCGACTTGATTCGTGATTAGAAGCTAGCGTCACAGCACGTGAAGCATTCCCATAAGTGCTCCTCTCACCATTCCATCCCAGTGTATGTAGCAGGTGTTGATGGAGTTATCCCCGCTGAAGACGGATGTGTCGGGCCATTGGCGCAAATAAAACGGCGACGCAACGCATTTCCATTCTCTGGACTACTTCCTGCTAGAAATCTAGTAGGACAATGGTCTTGCTACAAGGGATATCCAGCAGGAGTTTGAGAATGAACGATGATCTTCTTCTTCTGCCTTCATTCTCAAACTCCTGCAGATTAGCAGGATGTAGTCCGGAGAACGGAATGTGTTGTGTCATGGTTTACAGCATTGCTGCGATATCTTCGCCTTTCGGCCTGACACATCCGACTTCAGCATGGCTTTGGGTCATTGACTCTATATGGGATGGGACAGCCAACTCCATCCCATAATCTCCTTAGTCGCCTTTTACGACATGCGAGGAAGGTAAACAGTCTTGCTATTCTTTGCTCCCCTTTCGGGCCCGACAACACATGAGCGTGAACGATGATGAAGAAGAAGAAGATTGCGTGATCTTTGGAGCCTTCCAAAAGAGTTATTTTTCCTTCCCTATCCTCTTCTTCTTCTTCTTTCGTTCACTTGAAACATGTCTATATCTGTAATTCTGTCTCCTTAATAAAACTCACTGTCTTTTGTAGTTCATACAGTGTCCCATAGAGCTTTGATTCCAGTGTTGTTTCCTCTGGCCAATATGTCTGCCTCAGCGTTTCATGCTCAGAACACTCTTGAAGTATATGTTTGGCACTCTGTGCTGCCTGTCCACATGTACACATGGCCGTTCCCTATCCTCTAGATACTCCCCTTTCTAACATTCTTGATTAGAAACTAGTTTCACATCACTAGGGGCATTTCCATAAGTGATCCGCTCTCTGTTCCATCAGCCATCTCAGTGTATGTAGACTCAGAGTCCGTCTATTGCGTGATATTCGGGAGTGTATAGAAATGGGAGTGACTAGAGGTGATGGGAGAAAGTAATTCCTCTCCGGAAAGATCAGAAGAACGCGTAATCAGCAACTGACTGGGACACTGAGCGTATACACTTTTAGATGGCTGACGGAACGGCAAGCAGAGCATATATAGGAATGCCCCCAGTGCTGTGACGCTTGTTCCTAATCAAGAAAATCGTGTCCTTATTTAAAACATAAATCTGTTAAATAACGACACCACGTCTTGGCGAATTTGGTTTTATTTGTCTCCCAGGGATTGAAATCGAAACATATTCTGCAACATTTTCACATCTACCACCAACATCAATATCTTCCACTTGTTAATGTAAATTTACATCACATGGATCAATCTCTGGCAAATGGCGAGACTGCATAATGTCAGATTTGATAAACTGTCAACAAAAAACAACAACTGTCAGATACTGCATTTTTCCGTTAAGGAATTGCAGCGAGGGACTTTGTAGCTGTGTGATAAAGGCAACATGCTCTTTCTGTCGCCACGTCATGTACAGGGTGAGTTTTTAAATTTACCCCCCCCCCCCCCTTCCCGACATGTTTGATAAACGTGTCAAGTATATTTCTGTATTCATCAGAAATGCTTGCAATCACTTTATGTACACGCAAATCTTCTGATTGAAACTTCAAGTTCATTCTGTCAAATTTTCCAATAATATAATTAAGGAATGGACGCATGTATTTGGTTTTTGGTGTAGGCATACGTTTACAAATATCTACTGCTCCATCCACTTTATCTGTTGGAGCTTCACAAAAAATAAGTTTAAAGAATCCCATTGTTCAAGAATGCGGGCGATAACATTGCCCCTTGACAGCCAGCGTGTTTGAGAAATTTCCACCATTCGGTCCTTTATAATCTTACAAGATCTTGTATCATCTGCAATATATGGAGTCATTTGCTACTACAAGTGATATAACATCACACATGTTTAACGAACATTTCATGCCATGATGACAAGCAGTTGAATTCATGATTAGCACACAAAGCGAAAGAATGGCATATGCAACATATGGTAAATATAGATGGTACATAATTTTTCAGACAAGTAATAAATCCACTGTTAAGCCCTGTCATTTTTTAACAGTTGTCACTGGTAAACCCAATTATGTTTCTTTATGGAATGAATTTCTCTACAAGCAATTGTGTCAGTTCTTTATAAAGACCAACACCTCTTGTGTCCTTTTCTACACAATCAAGAAGCGCGTCAATGACTCTCTACACGTTGTGTCGTCATAGTATCTGATAAAAATGGCTAAAATTAGATTTATTGAAATATCAGTACTTTCGTCAATATTAGAGACAATGTTCTCTGTTGATATATCTTTGTGATATCACCCTTACCTTGATGTGCCATACCATCTTATATTATGTAGGCGTCTTTAGTTCGTTTCAGTGATAGGGATTTAGCTATGCCTCTATCTGGAAATAAGTTTCTTAAACACTCCACACAAATGTAGTCTTAATGATCAATATGTAAATGGAGAATATGATGCTCATCCATCGATTATTTTTTTAGGTACAAAAAACGAATTTATGTTAGTATTCTTCTTTTCAAATCAAAATTTTGACTATGCATTTATGCTCGCATTTCTAAACTTTGTGTTCACTTTACAGTGAACAATGTATCTGTCCGTAGAATCAGATTGTATTCATTCCTTTACCTCTTCGTCTTCTGGTCATTCAATGTAGTATAAAATGGTTGCTTATGTACAGCATAAGTAGACGCCACCACATCGTTCAGTTTTTTAATCCTAATTTTTAGGTAGCCACTGAGCATGACAAATCACTGATATTCGTTACTACAATAACAAACATGGTTGCTGCTACACAAATATGATGGGTAACACTATGAGTCTCCTCAGACACGCGCAGGAATTGGTTGTATTTCTACAAAGCACAGACAAAAAATGGCGTCTCGACTACTCCAGTTAATGGCTACGTTCACAGCGTAGAATTTCTTCGCAAAGAGACAACCGTAAGTCAACAATAGGGAATGTCCATCCCTAGACAAAAAATCTGTGACGGCACGCGATGCGGAGGAATCCAAATGGATCAACGGCTCAAACGGCGAAACAGCAAAGTGCGTGGCGCACATGAGGAAAGTTCTGGGCATAATAATGAATATTGGCTAGCCACCGTGGAAAAGACTGGGACCTTATCACGTACACCCCAAAGTCAAGCAACGGATAAACAACATCTAAAGTTTAGGAAACAACATATTAGAATAGGAACATGGAATGTTAGAACACTACACCAGTCAGGAAGCTAGAAAATTTAATATTAGAGGCAGAAGCATTAGATGTAGATATTCTAGGAATAGCAGAGACAAGATGGAAAGATGCTGGGTACACAAGAAAAGAACATTTTAGTTTTATACATTCAGGAGGAGAGTACCATGAACGAGGGGTAGGAATACTGATCAGGAAAGAAATAGAAAAATATATCAGCGGATACTGGACATATAGGATTAATCCGGGAAGTAAAGACTGCGAGGGAGAGGAGATGGCTACCGCCCTCATTTGCAGAGCCTGTGAAATGTGAGATCGCTAACATCTCACACCCCTACGGCATTAATAAATGCTATGGGTAACTTTACTTTTTTTTACTGGACATATAATGACAGAATGATGTTGCTAAAGATCAAAGCAAAACCGTTTGATCAGGCCATTACACAAACTTCTGCACCAACTACAGATTACACTGAAGAAGAAATAGAACAGTACTACGAAGATCTACAACAACTACTCAAACCAGTAAAATCAACAGACATTTTAATAGTCATGGGAGACAAGAATGCAAAAATAGGGAAAGGAAGACATAAGAACATTGTAGGGCAATTCGGACTAGGGACAAGAAATGACAGAGGAGAAAGACGTATACAGTTCTGTGAGGAGAACAATATGATCATATGTAATACATTATTTGAACATGAAAATAGAAGATTATATACATGGAAAAGCCCTGGAGACAGAAAGAGGAACCAAATAGATTACATTATGATTAACAATAGATTTAGAAATAGTGTCAAAAACATAAAAACATACCCAGGTGCAGATATCAACTCTGACCATAATCCAGTGCTGTGCAAAGTAAATGTCAAACGTAAAAAGATAGTAAATAGAGGAGTCCAGGAACCACAGATAGACGCATCAGCACTAAAACAACCAGACATACAACAAAAATACATTGTAGATGTAAGGAATAGATATGAACATCTAATGATAGAATGCATGGAACAATACAGAAGGGAAAATCCAGAAGAGAAAATAGACAATAAATGGGAAAGCCTAAAGAAAAGTATTCAAACATCAAGTGAAAATTTACCAATAAGAAATACCAAGAACAAACAAACATGGATGACAGATGAAATATTAGAGAAAATGACAGAAAGAAAGAAAGCTAAAAATACACCAAAATACTCAATTATAGACAAGGAGATACGTAACATGTGCAGAACAGCGAAAAAACAATGGCTAGAAACAAAATGCAGTGAAATAGAGGAGATGTCCATACAACAGAAGACAAAATTAATGCATAAGGAGATAATGCTGATCACAAATAAGAAAAATCCTATAAATGGGGGTGGCTGCATTAAAGATAAAAATGGTAAAATAATATTTGATAAAACAGAAGCACTCACAAGATGGGCAGATTATGTAACAGAACTGTTTGACGACCAACGGAACAAAAAACCAACAATACACAACAATGATGGACCAGCAATACTGAAATCAGAAGTAGAACATGCAATAAATTCAATAAAATGTGGAAAAGCTGCAGGCTCTGACAACATAACAGCAGACATAATAAAAACTCTAAATGAGTTTGGTGTAGATACTATCACAGAAATTTGCAATGACATATACGAAACAGGCCATATACCTAAAGACCTAACATCATCAATATTCATACCACTACCTAAGAATCCCAGGGATGTGGACTATACAGAATATAGAACAATAAGTCTAATGAGTCATCTAACTAAAATACTTCTCAAGATAATACATGAAAGAATTAAGAACAAGATAGACATGGAGGTCGGTGAAGAACAATTTGGTTTTAGGAAATACAAAGGAACCAGAGAAGCTATACTGAGTATCCGGCTAGTGATAGTTAAATATATCGAAGTCCAAAAAAGTATCTATATTTGCTTCATAGACTACAGCAAGGCCTTCGACAGAGTCCAATATGAAAAATTAATCAAATGTCTTCAAGAAATAGGCATAGATGGAAAAGACATCAGACTGATTAGAAATATATATTGGGAACAAACTGCATCAATAAGATGTGAAAACAGCTACTCTCCATACATAGAAATAAGAAGAGGGGTAAGACAAGGATGCATTTTATCACCAAGCCTATTTAATATCTACACAGAGAATATCTTTAAAAATATAGAAGAAATACCAGGACTCAAGATCAATGGGAAAATAATAAACAACATTAGATATGCAGATGACACTGTTCTTTTGGCAGAAAGTGAACATGAACTACAAAGACTAATAGATCAAGTCAATAAATCAAGTAATGAATATGGACTGGATATAAACATTCAAAAAACAAAAACCATGATAATCAGCAAAGACACAGAAGAACAAGAGGTAAACATAAACATACAGGGAGAGAAACTACAACAAGTAAAACAGTATCAATATCTTGGACACATAGTCACAAATGATGGCAGATGTGAAACATAAGTTAAAAGGAGAATAGGAATAGCTAAAAGTACCTTCAATGACATGATATTATTAATATCTACACCTCTTGTGTCCTCAGCATGAAATGCTGAGGCAGACATATTGGCCAGAGGAAACAACACTGGAATCAAAACTCTATGGGACACTGTATGAACTACAAAAGACAGTGAGTTTTATTAAGGAAACAGAATTACAGATATAGACATGTTTCAAGTGAACGAAAAAAGAAGAAGAAGAAGAAATATCTAAACAAATTACAAACAAGTTAAAAATTAGAATGATAAAATGCTACATCTATGCCATATTAATGTATGGCTCAGAAACATGGACACCAAATAAACAATTAGAAGGCAGAATTGATGCCTTTGAGATGTGAGTATATAGAAGAATAGGGAGAACATCATGGAAAGAGAAGAAAACAAATAAAGAGGTGCTAAAGACACTTAATATGAAGAAAGAACTACTAAGAGAAATAAAGATCAGGCAAATAAAATACTTTGGACACATTAAAAGACATGACACCGTATTGAAGACCTTACTTGAGGGTAAAGTCAAAGGGAAGCGAGCAAGAGGTAGGCAGAGATACAAGTGGGAGAGTAACATTACACGATGGACAGGTTACAGTCTAGCAGAGTGCACCACCAAGACAGGAGACAGGAGATGTTGGAGATACGTTGCAGCCAACCTTCGTTGCGGAGACGGCACTTGATGATGACGAGTAAAATACTACCAGTTGAGAAATTATGTAGTCTACATTTCTTCTTCGCGCTACGCACTGAAAGGGGGGGGGGGGCTCTCAGTGCGTAGCGTGAAGAAATATTGATTGACGTTTGTTTATCTACACGTTACGGAAGCACAGTGAATTCAATGGTGCTCTTAACATTGAACGACTTTTATGTAGCGTGAAATGGAGAAATAAGAAACACCGTGGCACAACCATGCACCATCTTGAAAGCTATACTGCATCATTTATTTGGACATCAGGGCTAATAGGAACAGACACCGCATTTGATGCTATGCTCGTTGTTATAATGGATTCCTTGCCCCAATAAAATGTTTCATTATTTCTGGTTGTGTCCCTTATATTATTTAGTGTTCTATCCCTTTGTACTCTAGTTACGGTAAAACTTAGTTCTGCTCAATATTGTTACGTTAAAAATGTGGTGGTGTCCACTTATACTGCACCGGCTCGACGAAGTAAATTGAAAATTAGAGATGGGAGTAACTTAAAACAGCAAGCAAAAACAGTCAACAGGACTTATTGCGGAACAATTAGCGATAATTTAATAAAGAATTTTCTTATTAGAAATTGGCCAAAAAGTATAGATTTTTAGAAAATAACCCAAGATTCCATGGTCTGATTAAAAATCCCCAGAGCTTGAGAAAAAAAGCCAAGGAGTGGTGACGCTGCTCATTTGTACATGGAATGATTTTACTTGTTTTAAAATTATTTTATTACTTTAAAAAATAGATGAATTTATTTATCCCCCCCCCCCACACAATCATTTTATTTCATTTTTTTTAATCTGTATAGTAAGGAGGAGGAAATAATGCATGAATCTTATCACATCATCGAGCCTTTATCATAACCCCCCCCCCCTCCTCTCCATCGGTCACGTAATGGATGTGCGCACACACACACAATTCATACTTTATCTTATAACATAAACATTATCTCCCTGACGCTTCACCATCATCATCAAGTGCCGTCTCCGTAACTAAGGTTGGCTGCAATAGACACCCAACATCCTCTGTCTCTTGTCTTGATGGTGCACTCTGCTAGAGTAACCTGTCGATCTTGTGATGTTACTCTCCCTCTTGTATCTCTGTCTACCTCTCGCTCGCTTCCCTTTGACTTTACCTTTAAGCAAAGTCTTCAATAAGGTGTCATGCCTTTTAATGTGTCCAAAATATTTTATTTGCCTGATCTCTGTTTCTCTTTTGTAATTCTTTCTTCATATTAAGTACTTTTTGAACCTCTTTGTTTTACAAACCCTGACACCTACATTCGTTCAATGCCGGAAATCGTTATTCCGTTGCTGCGGTCTATTACGATACTCTACATTGTTTACGAAGGCAACCGCGCTTACACTTTTATTCCATGAAAAAGCTTTCATATAGGCCCTATGTTAGCGGGCACATCAGTTAATTGCCGCGTACATTAGCTTGTAGTTAGACACTATATTATAGACATGTCTCACTCATTCACAGACGCATCTCTTGAACCAGTCGATATAAAATCGACGTGGAAGAGAGAAAGGTACAGTTTGAGTGAGTTAGGGCTGTTAGGTGTTTGAATTTAGTTAAATTTGATTTCGATATTCTCAATTCTGATAATTTACTTTGTTTAGCTGTCAAATCATTGTTCAAACTTTTAATTATCACCCTGCTGTGTCTATCATTCAGTAAGTGACGATTATCAGTTCCATTATGTTGATTACGTATGAACTTTAAAAGTGAAATGCCACCCAATTAAAAAAATATTAGTCTACTTGTAAATTATCAGCTGCATGATGAGAAATTTCTTCTGTATGATCGTTTGTTCGCATATAATGCGTTTGTTCTCAAAATTCTGTAGATTAGTAGGATTTAGTCATGAAAACAGAATGTATTGTATTGTCACAATACATTCTGTCATTGTTCACAGCTTAGCTGCGATATTTGGACCATCCAGCCTGACACATCTGACGTCAGCATGTATTCTGAGTCACTTTGACTCTATATAGAATGGGATAGCAAACTCCACCCCATAACTTCCTTAGTTCCCTCTTGCATAGCAGGTAAACAGTGTTGCTATTCTTTGCTCCCAACTGGCAACACTCAGGTGGAGTAAATATTAGTTGTTTTCTCAGTTATGGGTGGTGTAGGGTATAAAAAATATTGTTAAATCCTAGCATTATGGATTAGTGATCAGTCATATATGTGTTTCTTTGTTTCATTTTATTTTTTCGCCCGTCTGTTGCCAGTGCTCGAGAGGAGAGCAAAGAATAGCAACACTGTTTACCTTCCATGCATGTCGTAAAAGGCGACCTTGGGATGGAGTTGGATGTCCCATCCCATATAGGGTTAGTGATCTAAAGCCACGCTGAAGTCAGATATGTCAGGCCAAAAGGCCCAGATATCTCAGCAATGATGTAAACTTTGACACAACCCATTCCGTTCTCCAGACTACATCCTGCTAATATGCAGGAGTTTGAGAATGAACGCAGAAGAAGAATTTAATTTTTTTCTTGTTCTATTTTCTTGTAATTAAGAGGTAGCAGGTTATATCATGGGTCCTATGGCTTCTTATTTACCAATGAATTTTGTTAGATCCCTAGGAATTATTGCTTGTGTTAAAAAACTATAGGTCTGAATAGTACTATTGAATTGACAAGCTGATACCACTTCGTTGTCAGTGACTGAGTACTGGTATATTGTGGAAAAATATGAATACAGTGAATTCAATCCTTGACATATTTTTTGTTTATGATTACGTAAAGTAAAAGTAATGTATAACTTCACTATTGTAACTTAAATAATCCCTACTAATATTTTCTATAGAAGTGAGTAAATTGTAAGAAGCCGCTCTACCTTTCTATCTAAATTTTTCTTTAATTGATAGATCAGTTACTGAAGGAGGCTGCCAAACAAGAGAACTTAAGTTTGATAATGTGGATGTTCAATCTTATGAAACTCATGACCAGTGGGTAAATATACATGAGCAATACATCTTAATAGTTATTTAGTGCAAGATAATATTTGTAGTTGTTATTGTTGCAGCTCTTTTTATTCCTTAAATTGTAATTTTTTTTCAAAGTTGTACTTTGTTGCATATCTTCTTTTGCAGCCATTTTGGCAGTAATTCCCAAGCAAGCACTTTCGATATGCACAAGAGTTCCTGTGTCAGTATAGGACTTACTTATCCGGTCCCCAGAATATAAAGAGCAATGTATAAAGAGCACTTTCATGTTGGGGTTATGTTTCTGGAGCTTGTTTCCAAACCCAGAGGACTGATTCAACAAAGTAGGTCCTTTGGTCAGGAACACCATTTTCTAACTGGCATGATGCTGCTTTGACTTGACTCTTCTCAGACTTCCGTCTATGGGTAGTGGATCTGAGGTGTGCTTCATCACTCTCCATTCCCCGCCAGCACACAAGACTTGTGCCATGTCTGCCAAGTTTTAGGATTGTCACATCTTGGATTGAATGGTTTCATCTCAGGTTTCCTCTTTCTCCAATTGTTTTCTGGGTATCATTTCGACATACAACATCAAACCCATGAGATCTTGACAGTTGGGTCACAGGACCTAAGTTCTATGATGGAGTGCAATGCCACAGTTGGACGGCCCTCTGCTTCAGGGGGTTGATTGACAACAGAATATTATGACATTCTTCTTCTGCGTTCATTCTCAAACTCCTGCAAATTAACAGGATGTAGTCCAGAGAACGGAATGCGTTGTGTCATGGTTTACAGCATTGCTGCGATATCTGCGCCTTTCTGCCTGACACATCCGACTTCAGCATGGCTTTGGGTCACTGACCCTATATGGGATGGGACAGCCAACTCCATCCCATAACCTCCTTAGTCGCCTTTTACGACATGCATGGAAGGTAAACAGTGCTACTATTCTTTGTTCCCTCTTCGGGCCCTGGCAACACACGGACGATTATGACATAAAAACATATAACTGTAAAGATAGAATGCTGGTGGAGTTTTCATTAAAAAAGCATCACTATACAGTCATATCATCTTCTATAACTATAATTTAGCTTGGTGGTTGGTCTGGTGGCCACTAATGATTGCAACCCGACCTTCTGTATGCTGTTAGGAGGACCTGGCTAGTCTTAGTTTCCAGCCTTAGTTTCCAGCCTCTGATGGCTGGACTAAGCCCCATCTTCGTTGCAAGGAGCTGGCCTTGATGGGGGTCAGTATAAGAGCATTATGATATCATGTGTATTGTCACCTGATATTCATAGGACAGCTGATTTGCAACTTGAGATTGATTTGTCAAACATCTCTGCAATATTCATCATGATGACATGACCTCAGTAGCCACACATTCTAATAACCCTAGCCACACTGGTGTCCTGTATTATATCTTACTAACTGCCATTTAGTCCTGCACATTGGACCACAAAAGCTGCTATGTGACTAAGAACCATATCTTCCACACCATGGGCACTCTGAAACATGCTTGGAGGGACACTCTTCATTCCTTCATGAAAATCTCTCACTTTTCTCATGTGATCTTGTGTTTGGCATTTATATCCTCTATTTTAGAGCTCCAGATACCTTGTGCGGACTCTTTTTGCTTGTGCCACTTCCATCGTCTTTCTTCTGTTTTCATAGTGAAACATGTCTATGTTGGCAGTATATTAGTGTCAGTCAACTCCATCCCAAAAATGTCCTGTCACCTCTTACAACATGCATTGCGCATCACAGTGTTATTCTTTGCTCCTCATTTGAATCCTGGCAACACTTAGGTACTTCCATATATCTTTCTTACACTAAGTTGTATACAAGTTGTGTGAATTAACATTTTAGCCTCACTGTATGGTAATGGGTACCTACATTTTTCAATTGTCCCTTCTGTTCTAGCCAGGATATCAGCTCTCTCATTCCTTATAATTGCATAGTTGACAATTAGCCATTGGAGAATACTGTTTAAACTTTCTTTGGTATTGTTTTGTTCTAGTTTAGTTTTGTGTACCATACTTTCATTATTGTTGCTTTGTAATGCTTCTAGCAGAAATCATCAGTCTGTGAAAATTTAGCATAAATGTTAAATTTTCTTTGTAGTTTACAGTTGTTTGGGACACTTATACATATATTTTTAAAATAAAATATTCTTCTTGGTCATTCTCAGGCACAAACAGACCTTGGAGGAGACTATGGTTCCATTCAGCTTATGGGTTCTGACAACAAAGCCTTAGCTGACTTTCTTCATCGTGTTGAACCAATGATAATGAAATGTCTTGCCAATAATTTGAAAAGCAGAGCTTTTGATGGTAAAAATAACAATTAAATCATGCCTAGTTATAATATATTACCATTTAATTGAACACAATACCTGCTAAATCCCTTGCCACAAATTGTTAAGCTAAACTTAGCGAATGAAAGATTAAGAAAAAAATAGGAGTTTAGTTGAACTTAATGCCATATATAACTCAGCCAGTCTTGCCAGTATCACAACCCAGACATCCAAAACAAATTGCCTACTTTGCTAATAGCAGATGTATGATTGTTTTTAAAACGTATGGTTTCAAAATATCGCTGGATCTCTCTTACAGCAAGACAATGGTCCTTCTTGATTAGGAATCAGCATCACCACACAAGGGGCAGTCCATAAATACTCCGCTTGCATTCCATTAGCCATCTAAAGGTATATAAAGGTATATTGTCTTTTTCAGCTTCCTCTTTATCGTTTTGTAGTGTATCCATCATTACTCTCTAAGTAATTTAGCCTGGTCTCTTCTCATCATTTTGTCACTATAGCTTTACCCACCAACATGTCAGCTCTTTTGTTACCCCTGACTCCTGCATGACCAGGACAGTATGTGATGCTGTGGGCGTTGTTGAAAAGTATCCTCTTTCTTATATAGAATCACTGTAGGTGTTGGTAGTTGCGTCATCAGCTAAGTCAGAACCACTGTTTCTGCCTCTATCTCCATCAGTTTATGTGTTTATGTCTACTTTCACTCAAAGATTTCCTAGAAAGAGAAATATTAAATTTTCTTTGTACTCCCTCACATACAAATAACAAGCGTGATCCAATAGATTCAGTTACACTGTAACATTGTGGGTATAAAAAAATCTTAAACTATCAACTTCTACAATCTAGTATCAAATAAGCTCAACAGTATTCTACCTCATATAATGAAGCTACACTAAACAATAGTAAATTATAAGTATAGGAAGTGATAACAACTGTGATAATATATTAAAATCACTGAATACTAATAGAACTCATAAATTGCAAAAAATATATAATGTCAATGAAAAAATAACAAAAACATAGGAAAAGAGACTTAATCCAAATATCTGTGAAATAATTAAATATTTTAACTACAATGATGCAACTTAATTAATACAGAAGCCATTTTTGCATCAAAATTAAAATTGACATTCATTGTCAAACTTCAGTAAATATACTGATTTAGTTCTTTGTACTATTTATAAACTTTTGAACTGCTATAGTATGGGGGAAAGACACAAAGAATAATTACAGTTGAGTTTGAGTTATGAATAAGCATCATAACATGTTGTAAGATCTTTTCTGTCTTCTTTTGCATTAATTTGCAAGCTCCTGTAAGTTGATAGGATGTAATCCATAGAACAGTACATTGTGCCATGATTTACACCATAGCTGTAATATCCAATCCTTTTGTCCTGACACATCTGATTTCAGCATGTCCTGTGGTCAGGCTCTTTATGGTATGGGACAAACCTCCCCCAAACCTCCATAGTCTCCTCTTATGATATGCCTGGCAGGTAACGCTATTCTTTGCTCCAATTTTAGGCCAGCAACACGAGTCAACCACATGGGTCTTTTTTCAAACCATGATTAATATGTGAACTCAACTCACATTACCTGGTCAGTATGTAAATAACCTAATGACTAAATACCATGGCTCCTAAACAGAAAGGGAAAGAGCTAGCTATTGCTTTATTTTAATGTGCATGTTATTTAATAGTTTGATTGAATTCTCATGTAAATTGTTTTAATTTTGTAAAATGTGAATATGTAGCCCAAAATACAGATGTAGAAAAAAAGGTCTTCATTTCATCTGTATTTCCTAAATCTAGGTATCAATGAAAGAAGAGACAATGCTTCTGAAGCTGTGACTTGCATTCATACTCTTTTCAACTCGGAACTAAATGAACAGGTATGAGTTAGTTGTTACAGGATTTTATACAATACCAATATTATTTTTATTTTGAATGTTTAAAGTGGCACTAATACATTCAATTCTATTGCCAGTAAAATGTGGATGGTTGGTGTTTGAACCACGAGCTAAGAAGTTGGGTTTACAAGGCGAGCTCACTAATCAACTCTGCTACTGAGCTGACAATATCATTAACTGATCAAGAACAGTTGTTTTATTTGTTTATTTCAATCAGTAAACATTATGAGAGATGAAGCTCTTGTTGCTTATATGACAGACGAAATTTAAAACAGGGTAATGAAGTTTTTAAATCACTAGAAGGAAAACACACACCCAAATTGACATTTAGACTACATTGATTTGTATGTGTTTTCCTGTGTGCTTTCAGTGATTTACAAAATTTCATTGCTCTACATCTGCAATTTTGCCTGTTGAATCATATGTTTTCCAGTAGTTCTACCTATCATGTTTCCTTTGTGCAACTGGGGGTTTCTTAGGAACTTACCTTTATCCCAAGAAAACCTCCAAATCTCAGTTGCATGCAATATTTTGAAAAGTCTCTTACTCAAATAGTTTCTGTGTTTACTATGTAGACATCAAATCATATGAAATCCTATAACCATTTGGTTGTACAATGGAATCCTGCTTCAAACAATCAATTTTTAACGAATTTTCCTCTTTGACAACACTTTTCAAAATTCTTGATTATTCTAACTCTTTGTCCTAGTTAAAAAAAGCTAAGTATAGCGTTCTATCATTTTCAAACTCCTGCAGATTAGCAGGATATACCCCATCGAGGCCAGAACCTTGAAGTGGTGATGGGGCTTAGTTCAGCCATCAGAGGCTGGAAACTAAGACTGGTCGGGCACTCCCACTCGAGCAGGACCATAGTCCGGCCCTAGTAAGCAGAGTGCTGAAGACGGAGACAACCAGCCAAAAGGCGCACAGATAATCAGGTTGCCACGCATAAAACAATTAACACAGATAAGTGCAGCACTACACTCTTTACCCTCTCACCAAAACAAAAAGCCGGTCATATCAAGATAGACGGAGAGCTCTTGAAGGAAGACAAACAACCAACATACCTCGGAGTTACTTTTGATGATAAGCTGACATGGAAGCAGCACATAAACAAAGCAACAACAAAAGCCAGGAGGAAGTTAGCTATCCTGAGAAAACTAAGTGGAACCACATGGGGAGCCAGTGGGAATATACTCAGTAAAGTTTACCAGCAAGGCATAAGACCACACCTGGAATATGGTTCAGCTGCGTGGTGTCCTGCATCAAACACCACATTACAAGATCTAGATAAAGTGCAAAACCAGGCACTTAGAATAATGTTGGGAGCAATGAAATCAACACCCATAGCAGAGATGCAGAAAATGGGAAGAATGCAAACACTTGGCGAACGCAGAGACACAAAAGTACTAATTCAAGCGGAAAAGTTTCAGTGTATGCCAAGTCATCCAATGAAGGAAAGATTCCAAAACCTAGCAATGGGGCGACTGAAAAGAAGCAGCTTTATCCATCAAGCTAAACGACTCCGTAGACAACTTACAGACCTACCTGAAGTTGACAGCCCCTTAAGGTCTGTACCAGAACAAACCCCATGGAGTGAAAGGCATGGAATGCCAATATACATTCAGACCCATGTGAAAGGAATACTAAGCGAGGACGAACAGAACAGTGTGCAGCGGAGGACAGTCACCCTCAGTTTCCTGGACGAGGAATATCCACAAGATATATGGGTCAGAGTATACACAGATGGGTCAGCACAGAATGCTGTGAGGAATGGAGGTGCAGGTGTATATATAGAATATCCACACAAGCCTAGAGATACAATCAGAACACCGACAGGAAAATTCTGCAATAATTATGATGCAGAAATCCAGGCAATTACTGTGGCAGCTAAAAAACTGCTGAACTCCAACTCTGACCTACAGCCTGTGGTATTCCTGACAGATGCAAGGTCAGTGCTTCAAGCTCTCCAGTCTGGAAAACTAACAGACTTGAAAAAACTACTTAGCGAATTGTCTTACCAGTATAGGGTAACCATGCAGTGGATACCCTCTCACTGTGGAATACCAGGAAATGAAAAAGCAGACCAACTGGCTAAGGAAGGTGCTGCCGAAGATCAACCAGATATACCAATCACCTACCATCAGAAAAAACAGATGATCAAGTCAATAAGAAAGCCACAAACACCAACACAAGATGACTATCACATTATGAACAGATCAGAACAAGTTATAATTCTACGTCTCAGAACAGGACACAACCGACTCCGCAGTCACATGTATACAAAGTTCAAGATTGGCAACACGGCCATGTGTACATGTGGACAGGCAGTACAGAGTGCCAAACATATACTTCAAGAGTGTTCTGAGCATGAAACGCTGAGGCAGACATATTGGCCAGAGGAAACAACACTGGAATCAAAGCTCTATGGGACACTGTATGAACTACAAAAGACAGTGAGTTTTATTAAGGAGACAGAATTGCAGATATAGACATGTTTCAAGTGAACGAAAGAAGAAGAAGAAGAAGCAGGATATAGTCCAGAGAACGGATTGCATTGTGTTATGATTTACAGCAATGCTGCGATATCTGTGCCTTGCGGCCTGACACACTCGACTTTAACATGACTTTGTGTCATGTTGACCCTAGATGGGACAGCCAACTCCATCCCATAACCTCCTTAGTCTCCTCTTACAACATGCATGGAAGGTAAACAGTGTTGCTATTCTTTGCTCCCCTCTCGAACCCCAGCAACACACGGATGCAACTCATCTTAGTAGTATCTTATGGTATGAATGACAAATTAAAGTGTTACCACTCTTTGCTCCCTTTCAAGTTCCAAGTAGCATGTGGACATTTGTTAAATTTTAATACTGCTTATTAAACAATATTAGGTACGGTCACATAGCCCAGGCCTAGGTATAGGTCTAATAAAAGTTTTTTTTAAATCTGCACAAGTCACACATTTTTAGTTATTTATGATGTCATTTACTGCCTTTTTAGTCCTAGATAAAATGACTACAGTAGTCATAAGTTTGTTAGAGGTGTACAATTCTGTTAAAGTTGCGCCGACAGCTGCAAAATTTGGCAATTTTCCCTTCACACACTGAGAGCGTTGCCATTTACTAAGCGACCTACCGGTACAACCCTCCTAAAATAAATATCTTGATCCCAAACCACATGTCGGTGATCATAAACAGATTAGACAAGTGAAATAATGTGTGGAAAAAACATTGCCCTTATTTCGTATCACATTCCGTATTATACCTAGGCTGGGATATGTGATTGAACCCAAAGTTAGTTTGTTTAATTGCTTGTGTGTTCGAGGCCTGAAAGGGAAGCAAATAATAGCAACAGTGTTACCTACCATGCATGTCATAGAAGGCAATTAAGATTTTTTGGGTGGAGTTAGCTGTTTCATCCAGTATAGGGTCATTGTGACCCAGAAGCCACGTGAAAATCTGATGTGTCAGGCTGAAAGGCGCATAAATCACAGCTAAACTGTAAACCATGACACAATACATTTAATTCTCTGAACTACATCCTGCTCATCTGTAGGAGTTTAAAAATGAACGCAAAAGAATAATTTGAGATGATGAGCGCTATCTAATAGAAATGTGAAGTCTGTATTGTTTTATTGCACTTAAACATGTCATGTAACTCAGAAAATCACATCAGAGCTGCAAATATTTATCATCTTTTTAATTTACATCACATTAGATGGCCATAACTGATATCAAATTATGAGTTGTGGAAGAGAACACACCAGTGTCTGGTGGATGGATTTCTATAAAGTAGAACATTAAAATGGATAGGGCACATTCTCAGAAAGAAGCATGACAACATAATCAGATAGGCTTGACGCCCGTGTTTTGTCAGGACCCAAAAAGGGAGCAAAGAATAGCAACACTGTTTACCTTCCATGCATGTCGTATGAGGCGACTAAGGAGGTTATGAGATGGAGTTGGATGTCCCATCCCATATAGGGTCAGTGACCCAAGCCATGCTGAAGTTGAATGTGCCAGACTGAAAGGCGCAGATATCGCAGCAATGCTGTAAACCATGACACAACGCATACAGTTCTCCGGACTACATCCTGCTGATCTGCAAGAGTTTGAGAACGAACGCAGAAGAAGAAGATAGGCTTGACAAAATCACTGGAAAAGAGAGTAGTTGGAAAACTGAGGATTACTTAGAGAAGAACAGTGGAGGAAGGGATCAAATCAATTGAGATCTCCTGGTCACAGATGAAGAGGGCAGCACAGTACAAAAATTGTTAGAGACCTACCAGTTACAACCCTATGTTCCACAGGGAGCTAAGAGAATATCAACATTACTGTACAGATCAGAATACTGACTATGACAACAAGACATTTCCAACGTTGAAACCTGCCACACAATATATTTGCAGAGAAATGATTTTTTCCTACGGGAGATTTCAACCCTTCTATCTTTGGGCTTGCAGAGATATCTCATGAGTAATAAAAATACATTACATGAAATAAATCATTCATGAATGTGAACATCACATTAAATATGTTTGTGTGCATAAGTTATAAAGATGAGGTTGTTATTTTCACATTGTCGATAGCTTCAAGTGACAGACCTGTCCTGGAATTCTACAGGCTCAACATTGGCTGCATCATATCCTTTTTAGTCTTGTTTTTAATATAAGTTCAGTTATAGTTTTAAGAATAACCATTAGTAGACTCAAAATACATCAAATTAGATTTGATAGGTGTATTTCATTGAAACATAACTAAATGTTATGTTGTATTATCTTAGAGAGAAAATGATGGGGTTTAAATTCCCCTTCCCCAATATGGCCTTGAGTCATACATTCCACTGCAAACAATATTTACTATGTCTAGCAGTGATATTCATAGTAGAAAGCATTAAAGATAAGTATTTGTCAAAATTAATGTGCATCGTCACTGACAATATATTAAATATCATTATTAGTATGTCTGTTTGTTGTTGCAGGATTCAAAACATAAAATAGTAACACTGTGACATAAAATGTATTTTGTAAGGGGTGACTAATGAGGGTTGGCTACTCCATCTTTTAGAAGTTCAAAATAGCTTAAAATTTCACTCTGATGTTGAATGTATTGTGCTGATGTCACAGATATAGCGGTCAAACTGTCAATCTAATGATTTTATAAATTACATCTGCCAACCAGCAAAAGTATGAGGACAAATGCATAATAATATGGTAATAATATAAATAAAGCCTTGACTAATTTACATATGGAAGATTTGACCATGAAGATTGGTGCACACACAGAGCAGCATTATGTACATGGAATTTGGACAGGCGCTTTATTAAAGAAGACAAGCCTGACACAGTCATTGACTCACCATGCTGTCTGATGTGTTTGGAGTTTCATCCAGTTAATCCTGCATGGCTGGCTGGTGGTAACTTCAATGGTATGTTGTTACACACTGTGTATTTTAATGAATTAAATCAACGTTTCCTATAATTTTCTTTCTGTTAAATGACATTTTGTTAGATGGTTGATTGTCTATTGAAAGACAGCAATCAGTCAACTGTCCTGCTGAGTGCCATAAAATTATGTACCAATAATTGTGACAGCATGTCTGCCATGTTGATGTTTATTTAAGTCATGATAAATTGAAAAGAGAGTTTTCAACCTTTGGACATTTACTGTAATTAATTATTCACCAGACATTTACTGGCCAACATTTTCAGATATGATGGTGACCACATCTGTATTTGTCAGTCTTTTAACATTAGGAAATATCCTTGCCTAAGGCACCTGTGAAAGATGACATGTTGTGAGTTTTATATAAATACTTGCCCGGGTGTTGCCAGGGCCCGAAAGGAGAGCAAAGAATAGCAGCACTGTTTACCTTCCAGGCATGTCGTAAAAGGCGACTAAGGAGGTTATGGGATGGAGTTGGCTGTCCCATCCCATATAGGGTCAGTGTCCCAAAGCCATGCTGAAGTCGGATGTGTCAGGCCGAAAGGCGCAGATATCGCAGCAATGCTGTAAACCATGACGCAATGCATTCCGTTCTCCGGACTACATCCTGCTAATCTGCAGGAGTTTGAGAACGAACGCAGAAGAAGAAGAAGATATAAATACTTAAGTTTACATAGTTATGGAGCTGTGAATGAGAAGAAGAAGATAGTAATGGAGTGAATGCCTATTTCAAGTCTGCTCATAGTAAATAGTCTCTGGTTCCCATAGCAGCACTAGACGGATACCCAACAGATGTTTTTACTATACAAACAATAGGGGCATTGCTACCAAGTGAAGCTTGCAATAAACGATATAAGATCTCACCCAGTGACTTTGAGGTGTAATTAGTTGTCTTTAAAGACAAATACCTCATTCTCGTGTAAGGTTATAAGAGAACCAAAGTGGATGTGGAATCAGCAAATCAGATCAAGGCTTTTGAAGCTTTTCACGGACCAATGATCAGGCAGGAGAGAAGATAAAGCGAGAAAGCAAGAAGGAGATGATGTTAGATCATGGAGGACTCACCCATGTGTTGCCGGGGCCCAAAAGGGGAGCAAAGAATAGCAACACTGTTTACCTTCCACGCATGTCGTAAAAGATGACTAAGGAGGTTATGGGATGGAGTTGGCTGGCCCATACCATATAGGGTCAGTGACCCAAAGCCATGCTGAAGTCGGATGTGTCAGGCTGAAAGGTGCAGATATCGCAACAATGCTGCAAACCATGACACAACGCATTCCGTTCTCTGGACTACATCCTGCTAATCTGCAGGAGTTTGAGAACGAACGCAGAAGAAGAAGAAGATCATGGAGGCAGTTGAGACCAGATTATGCAGATAAGAAGCTGGCTAAAGAGAATGCAAGAAATAAAGCTCAGCTTGGTAAGTGTCAAAAATGGGAGATTTTCAATAGACTTGCAAACAAATGAAGAGATGCTCGTGTTCTGCGGAGAGAAGAGTGAGATCAACATGTGAGGGCAAAGCATAAGTGATTTTGATGTATGATTCATGATTTAGACACAGTGCAGATATGATTAAATAGAGTTTGATTTTGTATAAAGTGTGTAAATATGAATAGGAAATATAGTGTATAGGTAATTTTTGATGAAATCATTACACTTGGGAGCAAGTAATATCATCTGAGGTCATCCTCAAACTTGCTAATTGATAATACTACTACACAATCAACAGGAGTTTATAGGAATGTATAACCCTCTGTATACTTAGGAGTGTATAGGAAATAGCAACAGATAAAAATTGTGTGTGATACCATTGATGAACTTTAAATGCTGTGTCAAGTCAATTTTATAGTGATCAATAAATATTAATGTTGTCACCCACATGTATGTGAACTTGTGATGCATGATGAATAGTTCTTGATGGGAAGGTACACCGTGTATCTTCAACAAAACTAACATCATCATAATAATGTCAGAGGCGGTGTTACAATGAGACATTGTGTTTCTCCACAACTCCATGTTTCATTTGTTCTTAGTAAGTTCAGTTGGTGACTAGCTTCAATGGCATGATGATATCTCATCCAGCAACTTATCTTTTTGTCTACCTTCTACACTTGATTTTACTGGTAGTTGCTATATTTTCAAACCCTTTTCATCACATGCCCTTTAATTGTAACAGTCTGCCTATAATTTTTATTATGATTTGTATATTTATTCTAAAGATTATTTCCCTGATGTAGTAGTTAAACTGTTCACTTTTTTCTCAAGAGGTGGTGGATTCAAATCCAGCTCATAACATGTTGTTTACAAAGTGGATTTTTTCGGAGATCTCTGGGGATTATCGCTTGAATCTATGATGTTACGTGCTATGAGTTGTACTCTTGGCAGGTAGTGTACCACTTAATTCACAGGGATGGAGCATGTATGGGATTACCCAAGTACAGTGCAGTCAATCATCTATGCCTTTTTAACCTTTTTTCTTTATATTTACTCCAGCATCATTAAGGACCTCTACATTAAGGACCTCTACATTAATTAAGGACTTCTACGTTAAAGATCTCTACATTATTTTCTTAGTAGTCCTTGATATTTTCATTATCCTTCTAAAAAATAACATTTAAGTAGCCTACAGCATATTGAAAGACATTGATGTATAACTTACCCACAGATGTAACAACTTAACAAGATATTGATGTATAACTTACCCACAGATGTAACAACTTAACAAGACATTGATGTATAACTTACCCGCAGATGTAACAACAAGACATTGATGTATAACTTACCTGCAGATGTAACAACTTAACAAGACACTGATTTATCATGTACCTGGTAGATATACGACATTGATGTATAACTTACCTGCAGATGTAACAACTTAACAAGACACTGATTTATCATGTACCTGGTAGATATACCTACTTACAAAGATACATTGATGTATAATGTACCTGGTAGATATAACAATTTCTTCTTCAGCGTTCATTCTCAAACTCCTGCTGGATTTCACTTGTAATAGGACAATGGTCCTACAAGATTTCCAGTTGAATGTAGTCCAGAGAATGGAAATGTGTTGTGTTGCCGTTTTATTTGCGCCAATGGCCCAACACATCCGTCTTCGGTGGTATATAACAATTTAACAAGATATTGATAATACCTGAAAGTAAAATATTAAACTGTGATTTTCTCTAATTTTTTTAAGGGGAAGTAATACTATGGGACCTAAGTAGAGAAGATGACCTTGTGTTGGCCACATCAGGTATTGGGAATGATGCTCACAGGGAACCTGTCAATAAAGTACATTGGATTAAGAGCCAATCTTCTAAAAGGATTGACTATAATGTGAGAATTTTTGTATGAAATTTCTCTATGTATGAATTAACTATTTCAAATATTGATATATTTGAGTGAGTAATCTTTTTGCTTGGTTATTTCAGTCCCCAGGAATTATGATCAATGAAACTATCATTTCATATGTAAATGAATAATATAATTTGAAAGATTGGGGGCTGGGGATGTTTCTCCAGAACTTTCTTTCATACCCAGAATATCCAACTCTTATCAGCATGCAACTCATTAGAGTTTTATTTATAAAAGACATGTTTCAATACTTTTCATGGAGACATACAATCGCATCAACGCAAAATACATTGCTGGATTTCACTTGTAGGTATTTATGTTGGTGTATATATTTTACTACACAGCCCATTTGGTTGCTTTATATCTATATGGTCAATCTGTGGTGTGAGAAAAGTTATATATCTCAGAACAGAATAAATTATTTCTGACAAAAATTGATAATTTTTAAATTATGTAGAATGTAATCTGTGTGATTCTGTGGTTCAAAAGTGGGTTGTTGTTATCGGTATCCAAATATTGATGTGTCAATACAATTGTCAACACAATGCCATTCTTAAAAAAGTGCAGGTCTTCTGAAGTTAACTTAGTACTCCATACAGAAGTTAGTGATTGTTAAGGGTGTTTGTAAAGTTTTTTTCCTGACAGTTGAAAGGTAAGGGTAGTTAATAAGGTGTTCCACTGTTTCTAAAGGGGAGTAATTAATTGTAATACTATAACATGCTTTGCATGTCAAAAGAGGGCAGTAAGTTGAGTGTGAGATTGTCTACTCCATCACAGAGGTCAAAGTAATTTTAAAAAAAAACCATGTTGAGATCAGATATGTCAGGTTAAATGATACCAGTTTCAAAATCCAGCAGTAAACCATGACACATCCCATTCTCTAGACTACATCTTGCAAAAAAACTGGCAAAGGTTTGAGAATAAATCAGAAAAAAAGAGTGTAGAAAAACACATTTTGTTCATCTCTGTAAACAATTATAGTATTATATACATTTCTTGAGCCCTTATTTTGTTCTCCTATCTTGTGTCCTCTCTATAACTTTTATGTAGTTCCATTATGTTTTGAAATTAGCTATAGTTTACCTTTCAATAGACACAAAGTTTAACTTTGTTGTAGCAGTCAATAAAATGCAATTTAGTTTCTCACTCTGCATACAATTTTAAAATAACTGGTCAACACTGCCAGAGAACAAAGTCCAATCATTAATTACACTTGTTATAGATATCATCATACATTTTTAATGAAATGTTTGGTCATGTAAATGTGTTGCCAGATTGTCAGTGTTGGTGGAGATGGAAAAGTTCTCATCTGGAAAATAGAAACAAAGAAAGGCAAGCTCAAACTTTCTAAAGGGTATGTTAATAGTGTATCCATTGATATCATGTTATAATTACAAAAATATGAATCCAGGTGTTGATATTATGAGCATATTTTTCTTATCATTAGGTTCATTATATTACTTCTTACACTGTAATCATTTCTTATTAGTATTATCATGTGTGTTACTCTCTACTTTCATGAAATCATGCATGTTACTTATAAAGTCATTATGATCAGACATGTTACACTTTCTACTTCGTTGTGGTCATATATGTTACTTACTAATTCATTGTGATCATATATATTACTTCCTACTTCATTGGGATTATACATATTGTTTCCTACTTCATTGTGATCTATACATTATTTTCTACTTTATTGTGATCATATGACGAGATGTAACTATTGGCAGTAGACCACAATGTAACTTGCATTATGTAGATGATATTAATCTTTTGACTGGTTCAGAATCTGAACTCCAGGAACTAACCTCAAAGTTGGAAGAATTCAGTCTGAAATATGGCATGGAAATTAGCATTGATAAAAGCAAGATATTGGTGATTATTGATGCCAAACAAGATGCCATGAATAACTAGTTAAACAGTCACAAACATGAAGAAGCTACCACCTTCAAATATCTTTAGTTCCAAATATGCAATGATGGCAACTCAGAAAATGTAATTCCGCTAAGACTCAAGATGGTTACGGCTACCTTGGCAAGATTTAATACGATTTGGAAAACTAAGATCAGTATTGTAGTAAAGATCAGTCTATTTAAATCGCTAATGCTACGTACACTTTTATATGGGTGTGAAAGTTGGACACTCAATGCAGACACAAAACGAAAAATTCAGGCTTTTGAAAATAAGTGCTTCAGATGTTGCTAAGAATTAGCTACCCGTATATAGAACACAAGACCAATATATTTGCCTAGCAGTAAATAAACAAACTCGCACGAATTATCACGAATCACTTTGGGCAGTGGTGAAATGACATAAACTTGTTTGGTTTGAACATGTAATGAGACACAACTCTCTTTTTAACATTACTTTGCAAGGAACAGTCGAGAGTGGAAGGAGAGGAGGGGAACAGAAAAAATCATGGATTTCTAACATAAATGGATGGTCTAGATAGGATTTGTCTACACTCCTCTGAATGGTGGTGGATGTTGGGAGAGCTTTTTGTGCTGATGACTCCAGTGTAACACTCCTATGACCTTGAAGGGTTATGGGTCTTATTATTTTATTTTCCTTTCTACTTCATTGTGATCATATATGTTGTTTTATACTTAAGTGTGAGCATATATGTTACTTTCTACTTCATTGTGATCACACATGTTACTTTCTACTTCAGTGTGAGCACATATGTTATTTTATACTTCATTGTGATCATACATGTTGTTTTATACTCAGTGTGAGCATATATGTTACTTTCTACTTCATTGTGATCATACATGTTGTTTTATACTCAGTGTGAGCATATATATTACTTTCTACTTCATTGTGATCATACATGTTACTTTCTACTTCATTGTGATGGTTGGTTGGTTGGTTTGTTGCTGATCCAGCGGTCCATGGGCTCATGCCCTTTGACCCAATGCCATTAAATGGCATTATATTGCTGGGAAGTCTGTGGATTTTTGGCCCACTCCGGGACCGAGCCAGAGAATAACTGTCACACCTCCAGGAAGTTAGGTTTCAACCTATGCACTGCTCTGAGCCACTGTAGCCAAGATAGGGTTCACTGTGCTCATTCCCCGCCACCAATTGACTACTGGTTATGCCGAACTTCTCTATTGCTCCAGGCATGCAACGAAATGTTCAAGTCAAAAGGATTGTCACATACTGAGTCAATGTGCCTCTATGATGTGCCTCAGCCATAGGAAAAAAAAGTGCTGTCAGATTCCTCCTCCCCAGTGTTGCACTAAGGTTTTCTGTTGCATGGGTGGTTTGTCTAGTGGGCCATTGGTGAGACCCACAGACGCAACCACATGCGTGATTCATTGTGATCATACATGTTGTTTTCTACTTCATTCTAATCATTCATGTTATTTCAGACTTGATTATGGTCTCCCTAATTAATTATGATCAATGGTATGCTAAGGGTGATGTCGTTAACATATTATCAACTGTCTTTACAAAGATTTGTTCTGGTACCAATTTCCAGATGTGTGTGCAGTTTGCAGTTGACAAAATTTCTCTTCTACTGAAGATGCAACCCTAAACTACAGTTATAAGATGCCAGATCTTGATTGCTTGTTTAACAAATATCAGTCATATAATTATACATCCTCATTTTATCATTTTTTAATGAGTGCCATCATTATGTTTCCTCTTCTTCTTCTGCATGCATTCTCAAACACCTGCAGATTAGCAAGATGTAATCAGAATAATGATTGTTGTGTGTGTCAAGGTTTACAATTTAACTGTGTTATTCTGACACATCTGACTTCAGCATTGCTTATGAGTCACTTTGGCCTCTCTGGGATGGAACAGCCAACCCTACCCAAAAAAATCTCTTTAGTCACCTTTTGTGACATGCATGGAAGGTCAAAGCACTTGCAACACAGAGAAGTTCCTCTGCTTAAGTTAATTACAGTGGCTGTCATTACAGTGGCTAGAACTGTCATTGCTGCTTTACAATAGTTTGTTGCCTGTGTGTTGCAGGGGCATGAAAGGGAAGCAAAGAGTAGCAATATTGTTATCTGCCATGCATGTAGTAAGAAATGACTAAGAATGTTTTTGAGGGTAGAGTTTGCTGTACCATTCCATGGAGGGTCAAAGTGATTTGAAGCTGGAAGTGCCAGGATGAAAGTCACAGACATTACAGCCAAGCTGTAAAACACAACAATGCATTCCGTTATCTGAACTACATCATGTTAGTCTGCAGAAGTTCAAAAACGAACCCAGAAGAAGAAGAATAATTTGGTTAAAGACCAATTTTAGTTTCATTTTCTGAATCAATTACCATTTGAGTGGTGTTCCTCTCAGCCATTTAACTTGCAGGTTTCAACCAATGGCTTATAAAATACTGAAGGACATACCAGTATTGAATATGAGGTTGGAGCACATATGAACGTGTCCAGAGTGCAGTGATGATGATTTGACAACGAACTAAAATGGAATGCATTCCATTCTCAAGGCTACATCGTCAACTGGCATAAACTTTGAGAAGTTACTTATGAAATTAAAATCATTCATGTACTTTCTATTGCTATACTTTTTTCTTCAGTTATCTTTGACTGATGATTTTAAACATTATAGGAAGAGAATTTTGTTAGAATTTGATTAGAACATTAAGTTGGGCATGACTTGTATGCATAAATATTTCTTAAAGTATCTGCAATATCATAATAATAGAATTGGTAGCATATCCTATTCAAGATATAGCCATCAACCCAGCATTTTTTGGCTGTAGTGATTTTGTAGGCAATATAAACACATTTAGTAGTTTGCCATTGCTTTCTGAACAGTCCAGATACACAATTGCAGACAGCAGGATTTGATCCCAGTACCTTGATCATTACAGATACGCATTGTACCACGCCACCACAGAGCTTGACGCAATCTCATTAATTACATATGTTCTATGATTTTGATTTATTTTTACTTTTTAAATCCTTCAAATAAATTATTTACTTGGTTTTGAGAGATAGAAAAATGTTTTTAATTAGGTTTTTTAAAAAAAATTATAGGTTTCTATTAATGTCTGAGAGCTTACATAGGACTATGAAAGTAAGAGAGGTCAGAGGAGACAAGGAGGTTGGTGTGACCTGCATCTCCTTCAGTCATGAAGATGCAGACCTGTTTGTGTTGGGTTCTGAGAGTGGTTGTATATTCAAATGTAATCTTCATGCAGAAGGTAGACCTGCTGGAAGTGAGTTGGCATTTTTTGGATGTAACTTTGTATTATAAATGTTATGTGAAACTGCAGCACAATTGTATGAAATAGATGTTATTAATTTATGAAAGTTAAATTTATATTTGAATTAGGACATATAGTTTAGTAATAGAAAATTAAACATACATTGTGTAAATTGTTTTAATAAATTAAATTATCAAACACTTTGCATATTTAAGATACCTTTGCTGCATTTAAAAACAAAATACCTAAATATAGATACACAAACATCAATGGAGCACGAAAAATATCTAGCAAATTGACAGTAGGAACATTGAATATATCTGGTTTAGGAAATAAAACAGAAGAACTAATTGAAATAATGGAAAAGAGGAACTGGTTACAACAGAGATGAGAAAAGCCATAGGAGTGACCAGAAGACACAGAATTAGAAACGATGTCATAAGAGAAAGAGAGGGTGTCATATCAATTCTACAATATATACAAAACCAACAGATATAATAGTTTGGTCATCTGGAAAGAATGTTGTGTGATTCATTAGTTTATAAAGCATATACGAAGAGAGGAGAAGCAGAAAGAAGAGCCAAGGGTAGACCTAGAGTACGCTGGATCGACAACATCAAAGAGACATTACACGAACACCAAATAACATTATCTGAAGCTGCCAGAAAAGCGAGAACAAGAACATTGTATCTCCCTCGACACCCGTAAAGGGTAAAAGAGGAAGGAAAGAAGAAGAAGATATAGTATTTGCACAGAAAATAATATTTTCAAAATAAAATGTCCACAATTATGTTTTTCAAATGTTTGCAATATGTGATGAAATATTAAGATTATTATAAACTGATCTTTGAACAATATTACTACTTTAAGGTAATATAATATCATCTGTACCTTTGAGCTCACCTGTGACCTTCACTTTCAACCCTCATCATGGACCAGTTCATTCTGTTGACTGCTCTCAATTTCATCGCAATGCTTTTCTCAGTGCAGGAATGGACCAGAGTCTTCGCTTATATAATATCTTACAGGTGACTGAATGTTATAAAATAACTACATTTCACATGTAGCTTAATATCCATCTCACAATTCTGTTGGTTAGCAAGATGTAGTCTGAAGAATGGAATATCTTTTTTCATTGTTTTACAGCTTAACTGCAATATCTTTCATCCTGACACATCCGACTTATGGATCATGATAGTTTTTTTCTGAATTCAGGGGCCACCATTGGCCCTTTGATAATTTTGTATTAGTCAGTAAAAATGTCTTGGTAGGCTGTATTTTTCCCATTTCGTGATTTACAGATTGTAAATTAAAACAATTTTTAAAACTTGAAAAACATCTTTTTTAATACAAAAAAGTTATCACGTTTTCAAAACACTCACCCTAAATAATACAAATTTTCTAACAGAGAATTCAAGCTCAGGGGAGAAATTGTGGTTAACAGTGCCGACTGTGACACAGACCATGAATTTCTCATGGCTGATGTAAAAATGAAGTATAAAAAGGTTATAAAAGGTGCTAGACCCATCCACTTTGACACCAGCAACATACCAGTAGAGTATAGCATAAAAGTTCACAACAAATTTGAAATACTTCTGACAGTACAAGAAGAGTTAACACCAGATAAGCTAGCCAACTATGCAAGAGATATTCTTGTTTCTACAGCACAAAATCTTATAACCCAGAAAAGTTATCAAAGAAAAATGCTACATTTCAGATAAAACTCTCAAATTAATTGAAGAAAGAAGATAAAAGAAAACAATAAATTACACTGCAAATCACAGTACATACAAAGAAATCACCAAGGAAATAAGGAAGAATACAAGACAGGACAAAAATAAATACAAATAAATATATACTGGAGACATGCAGCAAGATAGAGGAGATCAACAAACAAGGAAGAAGTAATAGTATGTTCAAAGAGATGAGAACTCTAACAGGCAACTTCAAGCCAGTTATCATCATTCAAGACAAACATGGTAACAAATTGACAGAAAACAAAGATATCCTAGAAAGATAAAAAGAATACTGTAAGAAAGAGTATGAGAAAAGCCAAAGAAACATCCACAGTAGCAGTGAAATAGAATCAGAACCCAGTTTAGATGAAGAAAGTCACCAGTTTTGAATACCTTGCTTCTGTTACTAACAGTAACTGTGATTGCTATGAAGAAGTAACAAGGTGGTTGGCTATCAAAGAAGCTGATACAAATGAAAAACATATGGCTGACCTGCTACAAAATAACAAAAATAACATCCCTAAGAGCTTGCATATTCCCAGAGAAATATATGGGTGTGAATCCTGGACAATCACCAACAAAGGGAAAAATAAAATAGCATTTGAAACAAAATCTATCTATCTATATGTTGTCTCCCTTGTTTGCCCTGCGGAGTCAGGGGTAGAAGAGGTCTCTGGAGATGACCTTCCTGTGTGCTATTTATAAGCTTATTCCTGTGGCTTCTTTGATTTCTGTGATCCATCTTTTACATGGTCTGCATCTGGCTCTATAGCCGTTATATCTATGTGTCATGGCCATAATGAAACAAAATGTTACAGAAAATCCTCAGAATACCATGGACCAAAAAGATCACCAATGTAGCCATCATGAGAGAATTGAATGTAAAAGAAAACTGGCTAAACAGCATGGTTCTTTCCAGAAAACAACAATATTTTGGCTATATTAAATGCCATGACATCCTAGAGAAGACCATAATGGAGGGGATGATGTCAGGGAGATGAACAAGAGGCAGACCAAGAAGAAGATGGACGCAAGACATCAAAGACCACCTGAACATGACAGTAACAGAAGCAGGAAGACTAGCTCAAGATCTACAGAAGTTTCAAAAAGCTGTGATGACTGCTACATCCTGTTCAGGATATGCTTCCTGATTATGATGTCCACATACGCATATGTTGTTGTTCACTAGTTCAAATTCTTCTTTGCATATATTTTTGAGTCTGCTATTACCATTTCTCACTATTTTTTTTTACCAATGTCCATTCTTAAACTCCCATTGGATCTCTTGTAGCAGAACATTTACTTAGCCAATCCCTGGAGTTGTGAACTTTCACTCTTTCTTCCCTATGCCAGCTGGTAGTAGTGAATTTCTTCTTCAGCTGTATTGTCTTTATAGAGGTGTTCGTGGTGGAGGGGTTTGATGGTACAGTGGAATTCTTATATAGCACTTCCTTTTATATCAAATTTCCCTATTAAACAACACTTTTCAAAATCCCCTATTACCCGGTATATAATAAATTATATTATTGATTTGTTGTTTAGGCTATATATAATGAATTTCTGAATTTGTTACATACATGTATCTTTGGTCTGGATCAAGTTATTATGGGATTTGACTGTAATAGTTGGGGTTATTTTTCTGGAGCTTGCTTTCAAACCCAGAGGGCTGCATCAACAAAGTAGGGCCTGGGACCAGTAACACAATATTCCACTTGGTATGATGCTGGTTTGACTTGGTTCTTCCCAGACTTCCATCTGTGGGTAGTGGATCTGAGGTGTGATTCATTATTCTCCATTTCCTACCACCTACGGTCTGCAGCACACAAGGCATTTGCCATGTCTGTCAAATTTAGAAAGACATGTAGGATTATCACATCGTGAATTTTATTAATTCACGTCAGGTTTGCCCTTCCTCCAGTTGGTTTCTGAGTGTCAGTTCAGCATATAGCAGTAAACCAATGAAATCTGTCCGGGCCTCAGGACCTAAGTTCTATGATGGAATGCAATGCAACAAATTAGAGGACCCTCTACTCCAGAAGGATGATCAACAACAGGACATATGACATGAAAACATTTCATCTTATAGAAATATAATGTTGCGTGGTGGTTGGTCTGTGGCTACTGATGGTTGCCACCTAACTTTCCATATGCTAGTAGGAGGACCTGGCCAGTCTTAGTTTCCAGCCTCATCTAAGCCCCATCACAAAAAAGGAGCTGGCCACAATGGGATGTAGCAGGACAATGAAGCTACAAGATTTTCTCCAGGATGTAGTCTAGTGAACATAAATGCATTGTTTCACCATTTTATTTGCACAAATGTATCATCATATCCAAACATATCCATCTTCTGTGGTTTATCAATATAAAAAATGCTAGTTTTCTCCAATTTATAGATATCATCAGCTTTTTTAGCTGCCTGGGTGTAATGAGTTCCATTTTGTATTCGTGGAGCTGTTGATAATTTATTTAATTTCTGGAAAGGATACTGATTCTTCAACAATGTATTTGCAGTTCCATCCACATTTTGCTAAGCATTTTTTGCTGATTTGTGAGTGACCCAGAATTTATTGGATCATTAATTTGTTAATTGTTTGTTTCTTATAAACTTAAGGATATTTGTTAACATTGGTGAAAAAAAAAACTACAAAAATGAGCACAAAAGGTAGTCCTTTTGTATATGCACATTCATTGATAAGAATTTTCCCACTTCTGGTTTTTACCATTTGTTAATCTCCTTTAACATGTTTTAAAATACGGGTGCATCTTTTATAACAGTCTGTTAACATAAGTTTTAAATTAAAATTAGATATAATTATTGTTTGGTAGAGTATTTTTAATTAAATTTCATTAAAGTTAGTGATAAAACTCTATTCTTCTTCTTGTTCGCATTTTTACATGTCTACACAGGAAGTCAAAACTCTAATAAAAATACTATATTTCTTATTCCCAACTTAGGCCCATCCCATATTGACAATTGAACCAGGAGATGGGTATCTTTTTAGTGCTAAATGGTCACCTGTTAAACCACTGGTACTTGCAGCAGTTACAGAAAGAGGAAATCTACTTCTTTATGACTTACGTCAGGGGCAAATGGTCCCAGTACACAAACTAGAGGCCAGTCCTAATAAAGTTCCTGTCTACAGTTTACAGTTCAATGCCCAACAGTAGGTCCTGTTCTTACTTTTAATTATTATTTGTGAAAATAGTGTGATATGTGACTGGATTATGTGACATGAGGCTGGGTTTTGTGATATGTGACTGGGTTTTGTGATATGTGACTGGGTTGTGTGATATGTGACTGGGTTGTGTGATATGTGACTAGGTTTTGTGATATGTGACTGGGTTGTGTGATATGTGACTGGGTTGTGTGATATGTGACTGGATTATGTGACAAGCGGCTGGGTTTTGTGATATGTGACTGGGTTGTGTGACAAGCGGCTGGGTTTTGTGATATGTGACTGGATTATGTGACAAGCGGCTGGGTTTTGTGATATGTGACTGGATTGTGTGATATGTGACTGGGTTTTGTGATATGTGACTGGGTTGTGTGATATGTGACTGGGTTGTGTGATATGCGACTGGGTTTTGTGATATGTGACTGGGTTTTGTGATATGCGACTGGGTTGTGTGATATGTGACTGGGTTTTGTGATATGTGACTGGATTGTGTGATATGTGACTGGGTTTTGTGATATGTGACTGGGTTGTGTGATATGTGACTGGGTTTTGTGATATGTGACTGGGTTTTGTGATATGTGACTGGATTGTGTGATATGTGACTGGATTTTGTGATATGTGACTGGGTTTTGTGATATGTGACTGGGTTTTGTGATATGTGACTGGGTTTTGTGATATGTGACTGGATTATGTGACAAGCGGCTGGGTTTTGTGATATGTGACTGGATTATGTGACAAGCGGCTGGGTTTTGTGATATGTGACTGGATTGTGTGATATGTGACTGGGTTTTGTGATATGTGACTGGGTTTTGTGATATGCGACTGGATTGTGTGATATGTGACTGGGTTGTGTGATATGTGACTGGATTGTGTGATATGTGACTGGGTTTTGTGATATGTGACTGGGTTTTGTGATATGCGACTGGATTGTGTGATATGTGACTGGGTTTTGTGATATGTGACTGGATTGTGTGATATGTGACTGGGTTTTGTGATATGTGACTGGGTTTTGTGATATGTGACTGGGTTGTGTGATATGTGACTGGGTTTTGTGATATGTGACTGGGTTTTGTGATATGTGACTGGGTTTTATGATATGTGACTGGGTTGTGTGATATGTGACTGGGTTTTGTGATATGTGACTGGATTGTGTGATATGTGACTGGATTGTGTGATATGTGACTGGGTTGTGTGATATGTGACTGGGTTTTGTGATATGTGACTGGGTTTTGTGATATGTGACTGGGTTGTGTGATATGTGACTGGGTTTTGTGATATGTGACTGGATTGTGTGATATGTGACTGGGTTGTGTGATATGTGACTGGATTGTGTGATATGTGACTGGGTTGTGTGATATGTGACTGGGTTTTGTGATATGTGACTGGGTTTTGTGATATGTGACTGGGTTGTGTGATATGTGACTGGGTTTTGTGATATGTGACTGGATTGTGTGATATGTGACTGGGTTGTGTGATATGTGACTGGGTTTTGTGATATGTGACTGGGTTTTGTGATATGTGACTGGGTTTTGTGATATGTGACTGGGTTGTGTGATATGTGACTGGGTTTTGTGATATGTGACTGGATTGTGTGATATGTGACTGGGTTGTGTGATATGTGACTGGATTGTGTGATATGTGACTGGGTTGTGTGATATGTGACTGGATTGTGTGATATGTGACTGGGTTGTGTGATATGTGACTGGGTTTTGTGATATGTGACTGGGTTTTGTGATATGTGACTGGGTTGTGTGATATGTGACTGGGTTTTGTGATATGTGACTGGATTGTGTGATATGTGACTGGGTTGTGTGATATGTGACTGGGTTTTGTGATATGTGACTGGGTTTTGTGATATGTGACTGGGTTTTGTGATATGTGACTGGGTTGTGTGATATGTGACTGGGTTTTGTGATATGTGACTGGGTTTTGTGATATGTGACTGGGTTGTGTGATATGTGACTAGGTTGTGTGATATGTGACTAGGTTGTGTGATATGTGACTAGGTTGGTAGTACTTCAAAGAATGGTAGTACAATAAGATTGAAAAATAGAAAGGACAGTGACTTCTCACAGAGTAAGTCATTGATATATCTGTATTAAAATTTAATGAAAGATATGACCTCTCAATATATTATGAAAGATCTTAATAATCTAGAAAACATTTTATTGATTTGGTCTGCTGTTTAATTGTTGATGCCACAAAACAAAGATGAGAAAACCTTTTTTTTTAATTCATGAAACAAATGCATAGTTATTTAGCTGGATATTGTATATTTCTCTGATGCAGGAATATGTGCATGTCTGTTGCGTTGTACATGTTTTTTTTCTGGTATCTTTATAAAATCCTGTTTTCAATTTTCCTAAAAGTTAGCTTTTTGATCAAAAGATGTGAATCAGAGACAACACTTTTCTGCAGAAGACGGATGTGTCGGGCCATTGGTGCAAATAAAACAGTGACACAACACATTTCCATTCTCTGGACTACATCCTGCTTGAAATCTAGTGGGGCCATGGTCCTGCTACAAAGGAGATCCAGCGGGAGTTTGAGAATGAACGCTGAAGAAGAAGAAGAGACAACGCTTAGATCACATCATATTTTCATTGTTGAATGTGCCTCCCCAATTCCAAGTTTGTTCTGAACACATATTTGAGGTACAAAAAGTTCTGCATTGTTCTAATGCAAAAACCAGGGTTAAAAGATAACCGATATCCTAAAAACGCGTCCTAGTGGTACACTGGAAACAGATTGTTTCAAAGCTCGTGCAAAGCAATCTAATTAATACTTTATTGATCATGCTCAGACAGTGTAGACCAAGATGGAATGAGAATTGATTGCACAAGACAAACAGTATCTCTGATTATCACCTTCCGACCCCCACAACAAAATACTATTACAGCACAGTGATTATTATGAAGGTAGCACAGTCCTAGAGGGCAGTACCATGTGCAAGCAAACACTATTGAGAATGCTACATACTGAAGTTATAATGAAACATGTTCATATTTGATAAGAAACTTCTAATTATCTTCCAGAAGCATGTGTGACAAAGAAACAAAATACAGGCAGTCAAATAGTCCTAATCCACAGGAATATTGTGAGTAGACGATCAAATGTGGATGAAATTTTCACAATATCTGTGAACAAAACCTTGAATAAGAGAATGAACCAACCCTTGTTCAACTTCTGCATTTTCTATACCGGAGCCAAGCTCACAGATGAAGAAGCATTCAGTATCAGAAGGAACAGGGGACAATAGACCATCTAATTACATTATAAATGTTCACTTCCAGCAGAACACCTCATACAAGATATACATTGTTGACTCAAATCTCTGCTTACTGTTCTCTAGAAAACTGCCACTTTTTACCTGAAATTTCAAGGAACAGTGAGTGATAAACTGTCATCGTATTAAGTCAATACAAACCAATTGCCTGGTAGCAGATAGGAAATCACATGCTAGGCAAGCTCACCAGAATTTAAAGCATACTAAAACTGGACATGCTAGGCCTACATGACGCAAATTAAACTTTAGCACAACATACTTCATGCTTCACTGTGGAAATCATATGATAATTCTTGTTGGTTACTTGAAAGTGAATGTAAAAGAGAAACACATATTAAACTTGTATGATCAAAGATTCAATATAATCATTTCTTCTGTATCGCTGTTTAACAACTCTTGTTTTAAATTTGTGGATGAGATTTTTTAAAACTATGCTTTTGTTTCTTGTACATATATAAGTGTGTGTTGTGTGATTTCTTCTAAGCTTGTTTCCAGCTATCACACTGTAATAAAGAGAACAGAGTGATATCATGGTTTAACAGCTTGGCTGTGATAGCTTGTGATTCAATATGATATTTTTATAACTTGGGAGCCAATGCATAAACACATTTTTAATCAGCCTGGTGGACCAGTAAAAATGACTTGTCAGGTACATGAAGAATATGCTTGAACTCATTGATAGTAGTCAAATTATAAGTTTCTATTTTCAGGAGACGTATCTTAGCGACAGGAGATGGTCAAGGTTACATTAGAGTTTTCAGACTTGGCGATACCTTTACCACAATGTCTGGGCAAGAAATAGAAGTTCTTGAGGAATTGATGAGCGCTAGCATAGAATGATTTAACTTTGTGCATGTCAGTGAGAACAGACTATACTTAAACATATAATGTTATTTATCTAAAATTGATACAATTATAAAGTCACAATATTCTAGGACTGGAAGAATTAATGTACCGGAGTATACAAATAAGCTATTATAAAACTTTTTTATTGTTTATAATTTTAAAACATGGTGTATTCACTCTCAAACTGAATCTTTTTTATAGCAGGACAATGGCCCTACTAGATTTCCAGGTGGATATAGTCCAGAGAACAAAAATGTGTTGTGTTGCCATTTTATTTGCCCCAATGACCCAACACATGTGACTTCGGCAGGAATTTTAAGTGAAACTAAATATTATTTTGTGTACTACTTTACTAGAATAATTCTTAAATCTTGTTGAATATTTTTGTGTTTAAAAAATAACAAATAAAATTTGTTTGTAACATTTGTTGTTCCAGAGATATTCTTTTTCTGTGTTCCCTCTAAAAAAATCAGCACAAATTTACATGTGATTTGAGCCAGAGGCATGAAATATGTTGTGCTGTTGAGCAACAGAAGATTTTTTGTTTTCCTTTTACTTTTTTCTTTTTCATATTTTTTAACTATGTTGTTCTGAAACAAAATCGCCCCTCACGCAGATTGTGCCTCCCGAGTTTCTGATTGTTTCTGCAGTTTTTTGGGGTTTATTGAGAACTTAGGCCTACATGTCTTTGTACCTCAGCATTGATCTGCATTGGACCCACTGGCCTTCATACAGTTCTCGGAATAGTACTTATTTTGCAATGCGGCAGTTTGGCATTTTGTGGATATGGCCCAGCCATCGCAATCTATTTTTACTACGTGTTTCCATGGTAGATGGTGCTGCATAACACTTCTGTATTGGTAATTTTATTATGCCATTTAATGATTAAGATTTTGCGGATAGGCCTACATCTTGGGTGAAAGGTGTTTAGTCTCCTCACGTGTTTTGTATCTTACTGAGCAGTAGAGATAACCTGACATTTTTGTATTGGGAAAATGCCTGCTTAATCATCATCATCAGTTAGCATATCCTGGTGTGTAATAGTCATCACAGCTTTTCCAAACTTCTGCCAATCTTCCTACTTCAATTAGTGTCATGTTCATATCTTCTTTGTGGCTACTTTTTTTAAAATTACAATTTTTTTCTCATTATCCTGGTATCATCCCCACTATTGTGGTGTTTTCAAGGCTGCCATAGTGTCTAATATGTAAAAAATGTTATAATTTCCTAGGTAGGGCAAATCATGGCAAATCAAATCATGTGACTCGTTGAGCATGATTATAAAAATATGAATAGGTTGCATCCAAGAACTGGTTTGAGGCAGTCAAGAGATTGAATTTAGAATGTGTCTTATTCATTTTCATGCTCGATCATGTGGGTGTTCAGGGCAATGAGAGCGCGGAACGGCTGGTTTGCACCGCTACTGTGTCCAGCTGTAGAGCAATGTATCGTGCGGATATATTGAACTCCTTACGAGTAAGAACATGAACAAATTAAATTAATTAGGCCAATAATAAATTTGTCATGTCTAGAATAAATGAACTGGGCTTGAAATGCGACTTTGCATGAAATTAGCGCTAATGTGGGTTTAGGAAAATGTTTGTCAACCAACAAAGAACTGTTAAACAACTGGAACTGTCAGCCATCGTGTAATGGTGGAAACACTCAAGTGAAGATCATACCACTTATGGGCGTGTCCGAGGTGCAGTGGTGATGATCCAATGACTAACTACTAATTCAAAATAATAATTGCACATTGTCTATTCCCAGGTGAATAATGGTTGATAGTATCCACACTTGCCGTTGAGTGTAGGGTGGGGAGCTTCAGCTGTCGTTCAACAGCCAGATATATCGACGTTGTTGCATTAAGTCCATGTTTGTTCAAGGTTACCTTAACATTTTCTATCCACCATTTTCTTGTTCTACCTTTGGCTTTATGTCCAGATATTCTTTTGTTATATGCTCTTATTTGTGCTTAGTTTGGGTCATTCTTATAAGGTGACTGAACCCTCCTACTGGATGTCTTTCAATATGTTTAATATATGATATTAAATCAACCATTTTACTAATTTAATACCTTATATAATCTTGTAATGCAACTCTAGACTTCTTATTTTCTTTGAAAATATTCAGTACCCTCTCGATAAATGTTGATTCTGATAAACGGGCACTTGATAGTTTTTCTCAATCGCCAAGGAATTCAAACATGACAGACGATTGGTGTTCATTGAATATTTGAGATATGTTTTGATTCTCTTCACTGTGCTCATACTTCTTTCACTGCCTGGCTGTAGTGGTAGGTATAGTAAACACTAAACGGATTAGTTTTGTTAATTCATGATAGATTGAGTCTACGTCATTTACAACAAAATATGCCAGGATTTCTCCTAGTAGTTCAATTGCCCATTGCTGTGCACCAACAAATGATTCCCTTGATGATAAAATGTCTTAGAAAACTCTTAAATATTGGTTGGGAAGAATTCAAATCAAACATGCAAGTAAGAGAAGACGCAAACCAGCAATAGCCAATGTCTCTACAACATGAAAACTATAGACTTATCGGGCATGCACTTAGAATGAATAAAAACTGACCGTCAGTACAAACATTAAAATGGGTACCAGATGACAAAAGAAAAAGAGGAAGACCAAGAGAAGCTCTTAACAGAACATACATCAAAGAGTTTCAACAACATGCAAGAATTACACACCGAAGCATCACATCACTCGAAGTGGAGAGCTCTGGTTTCTGCTCTATGCATCAAGTTTGGCGCTGAAGGGACATATGTAGAAACAGTTGTTCGTTGATGTCATTGTTACGTCATCATCAGGTTTATTTGCAATATTTTTCTCTTTGTTGATGTGAGCTTCTTTTATTACCCTGTCCATGTACTTGTAGGCTATATGTTGAAAAGTAGATGTGAGAGCATACAGCCTTGTCTTACTCCCGATCTTGTTTTAAAAGGTTCAGTCATTCCATCTGTTGCTTTTACTGAGCTTTGGCATTTTTGGTATAACACTCTTATATTATCTAACAGTTGTCCTCTGATGTTATAATTTTCTAAGGTTTCCCAGATAATGTCTCTATCTACTCTGTCGAATGTCTTTTCCTGGTCAACAAATACTGTACTTAGAATTTGATTATATTCGATTGTTTTTTCATCTAGCTCTCTAATCAATAATAATTTGATTAACTATAAAATGCCCGCGAGATTTTTCATCACGCTGGACAGATGCGTCTGCGAACACCATGTCATTATCATTTCACAAGTTATCAGCTCACGAATTTCAAGATCTGCTATTCCACTTCCCCATTCTCAACATTCCCTGCCAAACGTAATTATGACCATAGGAAAGTGTGTGAGTGCCTCATCATTCAGTGGCTATTTTTCTTCTGTTGGTAAGGCTTACTAAGATTGTCGCAATCGTGCCTGTTGTACTGCCCGCTGTGCCATCCACGACATGTTGCACTTTATTCTCAAGCCCCTGTCATTACTTTTTTTTTGGTTAAGTAAAATGTATCTTTTACGGTAAGGTACGCTGCTTTCAACCGTGGTCGCCAGTCTAAATTGGTTAACCATCAAAAATAGTTGAATTCGCGGTTCTGAGTTTTTAACCATCAAAAATAGTGGAGTTCGCGGTTCTGGTAATCCAGTTATCAAGACATTCAGAGTGAACTATCTCCATCGAGACCAGCACCGTGCAGAGGTGATGGGGCTTAGTTCAGCCATCAGGGGCTGGAAACTAAGACTGGTCGGGCAGTCCCACTCGAGCAGGACCATAGTCCTGCCCTAGTAAGCAGAGTGCTGAAGACGGAGGCATCCAGCCAAAAGGCGCACAGATAATCAGGATGCCACGCACAAAACACAATGGAAACATGTCTACATCTATAAATAGTTATGGTGCCTGCCCTGTGGTGGACGTTCAGGCAGGGACGGTGCCGGGCCCTATACCTCGAAAGGGCCCAACCTCAGTTACTGGAAGTCCTTCTCAATTGCCCCGAGGAGCCAGGAGGCAAGGGAATAGAGCTACTGGCCAAACAAACAAACGACCAATAAAAATAATGCACTGGAATGCTGAGGGTGTCAACAGTAAAAGAGATGGATACAGCAAAAAATTGGAACTTGAAAATGTCCTCAGTGAAGAACAAGTTAACATATGCTGTATCCAAGAAACACACCTCAGCAGCGACATAGCCTTCAAAATCAGAGGCTACCAGTGCTACCGATGTGACCGAAAGGACAGGCGAAAGGGTGGAATTCTGACACTTGTTAAAAACAATATCAGCGCATGTCAGCTGGAAGTATATATGGAAGGGGCAGAATACCAGATGCTCCACCTAAAAACAGACAGTGCAGAATTCCATCTCCTGAACTACTACTGCCCAAATGATAAACCATTGGCACTAGACACAATTCCAGACAAAGAGAGACTTATGGTGTGTGGTGACTTCAACAGCCACTCTCAGAGCTGGGGCTACGATCATATCGACAAGAGAGGTGAGGAACTTGAGAGCTGGCAGGATGAAAATAATCTCATCCTTATTAACCAGCCAGCTGACTCACCAACCTTCTACTCGAGAGCATGGCACACCACCTCTACACCAGATCTGGCATTCCACTCACCAGGCCTGGAATGGAACATCACACGTGTCGTTGGAAAGCAGCTTGGGGGTAGTGACCACAGACCAGTATTTCTGGAAATCCACAATGAATTTACCAAGGACAGCAGCAGCACTATAAGAGGGCAGACTGGAAAATGTACCAGCATTTAACCAGTGTTCTAGCTAAGGACATGAACTTGGACAAAGACATCAATAGAGCAGTGAGTGAATTTAATAAATGTATACTACATGCTGCTAGTAAAACCATACCCAGGGGAGCACGCAAAAACTACAAACCCTACTGGAATGATGAACTGGAAAAGCTGCAAAATGAGATGGAAACATCTAGACAGCAGGCTGAGAACAGACCTAGCCAAGAACATCACAACAAATATCAGCAAACAAAGGCTAAATTTCAAAGAGCCAAGTTACAAGCCAGACGGAGTAGCTGGAAAGAAAAAACAGAGTCGCTGAACCTAGAAAATAGATGGAGAGCTCTTGAAAGAAGACAAACAACCCACATACCTCGGAGTTACTTTTGATGATAAACTGACATGGAAGCAGCACATAAACAAAGCAACAACAAAAGCCAGGAGGAAGTAGCTATCCTGAGAAAACTAAGTGGAACCACATGGGGAGCCAGTGGGAATATACTCAGTAAAGTTTACCAGCAAGGCATAAGACCACACCTGGAATATGGTTCAGCAGCATGGTGTCCTGCATCAAACACCACATTACAAGATCTAGATAAAGTGCAAAACCAGGCACTTAGAATAATGTTGGGAGCAATGAAATCAACACCCATAGCAGAGATGCAGAAAATGGGAAGAATGCAAACACTTGGTGAACGCAGAGACACAAAAGTACTAATTCAGGCAGAAAAGTTTCATTGTATGCCAAGTCATCCAATGAAGGAGAGATTCCAAAATCTAGCAATGGGACGACTGAAAAGAAGCAGCTTTATCCATCAAGCTAAACGACTCCGCAGACAACTTACAGACCTACCTGAAGTTGACAGCCCCTTAAGGCCTGTACCAGAACAAACCCCGTGGAGTGAAAGGCATGGAATGCCAATATACATTCAGACCCATGTGAAAGGAATACTAAGCGAGGATGAACAGAACAGTGTGCAGCGAAGGACAGTCACCCTCAGTCTCCTGGATGAGGAATATCCACAAGATATATGGGTCAGAGTATACACAGATGGGTCAGCACAGAATGTCGTGAGGAATGGAGGTGCAGGTGTATATATAGAATATCCACACAAGCCTAGAGATACAATCAGAACACCGACAGGAAAATTCTGCAATAATTATGATGCAGAAATCCAGGCAATTAGTGTGGCAGCTAAAAAACTGCTGAACTCCAACTCTGACCTACAGCCTGTGGTATTCCTGACAGATGCAAGGTCAGTGCTTCAAGCTCTCCAGTCTGGAAAACTAACAGACTTGAAAAAACTACTTAGCGAATTGTCTTACCAGTATAGGGTAACCATGCAGTGGATACCCTCTCACTGTGGAATACCAGGAAATGAAAAAGCAGACCAACTGGCTAAGGAAGGTGCTGCCGAAGACCAACCAGATATACCAATCACCTACCATCAGAAAAAACAGATGATCAAGTCAATAAGAAAGCCACAAACACCAACACAAGATGACTATCATATTATGAACAGACCAGAACAAGTTATAATTCTACGTCTCAGAACAGGACACAACCGACTCCGCAGTCACATGTATACAAAGTTCAAGATTGGCAACACAGCCATGTGTACATGTGGACAGGCAGCACAGAGTGCCAAACATATACTTCAAGAGTGTTCTGAGCATGAAACGCTGAGGCAGACATATTGGCCAGAGGAAACAACACTGGAATCAAAACTCTATGGGACACTGTATGAACTACAAAAGACAGTGAGTTTTATTTAGGAGACAGAATTACAGATATAGACATGTTTCAAGTGAACGAAAGAAGAAGAAGAAGAAGAAGAGTGAACTATGTATAATGTGATTCCTTTGTTTTTCCGGAAAATGTACCTCTTTTGGAGACAAATAATCCAAATTGGCTGTATCAGAGCTTTTTACCATCAAATATGGTGGAGGCCGTATTATCATCCAGTTACCACGACCTCAGGTTTAAATATTGGTTTGATTGAAACTGTGATTACTGGTATTCTTAGGTATTATTTGCAATTAGTGCCTACCTACGTATTTTATAGTTAATTAATTTAAATATTATATTAATAATTAATTTAAATATTCATTTTTAGGGTTAGTTATATTTTACATAACTAATCCTAACCTTAAATATAGTTATATTTTTCTACTTCTTAGCGTTCATTCTCAAACTCCCAATGGTTCTCTCTTGTAGCAGGACCATGGTCCTATTAGATTTCCAGCAGGATGTAGTCCAGAGAATGGAATTGCGTTGTGTTGCCATTTTATTTGAGCAAATGGCCGGACACATCCGTCTTCGGCGGGATAGTTATATTTAAATTAATAAATTATAAACATCGTCAAGAAAAATAATCAAACATGTCGGCACACATTCCAAACCAGTTCCTATTCTTATGCAGTTAATGTCACTTGTCTATAGGACATGCATCTATGCTTTGGCTTGGATGCGAGAATGACGAGATCGTATTGATAGCAATCCAAGCATAGGGCCTATATCTCATTTTCATAATGGGAGTACCCCTAGTGCATCCAAAAACTAAAAACATTCACTCATGTTGGATACGTCCGAAATGTTCACACTGGGAATGCAAAAGCGTGAGAATATTTGGAAAAAAAAAAACTAATTATTTGCAAATAATGAAAATGTGCTAGAAACAAAATGAGCACAATTTTGCACATAAACTGAACACTGCGAAGGAAGCACACATATGCTGTTATCTTAGATACGTTAATTAACGACAGTAAGGAGTGGTGCATTGTATTGACTATACTAAATACTAAAAGCACTAGCCACTGATTCTGTTAACATTTAGACCCTATAGGTGACCTGCTTGCTTGAATCATCATGTGGAATAGGATAGTAACGTATTTGCATGGATTTTCCTTTCAGGTAAGAAACGACGTTTAAAAATAAGCGGTGGCATTCACAGCAACTGCTATAACCGACGTCACATCCCACACAGATAGAACAACGTAAGGGTGTCGCAGCGTGCGTGCCCCGTTTTTTGCGTGTGCCCAATCAAAACAAAAGACACGTTCATCTCTTGATACGGAGATTTTACATACTTTTTTTTCTAATGTATCCCCCCCCAAAAAAAAAAATAAAAAAAAATATGTCATTATTTCTCAATTATTTCATTATTTCTCAATTATTTCATTATTTCTACACGCTACAAACTGATAGATATAACTCCACAAAAAGTGAGCATAACTACTTCTAACCAGACTGTAATGTAAATAAAATTTATAACCTTAACCTCACTAAACTAAAAGGGTTAGGTAATACCCCGAAACTAGAACAAAGGTCACAATGATGTCATAATCCAAAGATGCGCCAAAATATGCTGTCTTCACTTTTCAGCACGAGGACAGTATTTATTAGCTTCCGAAAAATGCAGACAGTGACTCTAAAGCAATTCCTCGCCCGTGTGTTGCCGGGTCCCGAAAAGGGAGCAAAGAATAGCAACACCGTTTACCTTCCACGCATGTTGTAAAAGGCGACTAAGGAGGTTATGGGATGGAGTTGGCTGTCTCATCCCATATAGGGTCAGTGACCCAAAACCATGCTGAAGTCGGATGTGTCAGGCTGAAAGGCGCAGATATCGTAGCAATGCTGCAAACCATGACACAACGCATTCCGTTCTCCAGACTACATCCTGCTAATCTGCAGGAGTTTGAGAACGAACGCAGAAGAAGAATAAAAGGAAATTCCGAATTCACCACGGCTAAGCAGATAAATAAAATAACTAAATAAATTTAGATAAATAAAATAACTAATTAATAATTAGAAGTTGGTAACTAGGAGCATTCAGAAAAATATGCAGATCTATGTGGAAACAAAGTAATAGAAATGGGTCGGTCAATTTCTTAGAAGAGGACAGGATAAACGGAGAGAGATATGTTACCAATATTTATAAATTAAACATACTAGGCTACGCTTCGAATACAAAGCCTACATCGGGACGAATGACTTTACTCTTTGCTGACGATCAGTGCCTACTTTACATTTCAAGTTTGTTTGTTTTTCGTTCGCTCCATTGTAACCATCACGGATATCCGTGCGATTTCCGCCGGGAGCGTGATTACGTTGTGCCACCGTTATGCGCCGTGTAGGCCTAGCACATCCGATTTCGGCATGCCTTGACAATTCGGGTGGGCTACCCTTAGCCTGTGACAGCCTCTATATCTGTCTCCAGGCACGCGTAGTGGCGACTCTTCGCCCAGACGATTTTTGCTCTCGTCTGACTCGCACGAGGTGTTCCACTGTCTATGAACTTGCCTCGTGTAATTGGACGTGCTGTGCCTGTGTCCATTGGGTACTGAACCGTTTCTGATCCGTGAGCCTGGTTCCTTAAGGGGAAGAACTCAACAGAGGAGTTGGACCCTGGCTCTTTCGCCCTCTTAGCCGAGGTGTCATTCACCGACATCGTGTACCCCTTGACCAAGTTCGAGTCTCACACCACGCGTTTGAGAGCAAGGCGTTCTCGAGCTGAGCGTCCTTGTTCCAATAGCGCCTGAGCCCATCGGGTATTGAACCCTTTCTCTCTTCAAGTGTATTTCCGGTGTAGGAAACCTTGACAGTAGAGTTGGGCCAGGACTACCATCGTTGTCCCTTTCTTGCCTAAGCCCATCGGGTACAGAACCCTTTCTCTTCGCGAGCATATTTCTGGTTTAGGAAGGCTCGACATTAGAGTTGGATTAGGTCTTCTTGCTTTACCAAACGCCAATGAATGGGTCTGGGTCTCTGCCTGTAAGGAACACAGGTAACTAGAAGCTCGCCTCGAGCTGACGGAGCTTGTAGTTCCCCTTTTCTAGGGACTTTTCACTTTCTATTTGCAGTTCGCGCTGCCCTCTAGCGCTGTTCTGCCCTTTCATTGTTTCATTGTACTCGGTATGAAATATATTTGTCTCTCGCCATGCATCTACCTTTACGTGCATTTTACATTGGCCGCCCCTCCAATATTCGGACTGGACTGACTAGCTTCACTGTATGTCGACAGTGTCGCTATATGTGGCGATGCTGGTGGTGTCTGAGATATTGTCTGTCTCTTGTGCAATTCAAATCTCTTTCCATCTGCTACCTCCACATTCTCGGACACGATCCCCAAATGATTTGGCCAGAATCAGCTCGAGCTGCTGTATTTCTGTTTCCAGGGTGCACCGCGTGGAGGTACATTTGGGATCTTGGTTATCTGCTAACCCTTGGTCCGCCTAGAGCAATGCGTTCCCTTTGCACCCCACATTTCAAGTGAAGAGCTACAAGATCACATAAACATACTCAGCGAATGCAGCATCGACCAAAACACGAAGCTCAATACAGAAAAAAAACAAGGAAAACTGTCTATAAGCAGAGAACAAAATGCAATAATCATAAATATAAATGGTCAACTACTGAAAAAAGTGCAGGCATTAAAAATATATTGATAGCATTTATACAGATGACGAAAGAATGGACAGAGAATATAACAAGAATATTTAAAAAGTTAAATACATAAATTATGAGCTTACATCAATTTTGAAGTATACATCTATCACTGGGAAAAAAAAATTTAAAGTAATCATAAATTAAATCTTTATACCAACATTGTGTTATCAATGTTAGACAAGGACACTAACTATATACAAGATATAAAGCTTACTATACGTGTGATATGAGATATCTAAGAAAAGCAGGTAGCAGAACGAGAAGAGGTCATGTGGGGGAAAGAAAAGGTTTTCAGAACTGTTGGTACTTTTATGGTCAAAAATCATGTATTGAAAAACAAACTGAAATGGTTTGGCCACATAATGAGACCCTTATTGACCAGCAGCAAGAGTATACTTTATACAGAATTATACAGAACATTATACATAAGATAATGGAACAAACAACAGGCCGAGGAAGACCTGGAAGGATGTGGATTGAAAGGAGTTATCAACATTCTGAGACGTCACAAAATTACTGCATATCAAGCGACCAAACTGGACAGAGAATACCATAAAACGCACATACCATAGCCCGAAAACCTATCGTAATTCAATCCTGCAATTAACAACAGCAGAGAAAAGAATAGATGGATAGCCTTCGATATTAAGATGTTGAAACTGTGCATAATGTGGGTCCTCTCGTACATTTTGCCCGATGCTTTCTGCGTATATATTAGATGCTGTGAGAGGATGTCGCTTCATTCTTTTGGCAAGAGGGAGAAAGTTTGGGGGTGTGTTTCATTATTTGGAAAGAGAGGGGAGTTTAGGGCCGTATGTGTTTTATACGTTTGGGAAGACGAGAGGGGGAGAAGTTGGGGAGGGAGTAAATGTTTCGTTACGCAGTGGACCAGTAGATCTTTATAACCTCAAGGATTGTTTCAAATGGATCATTTCCAGCTGGTAATCTTGTACGTCATATAAACTGGTAGAAAATCCGCGGCGTGGACGCCAAATAGTAGCTCAAGCCAGTGGATCGACTTTCCAAATGTTGTCCAACCAGCCAAATTAGTGTACACGAACTATTGTTTTACAAATTTGGCAGATCTCTTTCGAGACAACAACAGATTTTTATAAAATGTTATATCAGATATATGTATAAGAATGATCTAACATTCAGCAAATCCTCATGCAGTCTTGCTTTACGCGACTGCGTTGCTTGTTCGTTAAGTTCATTTGTGGAACGTTCGCCCAGTAAAAGAACAGAGTGCAACATGTCCCAATTCATTAATATCATGTGGGTCAAAGGGCATGAGCCCATGGACCGCTGGATCAGCAACCAACCAACCAACCATTAATATCGTGAACACATCTTTGTGGTTTGTAACATTGATCTAAAATTTCTCAGTATCACATCTTCAGTACTTAGCCAAGACAGCAGACTAATTTTATTCCACTGCAGTTTTCAAGTATAACCGAGTGGTTGAGATTAGACATTGATTGAAGTCTTTGAATATTTGAAATAAGTTGTTTATATATTTCGAACAGCAACTTAAGCATGTAGTCACGACATTTAATCTTAATGACTTTTGCACCAAGTGGAGTTCTATTGAGTTTAGACTCAAGTGGTTGTCCATATTTTCAATAAGCTCAATAGCTCATTAAAAAATTTCACCGGACTCACTGCATCCATTCCAAAGAGCTTATTGATTATGTTAATATTTTTGTTATTGGATGTAGAAAGACAAGACATAATCAGCTGTGTATTTACTAATCAACCAGAAGATCAAATGGAAAGCCAAGAGACAGATGATAAAGAGTATTTTTGTCAACACTTTGCTATCAATGCCAGACATGGGCGCTGCCAGCAGCCTAACACAGAAAACGTACAACGTGAAACTAAATGCCAGAGGGAAGTTGCAAGAGTGACTAAACAAAACAAAATCACATATGATAAAATAACGAGAAGAATCGGCATAATATCATGCACAGAATATCCGGAAACAACAAATAAAATGGTTTGGACACCTTATGAGAATAAATCATAACGAACTACCAACAAGAACATGACATGAGACGATCCAGATACAAAGTCAGAGGAAGACCTAGAGCAATATGGATAGATAACATCAAGACAACACTGAACAAATACAAATTCTTCTTCTTCTTCTTCAGTGTTCCTTCTCAGGCACCAGCAGAATCTCTCTTGTAGCAGGACAATGGTCCGAATAGATTTCAAGCAGAATGAGGACCAGAAAATTGAAATGCGTTGTTTCTCCGTTTTATTTGTCCCAATGGCCCGACACATCCGTCTTAATCATAGCCAAGGCTGTAATATAGCCATACCATGGATAGGCAACTGAAGCTCTCAGCCACCACCACTCCGCTTTACTGCAAGTGTGGATATTCTGACCATCATGCACCTGTGGATAGACATCAGATCGGCTCTTTTGACTGTAGAGCGCCATGTAGATCTATTTGGTGCACGTTATTCCCATGTATCTTGGTCTATTTCAAAGCCATCGTCCACATGGGGATAGACAATAGACATTTGCGCTCCACATCTTTCCATTGACAGCAATTGACAGGTAATGGATATTTGCTATTTTTAGAAAGTGGATCTTCTCCTACATTTATGCTATTGTCTGTCCCCAGGTTAACGATGGTTGATCATATTCACACTTACCGTTAGGTGTAGGGGTGCGAGTTTCAGCTGTCGTTCCAAAGCCAGATGTGTCGCCTTGTTTGCCTTAAGTCCAGTCCATGTTTGTTCAAGGCTATTTTGATGTTTTGAATCCACCCGTTTTCTTGTTCTACCTTTGGACTTATATCCGAATATTCTTTTGTTTAATGCTCTTATTTGTATTAGGTTTGGGTTCATTCTCAATAAGGTGAACCATTTTACTTGCTGTCTTTCGATATGCTCAACACATGGTATACCAACTCTTTTCCTAATTTCAGGCATTTATGCAATTGTACAGATTGTTGTATTTTTTCTGCCGCAACGTGCTGTGACAAAATCAGTTGTAAGTTTCTGATACCATAAACTAAACTATACATTTCTAGCAATCAATGTTATTGCTATTTTAATTGTTTATTCAAGGGTAAAACTATGACGAGTCGTGGTCAATTCACAAACCAATATAATTACTTCACTTTGTTTAAAACACGCTGCATATGCTACTTAAATGCATCATTTCGATGATTTATTTCAGAAGCATATTAAAGTAGTCGGTGCATCAATTAGTCATTAAAAACAAAACCAGTTCCAGAAATCAGTACTACAGGTCGCGACATAGGCCTAATGTTTTGCTGCACTCGCGACATAGGCCTAATGTTTGCCGAACTTGAGGCATGAAATTGTTTTTCATACGGTTAGTGTATAAATCCGGCTCTATTTGGCAGAAAAACTACTGAATTAACAATAGGTTGCTGCAACTGGTTCGTTAAAATTAGAAACCGGAATATAAATTATTAAAACGTGAAGGCGGCATATTGAAAAGTGTGAATACGGGACCCGCGTACTAGGAAAGTACCCGATAGATATATATCAAGCGGTACAGAGTACAGAACTCGTCTGTGACGACCAAGGTGCCGGGTTCGATTCCCGCCGCAGATAATTGTACATTCGGACCGTTCAGAAAGCAATGGTACACTACAGAACGCATTTATGTTGCCTATAAAATCACAACAGCCCAAAATGCTGCGCTCATGGCTACATCCTGAAAAGAATATGCTACTAATGATTTCTTTTTCAAATATGAGGTTGTGTGGAGAGTCCGTGCTTTTCATTAAGTTCCATAATTTATGATGTGTTGCACAGTCAAATGCTATTGAGTAGTCCTTGAATCATGTGTATATGTTGCGTTAAATTCTCTACATTTCGTTATTACATTTATCACAAGGAAGATGTAATTCTTAGTATCTCAGCTCTGTCTAAAGTCGTCTGGACTAAATGCTTCCTATTAATTGCATCAGCATTTCCCCAACAAAAATAGAAGACTAGACTGAGAAATAGAAGGTGCAAGAAAGCAAACACATTGACTTACCTACTATCACCATTACTTCTCCATCGAAAGATTAAGATAGAGCTAAAAAGAAATATAATATCTACAACTTTATACCAACACGCTGATATCAATGCCAAACTTGGTCTTTAACAGTCTCGCAGCAGAGGAAAATCATAACATGTGAAATGAAATGTCTGAGAAAATGTGCAATCTAAACTAGATAAAATAAGAAATTAGGAAAAGAGTATATACAATATCATGTATTGAACATATCGAAAAACAGGAAGTTAAATTGGTTTGGTTGCCTTATGAGAATGAACCCAAACGAATACGTATAAGAGCATATAACAAAAGAATATTCGAACATAAAGCATCAAGATAACCTTGAACAAACATGGACTCAACCGAAACCGTCGTCAGTATAGAAGACACGCTAACAGACTTAATTAGGACCCCCATTGTTACGTCATGTTAATTATTGTTTAGTTTCGGTTGGTCACAATTTATATATTTGGAGTCATCTTGGCTATTTTTGGCATGCGATTCCATGTATGTAAATAGTGACAAACCGAAAGCCCAATAATATGACGTAACGAATGGGGTCCTAATTAATTCTATTAGAAGGTATTTATAGGTTATGGTCAAGACTCAGCACAACCAAGGCGGCACATCTGGCCTTGGTACGACAACTGAGGCTCCCACCTTTACGCTTAACGGAAGTGTGGATACTAACAAACATCATTCACATGGGAAAAACAGTAGACACTTGATTGTATAGCCAATTATTTTAAAGTTGGACAACCAAAGCTACGTGCAAATATGATGTACGAGGCAGGAACTATTGTCTGTAGCTGGAAAAAATAACAAAGCTCATAAATTTTGCTTGGAATATTTTACATATTTTAATACTTGTCTAGACACCGCCCAACTAACACTTCCTGTTTACACTCAGAGTTATCTGTATTGTGTTATTACATTGAGCTCTAAATTTAACTGTAAAGTCAGTAGACGACTGTGCAGAAGGTTGAGGTCTAAAATCGAAGCTACGCACTCTCTTCAGATATTAGTACCATACCGACATTAACATCACTCATCGTAAACAAGGAATTACATAGAAACATAATTTTACTTTTGTCATAAGGCAAATTTAGCAATGGCTGCTGTAAGAGCAGCAGTAGTAAAGGCAAGTAGTAAGCCTATATTAATATTACTACACGTTCAAGTAAGGCTAGGTGATCTTACTTAGACCTACTTACACTTCAGTAATGACAATTTGCCTCTCACTTCCATCCATCCGCCGGTTTCTTGTACCCGCGTGAGCAACGCTTACTCCAACGCCTTGACTACAAATGCGCATTTCAACGCATGCGTATTAATATATCGTCTAACCACACTCATCTTCAATCAGATCTAGACTCTTCTAAACTAAAGTGGTCTTTTTACAACGTTTACAGTTCCTTACTTACAACAACATTCTACTCTACTCCCTCATTCGTGGTATTATCCACGTTCTCAATGGGCAGCTATACCAATTTATGTGCACTTATCACAACAATAAACTCATTTCTCTTCACTGCATATCTCAGGCTGTTTCTCTCTCCCCCCCCATTCTAGTCCTACTGATGTAGCTTATCCTCCAGTACCGTACCTCAATACTCCCTCTGATATTCCTACTTCTCACCTGACCACTAATGCAGATGTTCATCTTCCTGGTAATTCCAATGTCCGGGTGGTTTGCATTCCTCCTGACCTCAGTCTGATAGTGAAGTATCTGTCCTCAAGTTCATCCCTCTCCATCCTGCATACGATCAATACTCTCTTCTTCAGGATATCCACCGCTACCATCGTCATCTTCGGCTCCATTGTCATTTCTTTGGCAAAGTGTCATCTAATACTGACGATTTGTTCTCTAGATATGAACAGAAGAAATATTCTTGGACTACCAAGCATGGTGCATCCCTGGCTCTTGATCTTTACATCAAGAATACCCTCCATAACATTAAATCACTTCATCACAACCGCATCAATCGCTCCGACATCACGCATGAGGAATCTCGCGCCTGGTGCACCTTCGTCACCATGATGATATTGTCATCAAACCAGCTGATAAGGGTGGAGCTGTTGTGGTGCAGCATAAGGACCTTTACCTTCTGGAGGGCCACCAACAACTCTCCAACCCTTCTGTCTACACTGCACGCACACCCAATTTGATGGTGGCTAACCAGAAGGTGGTTAACAGCACTGTGAAAACCCTTATCCATGATAGCCACCTTCCTAATAAACCTAATGTCTTTCTGCTCTACACTTCTCCTCATCCTCCCGCTTGTCACAACTCTCTGCCATACTCCCAGCTTCTTTGCCATTGTCGCTTATGTAGCGATGATGACGATTTTTGCAACAAATCCTCTGAGATGATGGAGTTTTTCCATAAACGCTAATTCCCTGGCAGCATTCTTTCATCCGCTTGGCTCTGTGTACGCCAGTTATCTCGCTTTGATACTTTGACTAACTCTTAGGGTTCTTCCTCCTGCTCTGATACAGTTAGTCTTGTTCTTACCTTTCATCCCCACAACTCTTCTGTCTGATGCATCATGCTTAAACATTATACACTTGGTGCCGCTTTCCAGGACTTGCCTCTTGTGGCCTATAGGCACGACAAAAATCTGAAGGACATCTTGGTCCATAGCCACCTTATGTCTTCTGTTCCCAACCATTTTGGTACTGGTCGTTGCTATACATGTCCTTGTATAGTTCAGATGTGCTCCATTTAATTTCTCAAGGCCACTTTCTCCATCGATGAGGACTTTACATGTGAATCCCGTAATGTTATTTATGTGATCATATGTAAACGCTGTGGCAAGCAGTACATCGGGGAAACTGGCTTAAGATTGAGTGACCACTTCTTTAACCATCTTCATGCCATCAAGCACAGAACACCTACTCCTGTTGCCACACTTCAATGGCAATAGTCATCATGGTGTTCTTGATATTCAGGTCACTGCCATCACATCCTGCACCACTGTTGATAGATCTAGGTACACTAGAAAATTGTCTTATTTTTTAGTTGGATACCCTTAAGCCTTTTGGACTCAATTCTGACCACTCTTATGTCTAGTACTGGGTTGGTGTGGTCTTTGTCTTTATTCATTTTGTTCCGTCATTTACATGATCTTTTTGCTTGTTTCATTTCCACCTATATTTATGTTTTTTATGTACTTTCTGTTCCTGTCCTTCCGGCATCTCACTTCCATATTTCGGTTGGACACGTTTGTGTGGTGTGATCATTTCTATTCATCGTCTTTTGATATTTTGTGCGTATCTTGATAAGACCTTTTGGTTGAAACGTTGATTATGTCATGTGTATTGTTATTTGTATGATTTTAGCTTGTTTTCCGTTGTGTATGTTATTTCATGTGAGCTTGTGATAGTGTGTCAGTTTTCATGTTGTAAAACTTCATCACCTGTTTCTATGTAAGTACTATTTACACTTCAGTAGTAAATTACAGTTGCTAAGCACGTTTCACCAGCTTTGCCCAATTTGAAATCATTTATCTCAGCAAATATATAATGCATTTAATTGAAATGTTGTGTGTAAATTTAAAACTGGTGTCGTCGACTCTAAAAATTAATTTTGTCATTAAAATTCATTAATCAGTTTAAATTTTCACTAATTTGTGATATAGATCAAAAGTCTACTTGTCAAGACACATCTCACATGAAGATGTTTACAATAAGTTATAAGACGTCATTTACACATGGCATTTTACACATTGTTTATCATATATTTGGCATGATTAAGCATGCAATTGGACAATTCTATAGACTCGAACACAAGAAAGACAGTATAGTGACTAATATCTGAAGTGGTAAAACGATTTTTGTCCAGACAATAATTACAATTTTAATAAATACGGTAATTAGTATGCCAACAAAGATCAAAGGATTTTAATTCATGCATAAAAACTGGACATGATGCACAAATATAAAGTATACATTTGTTAGGTCTAACCAAAAATAACATTGCATGCAAAAAATGGCATTAATACGTTATATAGTTAGTCCTACTCAGATTTCTTCTTCTTCTTTTGTTCACTTGAAACATGTCTATATCTGTAATTCTGTCTCCTGAATAAAACTCACTGTCTTTTGTAGTTCATACAGTGTCCCATAGAGCTTTGATTCCAGTGTTGTTTTCTCTGGCAAATATGCCTGCCTCAGCGTTTCATATTCAGAACACTCTTGAAATATATGCAACACACTGTGTGCTGCCTGTCCACATGTACACATGACCGTGTTGCCAATCTTGAATTTTGTGTACATGTGACTGCAGAGTCGACTGTGTCCTGTTCTGAGGTGTAGAATTACAACTTGTTCTGATCTGTTCATAATGTGATAGTCATCTTGTGTTGGTGTTTGTGGCTTTCTTATTGACTTGATCATCTGTTTCTTCTGATGGTAGGTGATTGGTATATCTGGTTGGTCTTTAACTGATTTTAACTCCACAGTTAAAGTGAAGAGCTACAAGATAACATTAACATATTCAAACAAAACTGCCTCATTCACAACATGAAGATCAATACAGGAAAAAATCAGCATAACTATCTGTAAGTGGAGAACCCAATGCAATCAACATAAAGATAAATGATTAACTAATGAAACAAGTGCTCCGCCGAAGATGGATGTGTCGGGTCATTGGCGCAAATAAAACGGCGACAATGCATTTCCATTCTCTTGACTACATCCTGCTATAAATCTAGTAGGACCATGGTCCTGCTGTAAGGGAGATCCAGCTGGAGTTTGAGAATGAACGAAGAAGAAGAAGAAGAAGAAACAAGTGCAGGCACTTAACATATATTTACAGCATTTTACAAATGACAAAATAATGGACAGAGAAATTGTAACAAGAATTTAAAAATCCAACTACTTGTACATAAATTATGAACTTAACCAATTTTGAAAGACACATCTATCACTGGAAACCAAGAGACAAATCATAAATTAAATCTTCATACCAACATTCTGTTATCAATGTTAGACATGGACACTAACTAAAGACCAAGACACAAAGCTTACTACGTGTGAAATGAGATGTCTAAGAAAAGCAGCAAACAAAACAAGAAGAGATCTGATAAATGAAGAAATTACCAGAACTGTTGAAACTCTGTGGTCAAATAGCCTATATTGAAAACAGACTGAAATGGTTTGGCCACTTAATGAGAATGAACCCTTATTTGCCATCAGCAAGAGCATACAACATGAAAATTGAAACAGAAAGAGGCAAAGGAAGACCAGGAAGAAGGTGGATTGAAGGAGTTACTAACATTCTGAGAATTCACAATATCAAGTGGCTAAACATGCCATAGCCTGAAAACCAAAAAATCGTAATTAAATCCTGTGATGAATTACAACAAAAACAGTGAAAAGACAATAGATAGAGATATTCTTCTTTGTGGACATTATTTAAATATATGAACTTAAAATATGTATAAACAATAGATTTATAGAATTAAGAAATCACATACCTGTAAATGGAGTAGCATTTTTACACATAACTGGCATTACAACAGTTAGATAATTATTGAATCAGATTATCTAAATGTATACTGTACATCAATTTTATCAATTAATTCATATTGCTACTGCATTTAGCAGGTTATCAAGCCCCATATTCCAATGATGAAGTTTCCAATTAGAAGCTCAAATCCAATCGTAAAAGAACATGTTGGCACAGCAGGTAATTCAATAATAGATTCTGAAGTGGAAAATAAAATCTTTACAGCTAAATTTTATATCACAGAAATGAATACAGCCACATTTTTATACCAAAAATTATTACAACTAAGTTATATTGCAGAAATATATACAGCCAAATTTTATTTCACATAACATGAAAATTTGTTATAATTTCATCAATGTACTACCGAGCCAGAAAGGGGAGCAAAGAATAGCGACACTGATACCTGTCAAGGTTGTTGTCATCATTATTAAATGCTGTCTTCGCAACAAAAGTTGGCTGCAATGGATCTCCAATATCCCGTCACTTGCTGTGATGGTGCACTCTATCAGACTATAACCTGTCCATCTCGTGATGTTGTTACCCACTCGTATCTCTGTCTACCTCTTGCTCGCCTTCCCTCTTCTTTATCTTCAAGTAAGGTCTTCAATAAGGTGTCATATCTTTTAATATGTCCAAAATACTTTATCTGTTTGATCTTTATTTCTTTTATTATACGAAGTGTTGTTAGAATCTCTTCATTCATTTTCTTCTCTTTCCACAAAGTTCTCCCTATTATTTTATATATCCACATCTTGAATGTCCATGTGGATCCGGAACCCAGACCCAGGAACACATACTTAAGGACTGCCCAACATACAAAGAGCAGAGACAGCAGACATGGCCAGAGGATACAGACTTGAGGCAAAAAGCTATGGGGCAGCCGCTCTGACCTGGAGAAGACAGTGGACTTCGTCTTGACGACAGGCCTGACAATATAGCATGACCACAGATGCTGAACGCAGAAGAAGAAGATATCCACATCTCAAAGGCATCAAATCTGTCTTCTAGTTGCTTGAGGCGACTAAGGAGGTTTTGGGGTGATGTTGTATGTCCCATCTCATAGAGTCAAAGTGACCCAGAAGCCATTCCGAATCAGATATGTCTGCAGAAAGGATGTCACAGCTTAGCCATAAACCAAGACATAATGCAATCCGTTCTCTGGACATCCTGCTAATTTGCAGGTGTTTGAGACCAAATGCAGAAGCAATAATTTACTACAGGATATGTAATTTCCACTGTTTGATCAGAATTCCGTATATGATTTTCATTCTGAAGATAGCTGAACACCTGAAAAACTCTGTCCCAGATGTGACTATAGATGACTCCTGGACAATGACCGAAGCCCACGAAAATCAGAACAAAGTCTCAAAAGTGAGGTACTTTAGGAAGTGATCAGATTAAGTAGAAGAGATATTTCTAACAATCAGACAAATATCACGACCCAAAGTTCCATATTGTACCTTCCCAAATAGAGACTTCTATGCAAAGTCATTTGGTCACCTCTGTAGAAAGGAAGAGAATCGGATACCACAATAAGCATGGGAATAAAAAATCTAATCATATAAAAAATTTGTTTGTTTGTTTGAGAACTCCAGGAATTTTGAGCGATTAGCTCTTACTTCCTATGTGCAGTGGGGTGGTTTTTTTTTTACCTTTCTTTCATACCCAAGAGACTTCAGCAGATATGATAATCTTGTGAACTCTAGTCAAAATTCCCAATCTCTCACTAGTGAGAGACTAAGAAGGTTTTATTATCATAAAAGTCTTTTAGTGAATTCCTCATTTGTTTCTTTTCTTCAACTTTCTATTCTCTTGTTTATTATAATAACATAAAGATAAAAATTGACCCAAATCTACTGGTCAGTATCCTAAAATGATTAGTATTGATAATGCTTTATAATGAAATGCTTTATAATATAATAATGTAACGAGTGGATATGAAATCTTGAACCGTAGTATATACAGATGGTTTATCAGTGAAGGCAGTGAGAAATGGTGGTGGGGACATTTATATAGAATGAGGAACACATTTGATGCTGGGATCATCCCACCTTGAGGAAACTAAGATAGTGTTCCTAACTTATGCCAAATCTGCCTGGCAAGCCCTTTGGAACTCTACCACATTCCACGTTAATGCTTTAAAATCACTCCAATCTCAAAGAACCAAGCAAAAGAATAAGTTTTCCAATGAATTCCAGGTCATTCCCAAATAAAGGGAAATGAGATACTGGTAGCTGATCAGCTAGCCAAAACTGGAAGTTACTATCAGCAACAACATATAGAGGACTGTATATTTTCCAAAAATAGTCCATCATGCTCCATAAACATAAAAAAGGAACTCAACTCACAAATGCAAACAAAAAGATGATGTCATCCATAAGCTTGAAAGTAAGAAACAAACAATAATTTTTATATCTAAAAAACATGTATGTCATAAGAGGCAACTAAGAAGGTTTTATCACGAGTTGCTGTCCCATCCCAATAAGGGTTGAAGGAACCCAGACACTTTGCTGAAGTCAGATGTGTCAGATTGAAAGGTGTAGATATTGCAGCTAAGCTAAAAACGTCTTAGTGCATCAGCAAACCTGCTGGAGTTTGAGAACAGACATAAAAGATTTAACAGAAATGTATGTCACAATGTTTTATTTAGCCTCCCCCCTTCTACAGTGAAGTGTATGTGTTGGAAAAGAGACTGCAGAATATTCTATAGGCTATATTATTCTTGGCTTCATTCCACTCCAATTGTCATTCACTCAAAGATGTTTTTTAAATTTTTATCTCTACCAAGGTATTTATCTTCTTCTTGTGCATTCATTTTTCAAATTTCGACATTCATGATTTTTATGAAGGAAGCAGTTAGTATTTTAATTCCTCACCTCCATACAAATTTTTATGGAAGGAAATAGATTGTGGCCAGATGCTGCTTCTTTTATTATTGAACAATGGTAAAATCTTTGACAAATATCCAGATATTATGAGCCCTTGGTTACACATACAAATATTATACTTATATATTGCATTTGTGGTAACTTCATATGAAACTCAGTACTTCACTTAACCGGTCAGATCAACTTGAGTCCACCAACTCATGCGTTCATCAATATATCATTTAGTGTAACACATTGCACTGTTATACATCTCATGGCCCAATGCATTCACTTTGATCAATCATTTTTTAGAAGGGCTGCTTCCCTAAATTTGACTTATGGAAGTCTGAATAAGAGCGATTTATTTATACACGTTAGAAAAACATCTCCATCTTAAAATCAGACTCTCTAATGTCCTTCCATCTGGCTCATGCGTTGTATGAGGAATGATATTTGATTAAATTTTGCCCAAAATTAAAACCAAATTTATTTTAACAGTAGGAAAACCAGACACACTCGACCAAGTTTTTAACGCAGCAATCAATGACAAAAATCCTGGCAAAGGATTCACTGGACCTTGTATAGATTCATCTCAAATACCAAATAAATACAGAAGAAAACCTTTGACTAAAGAAGAGATGGAAATCATAGAGGTGAGATATTGTAGTCCTGTAGTCAAATGAACCGGTAAATATTTAGTCTTGTAAAATCAAGTCTAATTACAGTGGAATCCCTATATAAAAAATTGGTTGGAGCAACAAAAGATATTTGGTATGTTACGGAAAGCTGTGATCACATTTTTAAAGAAAAAAATATGTCATTATTTAATGAAACGAAATATCGATAAAGACACATTTCACAGTGGCTAAGACTACTGGTGAATCCAGTGATCTGCTTGCTACATACTGAGAATCCCCGTCCCCCCTTGGATGTCCCCAGAGGATGGGAGCACTCTCAGTGCGTAGATCGAAGCAGACATTCTTCATTTTGTCCATGTAATGGATGGTAAAAATAATACAGCACAACATTTCTAGTTCATGGCCAGCAAAATCAAAATTGGACAATCAAATTCAATGGCTAGAGACTGCATCTGGTCTACCTCACAGGTTTACCCTTACAATGTTACTTTTCAGCCATATTTGATGGTGCAGTTCTTAGATCATTGATGCAGCATAAACTTTTTCAGAATTTTCCAATTATAGTCATTCATAGCAATGTAGATGTTATTCAGGTCAAGAGTGACTTCAATATGATCTCTCAGAGAATTTCAATACAAAATCAGAACAATTTATAATATATTTTAAATTATTTATTTTTATTTCTCTATTTAATTACAATTTATAAATATATTTGGTACTTTCCTAGTAGACGTGACTAGAAAGTTCTGTTTTTAAAGTATAGTTTTTAGATAGCCACTGGACATTCCCTATCACTGTTCAGGGATATAAACATATGCGGCTACCATAAATGATGTTGCATATGTTAACAGTTTGTCTTCCACGAATGGAGCATGAGTCTGTAGTGTTTCTACAAAGTAGGAGTTATCATCTGAGTTAAGTAAAGTTATCATCTTGGTTACAGTATATTTTGTTTATTTTGTTTTGTAAAACAATATCTAAGTAGGAGACTTCTCACGACATTACACAGCTGAGAATTGAAATCTTCTGGGTATGATAAAAATCTCTGAAGAAACCACTCCACTGCACATAGGAAGCAAGAGAAAGTTGCTCGTAATTCGTGGGGATTATGACAATCTACACTGTAATGTTTTTTTTATATTTTTGATAGGTTTTTATGACTTTGTAGGCATTTTATTGTACATTTTTTCGTAAAAGGTTGACAGGTATGCACTGGTAAGAAAGGTCTAAAAGATAAAGTTAAAGGAACAATTTTAAATATTGTGGGACAGCATAAGAAGATGGCTAAGAAAATGTTGAAAGTATACTTATATTAGGTGTCTATAAAGCTGCTGTGCACTGAGCTTGAAATGAAATATACATGTTCATTATGATGTACCAGTAATTGAAAGTTATGCATTTCCATTGTATTGCATGATTCAGCAGATTACTGTTAGCTACAAAGTTAACTTTTATTCGCTGACCATGAATGGTGCTAACCACTGAACAAAGAATAATTGTGGTGGAACAAGGGGGTAATACAAAGTAATATGGAAGACAATTACAACTTCCATTGAAGTGGTAATCACACTTTCCAAGAAACATGACAATAACATTTCATCTTCTTATGGTCAATGCTGTGTGACATTGGTTATCATGTCTTTCCACCACCTTCTATTTCGTGATTCAGATACTGATGTTCTACCATGCCACATTGCTAGGTTGTCAAGCATAATAATATTCCAGTGCACATATATTTAGAAGTCCAGGCTTTAATAAGTGGGAATTATTCAGATGGGGGTATCCCGCCGAAGACGGATGTGTCGGACCATTGGTGCAAATAAAACGGTGACAACGCATTTCCATTCTCTGGACTACATCTTGCTGGAAATCTAGTAGGACAGAGATCCAGCGGGAGTTTGAGAATGAACGCTGAAGAAGAAGATGGGGGTATTATTGTCTACACTGATGGGTCTGTGGTTTGGCACATGTTTATGACTTGGGCATTCATGGCTCAATGCAGAGAGAAGTGTATTAGGGAAGAAAGCATGGCTTTCTCTACAACCACTAGTAGAATGATGATGGAGATGAAAGCAATAATATGGATAGAGTCCCAGAGTTTTACAGGAGTCTGTTTCTTACTGATTCTATAAGTATACCGGGTACTTAGAAAAATTCAGTCAGGATATCTTCATTTTTGTACCTGGATACATGGGAGTTAAGAAAATGAAAGAGCAGACAAATATATCATCATGATCACATTGACTAGTGGCAGCACAAAGAAACCGTGCTGATATTTTTTACTGCAATCATGGAGTTGGAATATAAGAGGTGTATTTCTTCTATATTTATGACTAGGAGGGCTGTGCACCGCAGTGGTAAGTGCACTGGCTTCGCATATGAGTGGTCCATGGTTCCTTCCCCAGTTGAGGCAGAAATATTTTTCAGACTGCAACAGCTCCCGGGTCAAATAACCTTAATTGAGTACCAGATTAATCTGGGAAGCAAAGATTGCAAGGGAGAGGAGATGGCTACCACCCTCATATATCAGAGCCATAATAATAATAAATGCTATGGGTTAACTTTACTTTACTTTTGCCTAGAGTGCAGGGCCTGGGAGTGAAGTGTGGTGTTGCTAGAAATGAGCGACATATAGGAATAAAAAAGAGATATTAACCAACACAGAACTGGAAATCAGTTACCACATATTGAAGGACACACTGAATATAAGATTTGAACACCTATGGACTTGTCCAAAGTGACATGATGATCTATTGCACTATCTGCTGTAGATATAATTTCATTCTGTTACATGCTATTTTATATAAATGTTGTAATGTAAAGGATATCACACAGATCCTCACTAAATACCCACAATTTATGTGATGTAGTGTCATCAGAAATGTTAATGCATGCAAATATATTTTATAGACACCCTGTATAATAGACATTGGAAAAAAGGGATTGATTAAAAAAAATGATCGTTTGTTTTTATGTCACCATTGAGATACAGTTGGTAATTTTTTTGTCTAGAGCAGTGTTTCTCAATATGGGACCCTGTCCCACAGGGGGGGGCGGCAATTTGATTGTTCAGGGGGGGGGGGGAATTCAAACACATTGTAATTAGGCTTCCTTTAGGAATAATTTAATTATTGAATATAAAAATATGTATATGTTACATAGGGGGCATAACACTTTTAGAAAGACTTGGGTGGGGCATGGTAAAAAATAGGTTGGGAAACACTTGTCTAATATTTGTTTGAAATTGAAATGTTAGGGTGGGTTACAAGAGGAGTCTTTATCACAGAATTTCTTGTATTTTCAGAAGGGAGGTCAAATCTGATGTAACAAAAATGGCACGGAAGTTGCAAATGAGGAATCAATAATCTATAAACAAGTGCTTAATATTTGTTTTTTCAAACTCTTCACATTGAAGCTTGCTGATATATTAGTTGCTTTATTTAATATTACCACTGTGTTCTATGACTACCAGGTAGCTTTAGTTCAACTTGTATTACCCTCCAGCAGCTGAAGTAACTATATGCTGTTGCTGTGGTGAAAAAATGTTTCAGTCACCCTTCTCTTCTCGTTAAGTAACAAATGTAGTAAACATCATGTCACATATCTTTCAAGAGCATTATCTTTATTATCACAAGCATCCAGATTCTGTGAAAGTTACTTTGCATCTTCCAGTATGAATGATCTGAAATATCTAAGCTTACTGTTGTCATATAGGAAGCTAACACCCCCCAACACATATAAATTAGTCATGGTCCATTTTTTGGTCACATGCTAACATTATAATTGAAATTTTAATGCAACAGTTTATATTTTCTCCTGGAAGAACGCACTACTATTGTCCATAACATAAGCTTAACAGTGAAGTCTCTCACACACTGTCCTAAAAATAATGACACCTGATATGAATATCATTATTGACATGTTATAAAATATTTTATTCTGAAGGAAATAATGGAATTATATTATATGATAAATTAACATGCTTAGTACTAGTGCATTATACTAGATAGCAGTAATATTATAAAGAAATATGGAACATTGGAAAAAAATGTGGAGAACGAAAACATATATAGAACAATGTGTGTTTGCAAACTGTGCACATTTGCTTAGTTTTGAACGTGTCTACATGCTCTGTTTATGAAAGCGATGCAGGGAAGAGAATTAACTTCCTCACGTCCAAATGCAAAGCAAAAGTCAATTTGCCAGGATTGTGAAGGTAATCCCACAAGATGGGCATAATTAATTCACACCCCACATGACCTTTAGGAGATCACAGAAGCCATTTTCGCTGAATATATCTAGCCTTCAAGCAGAAATATGGCAAGAGAAGAGCACTATTTTTTTCAGTATGTACATTTTGATGTGTTACAAAAATATTTACAACACATACAAGCTGTGCTACAACTGCATTACAGGATACTCCAAAAACACTTTATAACACACAAAAAATATAAATGTGCCACAAAAGTACTGGTATACATAATAATTACCGTAAGTTTAATTTACAGAAGAGAAATGTTTTGAAGAATTCTTATTGGTTATAAATGTGACTAGATTAAAATGACAGAATGTTGTATGAGATGAGCCATTTAAAAGCAGTTTAATTTGAAATAAAGCGTCATGTCTGAATTTACGTAAGACATCTCATTGTAAAAATTAGTTTAAAAGTTACTGCAGCCAAAAACAAATTATTATGAAATATTACAATAGTAGCAAATGAAGTGTTTGTGTGCATACCTTAACTTTATGAAAGATTCTTGTAGAATATCAAATGTAATAAACCATGATATGCTGGGTCATGGGGCTTATATACAAAATATGATTTACATCCATTTATTAGTAATAAACAGGAACATTTCACCATCACAGAATTGTCAATCATCTGCTTTACGTTCATGGTTAAACAACAATACAGAAATAAAATTATCTGATTTTCAATTATGAGTGCAGTTATTAAAGAAAATACCAATGAAGAACTGTCGTCAGTATAACATTTGAGATGTCGCTCATGTTTACTGGATCAAAAGGGGAGCAAAAATGATGGAATAATTCCTTCAATTGTGAGCAAGTAGTTCTTGACAGCCCATTTTCTGACAAAATCACAGGTTGTTCTCAACTGTGGTGACACCTGGGACTCATATAAGATCTCAGGCATGGTTGTGTAAGTGGGGTTTATGGAATCAAGTTTAGTCCCTAAAAGGAGGCATTCCAATGTGCAATTATCTCAGGATTACCAGGTTCTGCCAGGAGCACAGAACATACTTCTGGGCCAACTATTCTTTTGTTGTTCCATCCACAATGGTGGCACACCTACCATTCCCCTTCACCTCGGCGTCTAGCCACAAAAGAACAAAGATGCAACGTCCTCTTACAGTAGAATCCCTTCCTCTTGCCTGCATCTTTTCATCATGCATGGAGATTATTTGATAGAAGACAAAAGTTAGAAAATGGATAAGATGTGGCAATAACAATTTTTGCGCACAACATGTTTGTCAGCCTATCCCCCCAAGTTTTTTTAGTCACCTCCTACGACATGCCTGGAAAAATGACAGTGACCCTATTCTTTGCACCTTGAACTAGAAGCCCAAGCCCTGGTTGCCACATGAGGAAGGGGAGCAAAGAATAGCAACACTGTTTACCTTCCATGCTGAAGTCGGATGTGCCAGTCTGAAAGGCACAGATATCACAACAGAGCTGTAAACCATGACACAATGCATTCCATTCTCAGGACTACATCCTGCTATTTGCAGGAGTTTGAGAACAAATGCAGAAGAAGATATGTGATCTTTTTCTTTTTTATTCTCATTTACAGTTTAATATCTTCACAGCAACTCCGGCTATCTGGATAAAGTAAATGTTGCTGTATTTTAAAGTAATTCAAGACTCCCATATAGCTTTCTGTAGGTATCTGCCTTTGTCGGCAAGTGCTCCATCCACAATTGGTTTAGTGTGCTCCAGTCTTGTCCAGAATATGTTCCGCAATCTGTGCTGCATGTCAACATGAGCAGAGAGATGATGGAATCACTCTTAGTCTATGAATGTAGCTGGTTGGTCTGTAGTGTCCTGCTCTGGTGGGAAAGAGGATAACTTCTGCTCTATCGAGATGATAGTTATCTTTTGGGAAGTCCTATTTTCTTGGTAGGTGATTTCTTGGTCTTCCTGTTCCTCCATCTTTTGCTAGCATATCTGCCTTTTCATTTTCTTGCATGCCATAGTGGGATAGTATCCACTATGGTATACCATTTTTATTTCATATCTGATAATCGCAGATATACAACTAAAAATAGCAGCAAATGAATTCATTCAGACTAAATACCTGCTGACAATCATAGGAAAATATAGAGAAACAGCTCAGTGTTCATTTATTTACTGGGCTGTTTTCTTTCTTCTTCTTCAATGTTCATTCTCAAACTCCCGCTGGATCTTCCCTGTAGCAGGACTATGATTCTACTAGATTTCCAGCAGGATGTAGTCCAGAGAATGAAAATGCGTTGTGTAGCTGTTTCATTTGCACCAATGGCCCGACACATCTGTCTTTGGCGGGGTTTTCTTTCTAATCTCTGTTAACAGCAGTTTCTCTTTTAGCCAGGTTTTATGGTCCAGTCCTTGGTATTTTAAGAACTTCCTAATGTTTTATTTGTCCTTCTGTTGCACTTTAGATCTTGAATTACCATCTTTACCAGGCAATAAGTCCTCTTGAAAATTGAGCATTGGGCTCAAAGAGACATACAAAGCTTTACGGAAGTCTTTATGACATTTATTTTTACAATAGCAACATATACCAGATCAGGGTAACCCATGTATATCAATGCCCATGTGGAACACAAATGCAGACGACCATATACTTCAGGACAGCTTTCAATTAACTCAAAGACAAGACCAGGTTACAGTGAAATAAGCTAAGATAAAGGCTTTTGGGCTGCCACTCAGCCTTAAGACTGGGAGCTTCATACTGGTGACTGAAGATCTAATAAGCCTAAAAGAATCTTAAATGCACAAGAATATACTGGACTGTGTAGAATTTATAAAATTCTGCAATAAAATGAATGGGCCTTCTTCCTTTTTTTAAATGTGGCCAAACCATCATAATTGGAACAGTACCCTGTGATCTTTAGGGACCTTGGAATATTGCATGGCGGAGAACCTTGTCATTTCTGGTTCTTTGAACATACTTTTTCAAGTATCTTATTTCCAAAATTTGGAGCTGGTCTTTATACCATAGTTCATGACTCTCGTAAGTACCTGGCAGACAGATCTGTAGTTTTTCCAAATTTCTCTTGCTAAAGCCATTATTAATTATCTATAATCATTTCATTGGTGTCTGTTCTTCTTTAATTGTTTACTTTCCAAGAGAGATCTAGATGTTTAAATTGCCCCAGACACCCTTCCACTAAAATATTCTTGCACAATTCTGAACATGAAATTAACAGCAAAATTTAAAAGCTGAAGCAGACAACTGTAAATCAATTTTAAAATAAATATACATTCCAAACTTTGAAAATAATGTTGACACGTAGAAAGAAAGATGTGCCCAAGATAGGGCACACCTTTGTTCAGATTATTCAGGTCTTACAACTAGTCAATACCAGTTGGTTGACCTGTAATTGATTTGTGCTTTTCATTGGCGAGTGGCACAAAGTACACACATAGTGACCAATGAAAAGAACATATCAGCCCTTGCATGTCATGTCGTACATACAGTGAAGCATGATAATTGATGCAATGATAGTGACAAGGGCAATTATATAGCTGGAGTATTGGAGTGCTATAGGTATCTGTTTTCTTACTGATTCTATGAGTATTCTTCAAAAGATTCAGTCAGGCAATCTACACCGTCAGTGGCTGGAATCGATGAATCTGTGCTGAAGAGTTACCTTCATGTTTGTTCCGGGACAAATGGGTGTTGGGAGAAATGAAAGAGCACACCCATGTGTTGCCGGGGCCTGAAGGGGAGCAAAGAATAGCAACACTGTTTACCTTCCATGCATGTCGTAAAAGGCGACTAAGAAGGTTATGTGATGGAGTTGGCTGTCCCATCCTATATAGGGTCAGTGACCCAAAGCCATGCTGAAGTCGGATGTGTCAAGCCGAAAGGCGCAGATATCACAGCAATGCTGTAAACCATGACCAAACGCATTCCATTCTCCGGACTACATCCTGCTAATCTGCAGGAGTTTGAGAACGAATGCAGAAGAATAAGAAAGAGTAGACTTGCTATTGTGGTCACAGTAACTAGTGGTAGTTCTATGGACCAAGCTGATATTTTGAATGTATCAAGGAGTTGGTGTGTATTTCTTTTTTTCTTGAATGTGTGCCCTACCAATGTTTACAGCACTCATAGTTTTTAAATAATTGTCAGATCATAATATTTTAAATATTTTGTTGTTTTTCTGCGTTGATGTTTATATTGTCAGGCCTGTCATCAGTGCAAAGTACACTGTCTTCTCCAGGTCAGAGCGGCTGCCCCATAGCTATATTTGTCTATTGTCTGTCCCCCAGGTGAATGATGGTTGATCTTATTTACACTTGCCGTTAAGCATAGGAGGGGGTGGAGGCATGGACCGCCCTTGGTGGCAAATTAATTTTTGTTCAGTCTTTGACATTTTTTTAATGGCACATGGGCGGAAAATTATGATTCCGCCCCGGGTGCCATTGATCCCCGCTACACCACTGGGTGGGAGCTTAAGCTGTCGTTCCAAGGCCAAATGTGTCACTGTGGTTGCATTTAGTCCATGTTTATTCAAGGTTAGTTTGATGTTTTCTGGGTCTACCTTTGTCTATATGCCTGGATATTCTTTTGTTACATGCTCTTATTGGTATTTGGTTTGGCTTCATTCTCATAAGGTGACCAAACCATTTTACTTGCTGTCTTTCAATATGTTCAATATATGATATTATACCAACTCTTTTCCTAATTTCTTCATTATCTAGTTTAGTAACCATTGCAGCTTTTGTCAGACACTGCATTTAACATGTAATGATTTTCCTCTGGGACACTGCATTTAACATGTAATGATTTCCCTCTGTTGCAAAGCTGTTAAGACCATGTTTGACATTGGTAGCACAGTGTTGGTATAAAAAATGTAGATATTAATTTTTTAATTTCCATCTTGATCTTTGGATGAAGAAGTGTTTGCTTTCTGGCACCTTGTTTCTATTTCTCTGTCTAGTCTTCCATTGTTATATTCATTGGTGTTGAAGACTTGCTAATTTTCATAACTTCTGTGTTTTGTACATTAATTATAATGTTGTACTTCTGACATGCTAACAGCAATGCATTGATGTGCTTTTGCAAAGTTTCCTCATCTTTGTATATTAAACTTTGATCATCAGCAATTGATTAGGATAAATTAAATTAGTACATTCTCAGTGACTTGAGTATACAGTTTATTTGAAGCAAAATTGCACTGTCTTTATGTTTACAAGAAGACCTATTGGCCCTTGTAGTACAAATACAGATGTTATATGTTTGTATTAATGAGGATACTTCAATACTTGTACGGGATGTTCATTGTTGTTGTTGTTGTAATAGTCCTTGTCTTGACTGGTTCGTTCTAAGTGACTTAAGTGCACAGTTTGAATGTGTTGACAAAAATCACATCCTTTTTTTGGAAATGCAATTAGTCAAGTACAGAAAACTTGTTTACTGTAATTGCCAGGGATTCAGTGCCATTAGAACAGACTGGTTCAATTCCCGTTAGTCTCATCTAACACAGAACAGTCAGTTACCATGTGCTGAAGGACATACTAAATATGATATGAGATTCGAGCACCTATGGACTTGTTTGGAGTGCAAAGATGATGATCTGATGACTGTAACTAACTGTACACTGATGTACTCTTTTCGTGGATAGGATAGGTTGGTGATCTTCAATTTAAAATTGGACCTTTTCTTCAAAATGTGTTAAAAACTTGGAGTTATCAACATTGTGTGATACTGAAATGATAAATTGACTGGATTATATCATGATAAAATTAATAGATAAATGCAAGTGTGACCATTATTAAGGAAATATTGCAATATGCCTTGTTAAAACAACAAGGTGCACAGGAATGAATACAAAACTTTTAAAAATCACATTTCAACATGGAATTATAATAAATATCATAACACATTTGTTTGTATGATTCAGCTCTTCATGTTTATTATTTACAAACATTGTGCAAACAGTTGGCATGAATAGTGAACTACAAGTCATCATCTTAGAGTAAAGTCATTTGGTTAAAATTCATGCAAAACAATCCTATGTAGCAGTCTCCAATGTTCATAATGATGAAGCAATGCTATACATTTCTTTACAAGGAAGAAAAGTAATTGAGACTTAAAATGTAAAATATGTTATCATCACCACACACAAATTTGAGAAATTTCAAATTTATTTGTTGTCATTATACAGAATTACAATATCAGCCAGATTTAAAAAGCGATAAAATAATTTATATTGAAAAACACTTGAGTTTCAATAGAAATAAAGGTTTTATACAGATTCTGTGATCTAGATTGACCTAATGGATTGCATAGATGACGATGTCTAGAAATGTGACTTGTTGTGGTAGACTATGTGAGAACAAACTGCATGAAAATAAACAACTATTGTCTCAAAATATATATATAATGAATTTACCAAGGACAGCAGCACGCTCACTAGGTGGAACTATAAAAGGGCAGACTGGAAAATGTACCAGCATTTAACCAGTGTTCTAGCTAAGGACATGAACTTGGACAAAGACATCAATAGCGCAGTGAGTGAATTTAATAGATGTATACTACATGCTGCTAGTAAAACCATACCCAGGGGGGCACGCAAAAACTACAAACCCTACTGGAATGATGAACTGGAAAAGATGCAAAATGAGATGGAAACATCTAGACAGCAGGCTGAGAACATACCTAGCCAAGAACATCACAACAAATATCAGCAAACAAAGGCTAAATTTCAAAGAGCCAAGTTACAAGCCAGACGGAGTAGCTGGAAAGAAAAAACAGAGTCGCTGAACTAGAAAGAGATACTAGGAAATTATGGAAACTTGTAAAACAACTAAATGATGAAGGTACAGGGAGAAATACCAGGATCACACTTTATAAAGATAGAAACATTTTAACAGGTAAACATGCAGCTGATTACTTTGCAGATTCCTTTGCAGAAGACAATAACATCAAAGTCAGCCCAGACAAACAACAGGAGATTTGAGAGAACCAGCAAAACATTGGACAAAACGAACCTATACCTGAAGTCATGGAGGCACCAATCACAATGAGAGAACTGGAGCATGCAATATCCAAATTGAAAATGAAAAAGTCCCCTGGAGCTGATGGAGTGTCCAATGAAATGATTAGAAACCTGGGAATTGCAGCAAGAGCAAAGCTACTGCAGATCTTTAACACAAGCTGGTCCACAGGCGTGGAGAGAAGCAATAATGATACCACTCCTCAAATCAGGAAAAGATGGCAACAGTCTCCAACTACAGGCCCATCAGCCTCACAAGCTGTCTATGTAAAACAATGGAACATATTATCAATCTTAGGATGCAGTGGTACCTTGAAAGTGAAAACCTTCTGGTATCACAGCAAGCAGGTTTCAGACAGTGCTACTCTACTGAAAATCTCTCCCAAGAGATTGAGGATGCCTTCCAAGAAAAGAAACTGGTACTAGCAGCATGGATAGACCTCAGAAAAGCATTTGATAAGGTCTGGAAAGAAGGGCTCCTAAAGAAATTGCGAAATTGCAGGGTTAGCTCAAGAATGTACAAATGGGTAAAAGCATAACTGCATAATAGAAGAGCCAGGGTACAATTAGATGGTTGCAAGAGCAAGAAAGTTCTACTGCGTCATGGAGTCCCCCAAGGAGGAGTCCTGTCACCCACACTTTTCTTGGTTTACATCAATGACCTAGTTGCTGAACTACCACACGGGATCAAAGTGGCAATGTATGCTGACGACCTGGTGCACGGAAGAACATGCAACAGTGGCCACTAAACAAATATAAAGAGCTATCGATGCCCTAACCTTATGGGCAAATAGATGGTGCGTCAGCATTAACACAGATAAGTGCAGCATTACACTCTTTACCCTCTCACCAAAACAAAAAGCTGGTCATATCAAGATAGATGGAGAGCTCTTGAAAGAAGACAAACAACCCACATACATCGGAGTTACTTTTGATGATAAGCTGACATGGAAGCAGCACATAAACAAAGCAATAACAAAAGTCAGGAGGAAGTTAGCTATCCTGCGAAAACTAAGTGGATCCACATGGGGAGCCAGTGGAAATATACTCAGTAAAGTTTACCAGCAAGGCATAAGACCACACCTGGAATATGGTTCAGCTGCGTGGTGTCCTGCATCAAACACCACATTACAAGATCTAGATAAAGTGCAAAACCAGGCACTTAGAATAATGTTGGGAGCAATGAAATCAACACCCATAGCAGAGATGCAGAAAATGGGAAGAATGCAAACACTTGGCGAACTCAGAGACACAAAAGTACTACCGGTAATTCACGCAGAAAATTTCAGTGTATGCCTAGTCATCCAATGAAGGAAAGATTCCAAAATCTAGCAATGGGGCGACTGAAAAGGAGCAGCTTTATCCATCAAGCTAAACGACTCCGTAGACAACTTACAGACCTACCTGAAGTTGACAGCCCCTTAAGGTCTGTACCAGAACAAACCTCGTGGAGAGAAAGCCATGGAATGCCAATATACATTCAGACCCATGTGAAAGGAATACTAAGCGAGGACGAACAGAACAGTGTGCAGTGAAGGACAGTCACCCTCAGTTTCCTGGAGGAGGAATATCCACAAGATATATGGGTCAGAGTGTACACAGATGGGTCAGCACAGAATGCTGTGAGGAATGGAGGTGCAGGTGTATATATAGAATATCCACACAAGCCTAGAGATACAATCAGAACACCGACAGGAAAATTCTGCAATAATTATGATGCAGAAATCCAGGCAATTAGTGTGGCAGCTAAAAAAAACTGCTGAACTCCAACTCTGGCCTACAGCCTGTGGTATTCCTGACAGATGCAAGGTCAGTTCTTCGAGCTCTCCAGTCTGGAAAACTAACAGACTTGAAAAAACTACTTAGCGAATTGTCTTACCAGTATAGGGTAACCATGCAGTGGATACCCTCTCACTGTGGAATACCAGGAAATGAAAAAGCAGACCAACTGGCTAAGGAATGTGCTGCCGAAGACCAACCAGATATACCAATCACCTACCATCAGAAAAAACATATGATCAAGTCAATAAGAAAGCCACAAACACCAACACAAGATGACTAACACATTATGAACAGATCAGAACAAGTTATAATTCTACGTCTCAGAACAGGACACAACCGACTCCGCAGTCACATGTATACAAAGTTCAAGATTGGCAACACAGCCATGTGTACATATGGACAGGCAGCACAGAGTGCCAAACATATACTTCAAGAGTGTTCTGAGCATGAAACGCTGAGGCAGACATATTGGCCAGAGGAAACAACACTGGAATCAAAGCTCTATGGGACACTGTATGAACTACGAAAAAAGACAGTGAGTTTTATTCAGGAGACAGAATTACAGATATAGACATGTTTCAAGTGAACGAAAGAAGAAGAAGTCTCAAGATATCACATTTGAGATGAACTCTGGTTATTTAATGATTTCTTTCTAAAAGAGGTCAATGGAAAAAAGAGAAAAGTCCAAACATACACATACAATATAATAGCTATTCATTGCAGATAATGATAAAAACATCTTTAGCTGTGTTATTGCATGATGATCTCCATTTCTGGCAGAGAATCCCTTGCCATAAGGGGAACAAAAATTATCCGACATCTGTCTTAACTGTGACAAAAAAACTTTATTTGCAGCATACAATTCTATTTAAGTTAGTGATAGCAGTTGCAATGGGGATCTCCCCACATATTGATTAAGCCATTCACTTTATGTTTAAGAGATCCAAGTTCAAATCCAGTTCATAACTTCTTTGTTTATAAAATGGATTTCTTTATATCACTGGGAATTATCGCTATGTGCTTTGATTGGTATTCTTGACAGGGGCAAAATGCCACTACACTTAGAGATAACTGAGTACAATGAAGTCATTCCTCTATGTCATTATTGTTGCAATGTCCATTGACCCCATTCTCTTATATATCAATACCTTGCATCTTTACATGCACACATAGTCTTTTTCATCTTTTAGTTTTAGATGGTTATCTTTTCTGTTCTAGCTTGTCCCTTAAATGTGTTTCAAATTATCTGCACCTTTGTGCAGTGGCAAGTCTCCATGCACCATGGCGTCACTGTATTTCCTCTTCCTGGGCAACTGATAATGTGTGTGTGTATATATATATATATATATAGCGTCCAAGATTATATATATATTGTCCAAGATTCACTTTCATACATCATATAGAATTGGTTCTATATAACTTCTACAAACTCTCTCACCTCAATTGGCAAAAATATATTGCATAGGATGTTGTTAATCTTGTGAAACATTGCCTGGCCAATTCTACATTTGACTTCTTTAATATATCTTACATTAATACAAAATACTTAAAAATGTTGACTTGTTCAGGTTAATCCCATCTAATTTGATGTTGCATTATAGAGCAATTTATTCTTTGGTGTTACATATACATTTATTTTTAACTAATTTGCATTATCCATTTTTGGTTGCAGTGGTACTGGATTAGGGACATCAACACAAAATCCTCCAATGATTTCTATCTTCAGTGATGCAGAAGAGTGTAGAACAATCTTGACCTGTCCATTCATTTATGGTGTATGTCTATGATTCTCTTTCTTTAATCCTTCGAACATCGAATATTATGCATAATGACTGGAAGCTATTTACCTCTGGCTTACAGAATTATGGGTTAGAAATAGGTTCTTACAAATGTATACAAAAACATTTTTTGGGGACCCATATCATTTGAGTTGTGGAGGAGCTATGTACTCTGTTGGAAGGGCTGAAATCTGTTGGTTAACTTGAGAATAATGTTGTCAATCCTCTATGTATGTTAAGCTATATTTTTTAGTGGAAACTTATTTTTCCACTGATATTTAGTTATAGTATTACTCTGACTTGTTACAAAAATTGTTTCTGTGTGTAAGTTAAATTTGATAACACAAAAGTAACAGAACCTACATAGCAAAAAATAGCATACTGATATCATATCAAATATATACAGATATATAACAGGAGCAATCACATCAAGATCAGTATTCTCGTAACAGAGCTTGAATCTGAAGTACAATATTTTTATCTATACTACAAATATCAAATGATAGAGAGACATCACTTATGTCAAAATCATCAGTTTCTCCAATAACTCGAACAACTTTGTCCAGGAGGATTTGGTTGGAGTCAGTTTGTGCTTTTTCAATTTTTTCATTGATAGCAATGAGTTCTTCAATTGAAATACCATTTGGAGCCAAAATACTCACCCCATTACAACCTTGGTCGCTGCCATTTTCAGTTTCATGAACTTGCTCTATATTAACTTCATTGTCAGAACATTCCATCTTTGACTCTACATATTTAGTCTTTGCTGATTTACTATCTCCAGAAATATTAGACCTTTTTTCTTCCTTATTGTGTTTACTAGATAAGTCATTTTTTTTAGTACTGCTCTCAGTTGCTTCATAATCCATTTTTGTATGCTTCTCTTCCAATGACACTCTCCTTGCATGCTTTTGTGAAGAACTTTTGTGTGCATGTGTGCTCTGGTGAGCTTGTTTATTCAAAATTGACTTCAATTCTTTCTGTGGAGATCTTGCATATGGGATTTCTTCATCAGAGTCACTGTCACTATCTGTGAGACCAGACACTATGTGTTTGTCCCCATCTTCCTGAGGTTCCAACATTTCATGGTCAGATTTATTAGCATCATCACATGAAATAGCAGAGGAATGGCTATCAGGACTTGAATTGCTGATAGTTTGCTTCTGTTTTGTTTCTTCCAATGCTACAGGCGAGAGAGCAGGGCTTTGTTCTTCACCTGTTTTTCTTTTTAGGGGAGACAGCATCAACTGTGGTTGGTAGTCGGCTGTCAATGCTAATCTCTCTGACTGCATAAAACTTTCTGATTTACTTATTTTCTCATGTTTGTGAGTGTTCTCAGAATGTTTTGCAGATGACCCCTTTGACTCTGAGTGGCTGTGTCTGTGCTTTTCTGAGTGTCGATTTTTCTCATGTTTGCTTTTCTCAGAAGATGATGAAGGCTTTGGTGTTTTATCCTTTACTTCTTTTGTGACTTCCTTTTCTTTACTTTCCTTTGAAACACTTTTCTCCTTCCCAGAACTACTCTTTGATTTTGCAGATTTGTCATCAGTGCTAGCAACAGAAGAACTTCTTTTGATCTTCCTTCTTTCAACATCATCATCTTGTTCTGTTGATTCCAAAAGTCTTTTATGGCCCTTATGTTTGTCTTTGTCTTTTGACATCTTTTCCTTACCTGGTTCTTCTTTAATCTTTTTAGCTTCTGAATTTACGATTGGAGAAACATCTTTATGGGAGGAATGTTTATCTTTGGAGGATGACTTGTCTCTTTCTTTATTAGATATGTTAAGTTTTTCTTTAGAAGATGAACTTGGTGTATCTCTGTCTCTGCTTTGTGAACTTTTCTCCTTGTCTTTAAGAATGACCTGACTACCAGACTTGTTATCATGTTGAGTTGATGAAATTTTGTTAGATGAATGTGAGCCTTCTCTTTCCCTGCTTGTATCAAGATTCTCTTTAGCCACTTTTTGAGTAATAGGATCTCTCTCTTTCTTTACACTCTCTTTATCTTTATGTGATGTGCTTCTGTCTCTTTCTTTCTCCTTCTCTTTGTGTTTATGAGGTTTATGGGTAGCTTCTTTGTCTAAACCTGATCTTTCCTTGTGGGAGGAGTTGGATGAACTGCTTCTGTGTTTGGATTTATCTTTGTGAGATGATGAAGAGGATGATTCTTGTTTTGGTTGTGATGATGAGGATGATGATTCCTGTTTTTGCTGTGATGATGAGGAACTTTCTTTCTTTATTGAAGGCTCTTTCTCTTTTTTAAGTGTTGGTGGTGGAACAGTATATCCACCACCATCATCATCATCATCAGAGGATAATGATGACAATGAAGACAAAGACTGGGCAGGTGATGAAGACTTGGCATGCGGGCTTGATTTTTTCTTCTTCTTAACTATTTCCTGCAAGAAATGAATAAAAACATTTTTATGATAAAAAATATCACAAAACATGTGTATCTTACATCTATGTCATCCAGAATCTGTAAATGGTTTTGGAAGAGAAAAAAATAGCCCATTCAAGTGTAAAATTCAACTGAAGTCCATTTCTATTGTCCAATATTGTTATTTTCATAATCCAGTTGACAGCCAATAACTATGAGGTTGAACTTTATGAATAATTCTAGTGGCATTTCCTCCTGTTTTCCCATCTTATATAACCAGTTATTTCACTAAAAATCCATTGTCTTCCTCTTTCATTTTCTTGAAATTTGTTTTTAGTTGGAAATTTGTTACGGTACAGTACAAGTAGACGTCACCATATTGTTGAGTCTATGTTTGTCTGTTTGTAAATGTCATTTATCATTTAATAATTTAAATATTAATTTATTTTAGGTATGGGTTAGGATAGTTGTGTTTTACATAACTAACCTTAACCCCAACTCTAGATAGATAAATATTTCAATTAAATGATGAACATGGCATTTACAAACATAGACAAGGAAAATAATTAAACATGGTGGCATCTACTTATACTGCACCTTTGTTTCTTAAATAAACTTCACTGTCTTTTGTAGCTCATAAAGTGATCATCACATTTAGAGCTTTGTCTCCAGTGATGTGTCTGAAACAAGTGGGCATGCCTCAATATTTCATATTTGGGGCATTCTTAAGTACACAACATCTATTTAAAACTCATATCCATAATAAATTATTCTGCCATATCATGACCAAAATAAAATAGCATAAATGCATGACCATTATTAATGAATCATGCTTCCTAATTATATTATTCATTGGCCCAAATAGAGAGCAAAGAATAGCAACACCTTGGTCTTTCATGTATGTCATAAGAGGCAGAGGTTTTGGAGGTGGTGTGGTTAGATGTTACATCACATAGGACAAAACAACCCAACTGTCATACACAAAGTCAGATGTGTTAGGCTGAAATGTGTGATATCACAGTCAAGCTCTAAACCATGGCACAATATATTAAATTCTCTCGACTACATCCTGTTAATCAACAGGAGTTTGAGAATGGCAGCAGAAGAAGATATAAAAATTATATTATTCCTTAAGTATGCCACATACTTCCTATCAGACGACCATCAGCAAATACACATATTTTGTGGACATGTATAATTATATAGATGTCGAATATGGAAATAAATTGAAGATAGATACAAGAAATGTAAAAAAAAAAGTATATATTGAAACAATGTAACCAGCAAACACATATGACTAAAACCCATATAGGAAAGATAAAGAGATGGAAGCTTGTCTAATCTCTCTTGGTCTGCCTGTGTTACTTTTGCCATCTGGTACCTATTTTAATGCTTGTAGTGGCAATCTGTTGTCATTCAATCTAAATGTATGTTCATCATTTTGGCTATTTATAGGCAGTAGAAATAGAGGCCACTTTGAAATAGCAGTTGCCACGATGCATGCTGGATGGATTTTTATCGTACTTCCGAGCCACTTAAATAGGCTAAGATTGGTCCAATCACCACTGTGCCTTTGTGGGCAGGCAGCACAGACAGCTGAACATATCCTGCAATACACTAAACCAGATAAGGGAAGAACACTGGCCCACAGAGATGGATATCCACAGAAAGATGTATGGGAGCACTGAGGAGCTTTCAAATACAGCAGCATTTATTAAGAAAACAGGACTTGCTGTGTAGACATGTCAAACTCCGAACGAGAAGAGGAAGAAGATTGTACTTCCGAAAGATTAATTCCAGTCTCAACTGGTGGTTTTATCTTAAGACATCATTCTGCTGTACAGTATTCAGCAACAATTATATGATAAAGAAGGAAGTAACATAAGCCACAATTTAGTTGGACAAGAAAAGATTTTTGTATGTTACCTACAATATTACACTTTATCTATTATGTTCACTAAAGAAAAAAAAGCATGAAAATAGTTTGTTTTGCACTCCCTCCATAATAATCAGCATAGATATTCCTGCGATTTCCACCAGGAGTTTAGTTACGTTGTGCCACTGTTATGCACCTTGTGGGACCAGCACAGCCAATTTTGGCATGCCTTGACATTTCGGGTGGGCTACCCTAGCCTGTGACAGTCTTCATATATGTTGCCAGGTGGCGAATGTGTACCGACTCTTACGCCAAGAGTTTGTCCCTCAAGTCTATCTTGCATGAGGTATTTCGCAGCTAGTGAATTTGTCTTTTGTACTTAGACGTATTGGCCTGTGCCCATTGGGTACTGAATCTTTTCTCATCTGTGAACCTAGTTTCGAATTGGGAAGAACCCGACAAAAGTTGGGCTCTGACTCGTTCGCCCTCTTAGTTGAAGTGTTGTTCAGCAACCCCTTGTCAAAGTCTGAGTTTATACACATATTTAAGAGTTTTGGGATTAGTATTTTGTTCTCGAGCTGAACAGAGCTTGTCTCCTTGGATGGTTGTGTCTGTGCCCATCTAGTATTGAACCTTTTCTCTCAGCAAGCATGATTCTGGTATCTGGAAAAACTCAACAGTGGAGTTCAGCTTGGGCTGGGATCGCCGGTAACTAGAAACCTGTGAAAATATTAGCTAATACATTCAGTCATCCATATAAAATATAGATTGTTTAGACATACCTTGTCCTTTTCTTTATCCTTTGATATTTTTGGCAATGTCTTTTTCTCAGATCTGACTGGAGAGGCAAATAAATCATAGGACACCTGCTCTGCACCTTGCTCAGACTGGAAAAATTAAACATGAAGACATCTGGTCAAATATGAGGATGCATTTTTCATATTCAACTTAATCCCATTAGAACTGATGGTTGGTTGCTGATCAAGCAGTCTGTGGGCTCGTGCCCTTATTTCATTGTGTGATATATGCATGTGAACTGTTTTATTGTTCCACTTATCTGGCCTCAGAGGGAGAATCATTTTCCTGACATCATCTTGCATTGGGCTTTCTATAAGGTGGTGCTTGGTAGTTTCATAAGGATGAATGCACAGCCACACCTTGGAATATGTTGTATTCTGTTCAGGTGATTGTTAAGCTGTACATGTGTGTGAAGTCAGAAGATGATACTCTGGTCTTTCTTTTCCAGGAGGTTAAATGTTGTGTTTGGGATTTTGACTAGTCATATATTTATAAATTTCCTTCCCTGTGTTTTCCATGGCCATCTGTTCAGCCCAGTCTCTTTGTTGACAGATTTCAACACTGTACACATGGTCATTGTACCTTGTCTCAATACTTGTTTAACAACTATGTGGAATACATAATCAGAAACGTGAAGCAGGAAATAATGACACCTGGATTCAGACCCATAAATATAGGAGGGCTGCAGAATCAAGAAATTACATATGCAAACGAAACTGTGTTCTTAACAACAAATGAACAAGACCTACTGGATGTAATTAAGTCAACACAGAAATTCAGCAAACAACAAAACTTATTTTTAAACATGAAAAAGACAAAAATTATGGCAACCAACAAATTGAAATCAAGACTCAAAATTAATGCTGAGAACTGCAATTAGAAGAAGTGACACATTTTGATTATTTAGGAACTAATATAAACAATGCAGATGACTGTGCAGCTGAGATTAAGAGAAGAACAGCAATGGTGCTGACAAAATTAAAACAGCTAAAGAAATTATGACAGGATACTAACATAACAACCAAATTGTGCTTATTACGAAAATGTGTTTCCAGTGGTGACATATGGATGCGAAGCATGGACACTAAATAAAACACTGTCCAAAAGAATAACATCATTTGAGTTAAAGTGCTACAGAAGAGTTCTGAGAATACCATGGACAGCAAAGAAAACAAATCAGGTGGTGCTAAGCACAATAAGCATACAAGAGGGCTGGCTTCTGAACACCATATTTTAAAAAATGCTAGTTTTTTTTCAGTCATGTTAAGAGACATGACAGTATGGAGAGAGTGATATTGGAGGGGATGATAGAAGGTAATAGGGGTAAAGGTCAACCAAGACACTGGTGGGAAGAAAATATACAGGAATGCCTGCACATGTTCCTAAAGGAGACGGGACAGCTTGCTCAAGACCAAGGAGAATTCAATAGACCCATAAGGAAAACTGTGTTCTGGAAAGAATATGTCACGTGAAGAAGACATGGTCATTTTTGTGTATGGCTGCTCTTGCCTTGCTTCCTTCTGTGCTAGTCTGTCTGTCTTAGTGTTTGTCCAGGTATGTTTGAGTGGCCAGGAAGCCACCACATAACAATGCTGACCTCATAAGCAGTTGGTTGGCATGGTGATATATTTGAACCTAGCCCAGTCTTACATTGTCCAATGCCCTGATATAACATATAACTTTCTGGTTGAAAGGGCTTAAATGCAAGTTTAATCAAGTCAATGTCCTTCACATTCTACTGCTTGAAGAGTGGACATAGAGTGTAAAAATAATACTTTGGACTTTAGATGTAAGACCATTAAATATGGTATTAAGGTGGCACAAGGCAACTTCTAATGCTATTGTTTCAGCTTTATAGTTAGAACTTATCTTCCCACATGTATCAAACATCCAGATGTTTTGTCTGGATATTCTATATAGACACCATAACCTTCTTTGATCACGGTTTTTAAAGCAGATCCATCAATATAGGCATGAATCAATTGTTTTGGGTAGATGTCTATTGTTTTCTGTGTTGCTTTCATAAGACGTACTGGGTCATAACTTTTCATCGAATTATTTTTTGTTTCTTGATTTCTGGCAATTTAAAATGTGTTTGGTGGTAAACATTTTGCTACACTGCAGTTTTTGTCTCTTGTCTGGAAGGTGAATGCTATCTGTTATTACATTTACATAGCTTGGGACTGACTTTTGATTTATTCTTTTCTTGTTTAGTTGCCAGTTTTCTACAAGTTGTTTATTTGGGTGGTTTTTGTTCATAGGCTTCAACATCCAAAAAACATCAGCTATTGCCCTTTAATTAATACCATCACACTGTGGAAAGATGGGAAATTATAAAGAAGATGCTCTGTCAAGAAAAAGTAATGAAATGGAACAATGGTCAAAGTGGAAGAAACAAATGGAATTAGAAAACAAACCCAATGCAGTACATCACCTCCAAAAATACCAACAGACCACACTATTTCACCTTAGAACAGGTCACTGCCGACTGTTAGGTCACCCTTTACGACTGAGGATCTCATACACTGAATGTCCATGTGGATCCAGAGCTCAGACTCCTAAACACATACTTCAGGACTGCCCAATATACAAAGAGCAAAGACAACAGCCATATCTCTTGGGTACCACATTTGTATGTATTTCACATGCTATCATTCACAGATCTCATTGTTCCACTAATAAGGTGTAGAGCATTGTTCTGCACTTTGTCTAGGGATTTAGGGATTCTACATTTGTTTTGAAGCATGTTGTCAGAAGTGCCCTGTTGTACCCTAAAGCAGAAAATATGTAACCAGATACAAGACCGCGGCCTTTTCTGATCTCCAAGATGTGCCAGTGAGTTTTTACAGTAGTTGTAATCATTTAGTTTTTTGTGTGTGGCATTTTCTACATACTTCTTGGCAATGAGTTGCAGATCTAGCATGAATCCAAGATATGTGGGATGTTCTCTCAGCAATTGGTGTGTATCAAACCATAGACTGAAATTTTCTTTGGCTATTTTATGACTTTTGGCAAAGAAAATATACAAAATTTTCCAACACTATTTAGCTTTCATGTTTGACAGTACTTGTGCAGTCTTCTCAGATCTCAATTTAGTCTTTGAGCTGCACTTTCAACATTCTCATAGTCCTGCCTTATTGTTAGGACATCAGTATAGAGGACTTAAGTTATGATATGCTTGGCCAGGTCATTTATGTGGATGAGAAAGATGGTGAGCCTCAAAGCAGAACTCTGTGGTAAGTTTTCTCTAGAACTTCCTTAGATGAAATTGCATTATTTATATTTGTTCAGTCAATGAGGAAGTAAAATATAGTCTTCCACTAATTCCCACCTCAATCATCTTCATCAAGATGACCCTTTCTCCATATTTGATCATAGTCCATTGTAAGTCAAAGAAGGTGGCTACATTGTGTTTGTTTTCCTGGAATGCATCATTGATTTTCTGTATGAACCTAAACAGTTGATTTGTGAAATTGCCTTTTTTTAAAGCCTCCCTGTTCATGGCAGAGGATGTTTAAGTTCTTAAGGAACCAGTAAAGTCTCACATTCTTTCTTTCCCGAGACATGATGTTAATAACATGGTGTACGCTCATCTGGAGACTTGTTAATTTTCAGGATATGAAAGATGTGAGCAGTTCTTCATTTTTTAGGCAGTTTACTTTTTCTGCAAGTCATATTTATTAGTTTAAGAACTACTTCTTTCCCTAAAGTGCCCATGTGTGTTAACATTTCATTATATATTGTATCTGGTCCAGGAGACTATCTCAGCTTCAATTTGTTCAGCCCTTGTTGGAGTTCCTGCAAGCTGACATCTTCAAATATGGATGAGCTAGTAGTTTAGACTTTTTCTTGCTGTTTCAGCTGGTGCAGATGCTTCTTCTTGTCAATCTCAGAAAGCTTCCCTACTCTGTTCACACTGACAAAAAAGTGGTTAAAGTGTTCTGCCTTTTTCTGGTCTTTGGTAATTGTTCTGCTTCCATCCATCACAGTTTTCTTATTTGTTCTTTGTACCGTAATGACTATCTAGGATGTTAAAAATGGGGTGGGTGCCACAGATCACATGTGATTGAAAATAAAGGGATGGAAGTTATAAGAGTTAATGTGTCAAGAGGTTTGCACATTCTTGAAGGATGTGCTCTGCAGTTTGGTTAGCTTGACCGCATGTACACTTTGCTGAGTGACCAATTTTGAACTTTGTGTACATACAGCTGCTTAATATTTTGTATCCAATACTAGAGGTTCAATAGTTTATGAAAGTACACAAATACTAAAAGCATATCTTACCCCTCCAGCTTTGATAAGTTTAGCCTTGAATTCTGGTGTTGGATTCTGAAACTTGAGTTTTTCATATCGAACGTTATTGATTGGAGGACTATCCTTGGCATTCAGGAACAAGTCATAGTAAAAAATAATTTTTCTAGGAGTCTGTTTATTTCTGAAGTGTATCTCGATAGGTAAGATAAACCCTGCATATCCAGATTCAGTCACTCGAAACGGTGGCTCAGAAATCACTGAAATACAGAACAATAGAATAAACACTTAACTCAATTTGTACATAAGCACGATATATCGGTCCTGTAGATATGCCATCTAAATTTGAATCATTTGGTTCGTAAATTACAAGTATTAACTTATTTAGTCGTTTAACATTTAGTAATATAGCTAACGAAAGGAAACCCCTGTTTTACTCTGTGATTTGACAAGTGACATATTTATTTCAAATTAAAATTCGGACAAAGTATGTTCAGCTTTTTAAAAATTAGCAAAATAGCTTCACGTTCTCACATATTTAAAACACAGTAGCTTCTAAAATTTACCAGTACCTATAGTTAGCAGGAGTAACTTGTCACTTCCATCCATGTTGGCAGCCATCAAAATGGAGATCCTGTCTATCGGTACCTTGTAACCACTGCATGGCTCTCCCTTCTCAACCAGTGTGCAATTTGGGGTACACTTATAGAAGAAACCCGTTTCGTCTGCATTGTAAATATCCCTTGGCTCGCACTGTTGCAGAATTTTTTGCAACTCATCTCTCCTCCAAGTATCAGTAGTTTCTTGTGATACAGATCCAGTCTCACCACAAATTACTTTCATCGTAATTTCCATGACACTCTTTGAACCTGCTCAACCAGCCGAGATTTAATTTAAGGTCAATATGGCCTAGACTTTTAACAAATTCTCTTTATTTTTCAATAAAGGAATATGATGTTTGACCCTAAAATAGGAATATACAGGGTATATATCCTAGCTTGCTGGAACCATGTATGCAAAGCACAATCAACGTCTTTATATTTGGGCATCCTAATTTTCATTCTCTTCTGCTGATAATTGCCACTTGTAAATGCAGACATGATATGTCCTTCAGGCTTGTTTGTAGAGTGCTCTGTGAAATATCATGTTCCCTGCAATTTTCTGCTTTTGATTTCAACTTTTTATCCACTGTATCTATCAACATTACTTTAGTTTCGAGTGATAAACATTTACGTTTTACGATAGTACATTTAGCAGAAGCCATTGTAATACAATTTTTTTCCGAGACAGGTGAACCAAAACGTTGTGTTAAGCTTCCAAGGAATGTCTTGAAGAGAATTGTAAGTTGACTTAGTGCAGGGAATAGAGACATCCAATCAAAAGCAAGGATACCTGCCCACCCCCCCATTTATTTAGCGTGCTGAATTATTCCGTGACCATTTGTTTATAAGACCGGCTGACTAGGTGTGAAGCAACATTCTGAAATTACTAATTCTACCTATCCATGTGATTTTCATTGGCTGTCCACACAAATTATACACACAGTGACCAATAAAAAGCCCAATGAGTGCTTTATAATGCTGCTTTCCAATTGTTAACAGGTCACATATGTTAAATGGCCTGGATTGTACTAAATCGAGACTTGTTAGTAATTGGAGATGGGTCATTTATAAATTATGACACTGGCCAAACCTGTACTGTGTCCAAATTGCGACAGTAAGGATATAAACTGACAAAATAAAAAGGCCCACACACACAAAGTCAGTAACAAATACCACACTGTTTACAGTTGAATGCCTCAAGGAGTGTTTAGTGCAACATTTCAAATGCACTGGTCTAAAGTTCAGAGCTTGTACTTTTTTTAAATACAATTTTGAAATAGTGAACTATAGAGGGAAATTTGGTTATATGCACTCGTTATAATAAGGTTTTTGTTATTAAGGCAAAGAGTTAAAATAATCGGAGATTTTGAAAAGCGTTGTTAAAGAGGGAAATTCGTTAAAACCGGATTCGTTGTAATGGGATTCCAACGTACTAAGTTTGATTATTTAAATATAAATTTATTCAACAGAGACAATCATCTGTGTGTAAACTTCTAGAATAAAAACAACTAAAAAATTATGTTTTTAAAGCTGTACTTTACCTCTCACTGGAGATTTGAATGTCTTGTGTAGCTTGAACACGACTTTCTCCACAAAATATTCCAGTCGACTTCCCTCATACCCACGAACAAATACTGTCCAGTCATGGGTGAACCCTTCTGGAGAGGGTTCTTTCAGAAAGTTAGCCTGGTGACCCAGCTCAATAGTGACAGTGACCACACAGTCATTTGACTAAAAGTAGATAAAGTAGACATATATTTAAATGGTGAAAAGCTTATAAATATGTATTTAAATAACTAATGTGTTTATGTAGGGCTTTACTACTTGGTATAGCACTTCCCGAGTTTTAGATGAGGACACAGTGGTGGACAATACTTTTATTAAGAGATTGAAGTAGTTATAAACAGCAAGGAGAGATAATAAAAGAGGATGATTGCAGAGGATACTGCCCTGGTCATAGGCAATAAAGTAGCAGAATCATTGCTGGACAATGATGTGGTTGATGGCACGGTACTCAAAAGAGATAGAGCTGATTTAATAAGAGTAGTCATGGATTTACTACAGAGTGAAGTAACTAGGCTGGAGGTAATAACATATGCCTACATATACAAAGAATGACAGAAATGGGGGTGACCATTGAGGCTGCATACTATTGGATGGAGATCAGAGCTCTTATGAGAATGTCCAGTGTGCTCTGATGCTGGTTTCTAATCAAGAATGCTGAACTTTTCTGTCTCCAAACATATAAATAAATATTCAAGGTAAAAACTTGTCTGATTCAGAGTTACTGCGCCCTTATGATAAGTCTCAGTCAGATATAGGACATAGTGCAATCTCCTCCTTACAAGTACTGTGCATCTATGGCTCCCTCCCAACCACATAGGGTTATGCCTACAAACGCATCGGCTGCTAAGTGTTATGGATTGGTCATAATTGGGTTCCATAACAAAAACCCACTTTCTATTAGCATTAGCCTGTCTACTTATACATTGTAACATGATGTGAGTTCTGATTGATCTATCCGGGCCTACTGACTTGTGTGGGACATACAACATTGACAAAAACATAATTTTATAGATGAAGTATGCCTGGTCTTTGACAAAAAGAAAGTCTCAATAAATAGGCATATCTGTTGTTCTTCGTCCATTACAAGTGATGATGACCAATTGTTACATCCACTTTTGAAAATTCAATTTTAGTTATGTCCTTGATTATGAGTTCGTAGATGGCTAATGAGCCCTATTAAAGCTGTAAATGTCCTTGGACAGTTCGGACATGGACAATCTACTAGGTATTAGGTAGATTATTCTCTTCTCACACCAGACATGTCCATAGGTGCTCAGCTCTCCACTTCAGTAAATCTCTCAGTGCACCTAACAGCTGATGGTTCCGGTTCTATGTTGGTTCACTACTCTTTTTTAAATCTTTGTTAGGTGTTCTCTATGGCCACGCCTATCCTCACTCCAAATTTGCGCATTCTCAATATTATATTGGCTCATGCTCATTTATCTCAAAATCATCTGATCGTGCTGACTCATTCTTCTTGTTCTTCTTTCGTTCACTTGAAACATGTCTATATCTGTAATTCTGTCTCCTTAATAAAACTCACTGTCTTTTGTAGCTCATACAGTGTCCCATAGAGCTTTGATTCCAGTGTTGTTTCCTCTGGCCAATATGTCTGCCTCAGCGTTTCATGCTCAGAACACTCTTGAAGTATATGTTTGGCACTCTGTGCTGCCTGTCCACATGGCCGTGTTGCCAATCTTGAACTTTGTATACATGTGACTGCGGAGTCGGTTGTGTCTTGTTCTGAGACGTAGAATTATAACTTGTTCTGATCTGTTCATAATGTGATAGTCATCTTGTGTTGGTGTTTGTGGCTTTCTTATTGACTTGATCATCTGTTTTTTCTGATGGTAGGTGATTGGTATATCTGGTTGGTCTTCGGCAGCACCTTCCTTAGCCAGTTGGTCTGCTTTTTCATTTCCTGGAATTCCACAGTGAGTCAGCATTGGGAATATACTCAGTAAAGTTTACCAGCAAGGCATAAGACCACACCTGGAATCCACTGCATGGTTACCCTATACTGGTAAGACAATTCGCTAAGTAGTTTTTTCAAGTCTGTTAGTTTTCCAGACTGAAGAGCTTGAAGCACTGACCTTGCATCTGTCAGGAATACCACAGGCTGTAGGCCAGAGTTGGAGTTCAGCAGTTTTTTAGCTGCCACACTAATTGCCTGGATTTCTGCATCATAATTATTGCAGAATTTTCCTGTTGGTGTTCTGATTGTATCTCTAGGCTTGTGTGGATATTCTATATATACACCTGCACCTCCATTCCTCACAGCATTCTGTGCTGACCCATCTGTGTACACTCTGACCCATATATCTTGTGGATATTCCTCCTCCAGGAAACTGAGGGTGACTGTCAATCGCTGCACACTGTTCTGTTCGTCCTTGCTTAGTATTCCTTTCACATGGGTCTGAATGTATATTGGCATTCCATGGCTTTCACTCCACGGGGTTTGTTCTGGTACAGACCTTAAGGGGCTGTCAACTTCAGGTAGGTCTGTAAGTTGTCTACGGAGTCGTTTAGCTTGATGGATAAAGCTGCTCCTTTTCAGTCGCCCCATTGCTAAATTTTGGAATCTTTCCTTCATTGGATGACTTGGCATACACTGAAACTTTTCTGCTTGAATTAGTACTTTTGTGTCTCTGCGTTCGCCAAGTGTTTGCAATCTTCCCATTTTCTGCATCTCTGCTATGGGTGTTGATTTCATTGCTCCCAACATTATTCTAAGTGCCTGGTTTTGCACTTCATCTAGATCTTGTAATGTGGTGTTTGATGCAGGACACCACGCAGCTGAACCATATTCCAGGTGTGGTCTTATGCCTTGCTGGTAAACTTTACTGAGTATATTCCCAGTGCTGACTCATGAAGAGCAATGAAAATGTCTGTTTGGTCCATAGGCTGACCATCTGTTATGGCGGTGAGGCTAGCTAATTGATTGACTCTTTCATTTCCTTTCACACCCGCTTGTCTGGGGACAAAGTCTATTAGGTGTTTTCTGTTACATGATGACTTTTCTGGTGGACCACAGATGAAACTCAGACCTTTCCACATGCTACAGTTTGGAGTCTGTTATTTATTTTATCTTTATAGGGCCTATGCTTTATATTTTATCAATTACACCGCCAAAGTAGACTACGTTAAATAGTTCACCTCCTAATTAGTTTAATACATCCTAGGCCCCTTAAATCTGTCACATTGCTGAGGATTGCATAGTCGTGTCCTAAAAAATTTAATGTCTTGATGTTGCAACTCTTCTTATAACTTGTTAACAAGAGAGTATATAGAAATCTATTAAATATTATACACTTCATCATCATTAGATGAAGTCCCAACTGGTATAGGCAATCATGAATCTCCACAACTTTCTACTTCTAGTAGGCTACCTTGTATCAGGATTGTTGTTGACCCTTTACCATGCCATGATGTTAAAGTATAAAATATTCTCTCATGTTCTCATCCTCAATTACAACTCTTGTCTGTTTTAATTTGTGCACTCCGGACCTCGCTGTATTAGGCACTATAGGTCTAAATAATGTGTCCAAAAAAATAAGTATCTTTCTGGTATTAACTTAAGTAACCCACATCTTACATTTGACTATTTTCACACCTTCTCATTAGTTCAGTCTTCCTAGCTGTCCATAATCTGCATTCTTCTATAGAACCACACCTCTGTAGGCACACACATTTTCTACTACCCATCATGTTTATTATCCAAGACTTGCAATCAAAAGCTAGAGAAATCTCTTCCTCTACTCTAATGACAGTGACATATTGAACCTAAAACATTCGCTTAAGTAACAGTAACAACATTAACTATCCAGTTTTAGTGTAGAGAAGGCCAATGCTATTTGTTTTAGCAATTAATAGATCTATCTAATGTCTAATAAGCTCTATGCCTACTTCATTTGCCATTATTGGGACATGTAATACTTTCCCCCCTCATTAACTAATAAAAATGATTGTCTTGCTTTTGAAACTTGATGATTAGATTATTTTTAAGTCAACTTTTAGTAAGCCTAAGCTTTATTATTTTCATCCTACTCCTCCTTAGAATTGGATGTTATAATTTTTCCAAATTTAGGCTTTAATTTGTGTATTTGTTGTGTAATTATTTTGTTCATTCATTTGTTACATCCACTTTTGACATTCAATTAGTTATGTCCTTGAGTATGAGTTTGTATTTAATAAGACCTGTTCTGGTAAAAAAAAATGTCCAAGGATGACTACTTTAGATGGTTTTTGGTCTACCTATGACTTTCTAGGTACTCTCCACAGATGAAAAGCTGTATTTCTCCTCTTCACATGATGCTGCACCTTTATTGCCTGCAAAGCACAAGGTAACTATTTTGTGCAACAGCTTTCAATTAGGTCTTTAATGAGTCATTGTTGAGCGCTTCTTTTGGCTACCTTGAGAATGTATGTTCTTTTGCAACTCACCACACAGAGCAGTACCTTTGTACGGTGATGATCTGTTCTATGTACCAGATGACCTGCCCAATGAATCTGACTGCATCAGAATAGTGTCAGGGATACCAGATATGTCAAAGACAGGTGGTATCCAGAATATTGTCTCGCAATCAGATGTTCATAACGTCTGAGACAAGTTGTGTGAAAGTGACTCAGCTTCTTATGTGTCGTTTGTACAGTCTGTGTTTCACATCTAGAGACTCAGACTGTGATGTTTATAATGCTGTAAACTAAACCCATTTTGAAAATTTAGTACTAATACTGTACTACTGTACTGTATTACTAGTAACAGTAACACTAATTATTAAATATGTATCTCATGAATGTAGCACTATTTTAACAATTTCAATTTTGAAAATTTTTGTCCAAGTAGGCCTACTACTTAGTTATAATATGAATTACTGGTGATGACTTCTATATTCTCCGTAGGAGGCCTTAAAAATAAACAAGTTGATAGCCAACATACATCGGCACAGTGTGAGTGAGTCTCTAACTCTTAACTAAGTCAGTTGCAGCTAGTGACGGTTAGTGTCTCTGTCTTAGCAACTTAGCTACAAGTTGAGTACAGCAGTCTGACTGAGTGAGTTACTCACTCCCAAAACATTAACAGACTTTAATTATAATAATAGTAGGCCTTTACGTTTATAGACTAATGTACGCGGTAATAAAATACAAAAATTTGAAAATTATATGACTTACATCCTTCGGTGCCATATTACGATCAAATGATAAATTTGCGATCTAAAGAACCGAAACGAATCTGTCACATCTACTAAAATAGTGTTTATTTTACTAATCCCAGATCTGAACTTGGTATAAACTCTAACGCTGAAGAATACACACGCAAGTTCACGAACTTTATCCACTACGGTACTGCCGAGAGACTAGAGGAAAACAGGGATGCCAGATGATTAAAACTGTTTCCGGTCAAAGTGTTAGTTGAATAATGGCCTGATTGCACAATTTGTATATATTTGTTTGCGTGTCATGTGATGTATTCTTTCCAGAACGTTGTCTCCCCAATGCACTCTCAGAACCCCCTTCCTCTTGGGCAATGCGGCTTACATTTTCCAACGATGTATTCATGTTATCTTTAATGTCGTCAGTCCATCGTCTATAAACAGCTAAAATATTGCTGAAAACCAACTATCAGAGAAATACAGTTAAAGCAAATACACTTGCTTTGTGTATCTAGAAAATATATCTATCTATACCATGTGGTCCTTGTTTGCCTTGCAGCGTCAGGGGTAGAAGCGTTATGTGGAGATGGCCTTCTTGTGTGCTTTTTGTAAGCTTGTTCCTGTGGCTTCTTTGATTTATGTGGTCCATCTTTTACATGGTATGCCTCAGGTTTTATAGCCGTTATGTTTATGTGTCATGGTCATCTGTGGCTTGTTGTCTGTTGATAGTCTGGAAGTTTGTGAAAACCACTTGATCTGTTGTCTTTTGATGTGTTGAAATACTGGTATTGTTTTGGTTATCTGTCTGATGTTATCGTTTCTAATTTTATCTCTTAATGACACTTCGAGTATTCTTCATATAAAATAGACATGTTATTTCTGTCACTATTTTTCTTTTTTGTCTTGTGTGTTATTGTCCAGGTTTGGCAATGGTAGAACAGTGATGGGATAATAATAATCTTGTATAAAATCATCTTTAGTGTCAATGTTTATATTTTTATTCATAAAAATGCATGTCATCTGTGATATGATTTAGTATGTTTTGTTGCATCTATTTTGTATCTCTTTACTGTTATTCTCTTCACTAGACATAATGCTTCCTACGTAATGAACTCATTTAACCGTTTAAAGTGTTTATTATTGATGGAGACAAAGGAACCAGAGAAGCTATACTGAGTATCCGGCTAGTGATAGATAAATATATAGAAGTCAAAAAAGTTTCTATATTTGCTTCATAGACTACAGCAAGGCCTTTGACAGAGTCCAACATGAAAAATTAATCAAATGTCTTCAATAAATAGGCATAGATGGAAAAGACATCAGGCTGATTAGAAATATATATTGGGAACAAACTGCATCAATAAGGTGTGAAAACAGCTACTCTCCATACATAGAAATAAGAAGAGGGGTAAGACAAGGATGCATTTTATCACCAAGCCTATTTTATATCTACACAGAGAATATCTTTAAAAATATAGAAGAAACACCAGGACTCAAGATTAATGGGAAAATAATAAACAACATTAGATATGCAGATGACACTGTTCTTTTAGCAGAAAGTGAACATGAACTACAAAGACTACTAGATCAAGTCAATAAATCAAGTAATGCATATGGACTGGATATAAACATTCAAAAAACAAAAACCATGATAATCAGCAAAGACACAGGAGATAAACATAAACATACAGGGAGAGAAAATACAACAAGTAAAACAGTATCAATATCTTGGACACATAGTCACAAATGATGGCAGATGTGAAACAGAAGTTAAAAGGAGAATAGGAATGGCTAAAAGTACCTTCAATGGCATGAGGAAATTATTAATATCTAAACAAATTACAAACAAGTTAAAAATGAGAATTATAAAATGCTACATCTATTCCATATTAATGTATGGCTCAGAAACATGGACACTAAATAAACAATTAGAAGACAAAATTGATGCCTTTGAGATGTAGATATATAGAAGAATAGGGAGAACATCATGGAAAGAGAAGAAAACAAATAAAGAGGTGCTAAAGACACTTAATATGAAGAAAGAACTACTAAGAGAAATAAAGATCAGGCAAATAAAATACTTTGGACACATTAAAAGACATGACACCCTATTGAAGACCTTACTTGAGGGTAAAGTCAAAGGGAAGCGAGCAAGAGGTAGGCAGAGATACACGTGGGAGAGTAACATTACACGATGGACAGGTTACAGTCTAGCAGAGTGCACCACTAAGACAAGAGACAGGAGATGTTGGAGATACATTGCAGCCAACCTTCGTTGCGGAGACGGCACTTGATGATGATGATCGATGGAGATAGTGATATTTCTTTCTTTCTTTGCTATTTCCATTATTTCGGTCGTTTCAATGTTAATCTTCTTGTTGAATTTTGCCATTTTGTGTGGAGTCTGTTCATGTTTTCTTGCAATTTGTCTTCTGATGTCGCTATTAGTACTTGGTGGTCTGCAAAAAGTAGTTCATTCGATTTGTCGTTTATGTTATCTTCTTCGTCAGTACTTGTTAGTTTACAGATGTGATATATGTTATAAAAAGTGGACGGGATACAACACACCCCTGGCGAACTCCTAATTGGATTTGGAACTTTTTGGACACTCCTGTATTTGTTCTTACTTCGCATTGGCTATTAGTATAAATGCCCTTGCATATACTGATTAAATGTTCTGGTGCTCATCATATGTTACTTGTTTTACTCCTATGTTGTCTATATGTATGTTTAGTGGTCTCGGAGTTTTGCGTATTTTCCATAGTTGCTGTCTGTCTACTCTGTCGAGGGCCTTTTCTTGGTCGACGAATACGATGTATAATTCTTTGTTGTTTTCTGTGGCTCTTTTTGTTAGTTGTCTAAGTGTAAAGATTGAATCAGTACAGCTTTTGTTCTTACGGAACCCATTTGGGTGTTTTTAATTTATGGTTCAGTCTATTGTCTTTCCCCAGGTAGTTTGTTATCCACTCGTGCCGTTAAGCGTAGTGGTGATTGAAGCTCGAGCTTGCGTTCTAAAGCCAGATATGTGGTCTCGGCTGTACTATGACCGGTTTGTTCAGAATGTTCCTGACGTTTTCTATCCACCTTTTCCGTGGTCTTCCTCTGGCTTTGTACCCTGATCTCATTTGGTTATGTGCCTGTATGTGCAACTTGTGATGCATTCTCATAATGTGGCCAAACCACTTGATCTGCTTCCTTTCTATGTATTCTGTGAAAAGTATTATATATTTTCTTTCCCTGATGTCTTCATGTCGTAATCTATCGAGACTGGTGACCCCTGGGGCTTTCCTAAAGCATTTCATCTCACATGTCACTATCTTTCTGTAATGTGAAGATGAGAAAGACCAAGTTTAGCACTGGTAGCACAGTGTTGGTAGGAACCTACTGTATATCATTTGTCTTTTAACTTCCATCTCGATCTTGGGATGAAGAAGTAGTGGTGACAGTTGGTATGTTACTACATTTGTCTTTTGACATCTCGTCTCTATCTCTCTGTCGAGGCTTCCATTTTCTGTAAAAATACTAACGAGATATTTGAACTCTGTTACTTGTTTTACTCCTATGTTGTCTATATGTATGTTTAGTGGCCTCGGTGTATTGCATATTTTCATAATTTCCGTCTTTTGTGTATTGATCTTCATTTTGTATTTCTATATGTTTCAGATGAGTTAACATGATTTTGTAGTTGTTCTTCGGCTTCGGTCGTCTGCGAAAAGTAGTTCATTTAGTTCATTGTTTAGTTGCTCTGAGTTATCTTGTTCGGAGTCGATGATGTTGCCCCCTGCATGTTTTGCCTCTTTTATTATTCTGTCTATGTATATATTGAAGAGCAAGGGTGAGAGCAAGCAAACTCTGACGCACTCCTGTTTTTGTCTCAAATGAGTCTGTATTACCATCTGATGTTCTTGCGACACATTGACAGTTTTTATACAAAGCCCTTACACTTTCTAACAATTGTCATTTGATACAATCTATTTCTAGAGTTTCCCATAGTACGTCTCTGTTGACTCCTGTTTAAATCAAACGCTTTCTCTTGATCTATAAATATTGTGTTTAGTTCGTTGTTGTATTCTATCGCTCTCTCACTCATTTGTCTCAGCGCGAACAAGGCGTCTGTGCAGCTAATCCCTCATCTGAAGCCAAATTGAGAGGGGCTCAATCGTATTTCGACGACGAATCTTGCACGTTGTTCTATTATCTTTGCATAGATTTTCCCGGTTTGGCTTAATAGCAAGATGTCTCAGTATGTGTCGCGCTCTCTTTTGTTGCCCTTGTTTTTTCACAATGGCACGATTACTGACTTTTACCAATCCTCTGGGACTTCCCCTTCTTTCCACACTATTGTGAATATTCTTAGCAGCCATTTTACGCCAATATCTTTACACGCTTTCTTCTTATTCTTATTCTGCGTTCGTTCTCAAACTCCTGCAGATGGATGTAGTCCAGAGAACGGAATGTGTTGGGAAACTGTTTACAGCATTGGTGTGATATCTGCGCCTTTCAGCCTGACACATCCGACTTCAGCATGGCTTTGGGTCACTAACACTATATAGGATGGGACTTCCAACTCCATCTCATAACTTCCTTAGTCGCCTCTTACGACATGCATGGAAGGTAAACAGTGCTGCTATTCTTTGCTCCCCGGCAACTCACGAGCGATTTACACGCTTTAATGGCTTCGTTCGGTATGTCATCTGTGACAGGCGATTTCTTGTTTGAGCTGTTCTTGGTAGCCATTTCTATTTCTTGGCTTAACATTTCTGGCTCTGCGATGTTTTGGTCTTTTACCTTATAAGTTGTGGTTCAGTCATTCAAGAACAAAAATGTAAACATAGACACTAAAGTTGCATTACATAAGACTATTATTATTACATCACTATGCTACCAGTGCCAAACCTGGACAATGCCAGCACAAGACAAAAGAAAAATAGTGACAACAGAAATGACACGTCTACGAAGAATACTCGGAGTGTTATTAAGAGATAGAATTAGAAACAATAACATCAGATAATCAAAACAATACCAGTATTTCAACACATCAAAAGACAACAGATCAAGTGGTTTTCACACGCTTCCAGACTACCGACAGATAGCATGCCACAAATGGCCATGACACATAGACATAACGGTTATAAAGCCAGAGGCAGACCATGTAAAAGATGGATCACAGAAATAAAAGAAGCCACAGGAACAAGCTTGCAAACAGCGCACAAGAAGGCCATTTCCAGAGAACTTTTTCACCCCTGACGCCGCAAGGTATCTAATCTAGAACTTCTTTAGATAAGATTGCATCATTTATCTTTGTCTGGATTGTTCTGTCAATGAGGTAGTATTTTATCCAAGAAATATAGCTTTCCACTAATTCCTATCTCAATCATCTTCATCAATATACCCTTTCTTCATACTCGATCATAAGTCTGTTGTAAGTCAAAGACGATGGCTAAAGTGTGTTTGTTTTCATAGAATTCATTATGGATTTTCTGTGTCAACCTAAATAGTTGGTCTTCTGTGTAATTGCCTTTTTTGAAGTCAGCCTGTTTATGTCAGAGAATGATTGAGCTCTCGAGGAACCAGTAAAGTCGTATGTTAATCATTATTTCTGCCAATTTCGCAAGGCATGATGTTAGTGATATGGGAGGGATGGGGTAGTTTTTGGATTCATATGGAAACTTGTTACTTTTCGGGATGGGAAAGATGTGAGCATTTCTCCAGTGTTTATGCAGTATTCCATTTCTCCAGGTCATATTTTTTAATTTAAGGACTACTTCTTTCATAATGTGCCAATGTGTGTTAAAATTTGATTATAAATTGTATCCGGCCAGGGAGACATTTTTGGTTTTAGTTTCTTCGGCCCTTGTTGGAGTTCCTGCATATTGAAGTCATCCTCAAATATGGATGAGCTAGTAGTTTGGACTTTTTCTTGCTGCTTCAGTAGGTATAGACGTTTTTTGTCAGCTTCGGGCATCTTCCGTACTCTGTTCACACAGGCAAAAGAGTGGGTAAAGTATTCTGCATTTTTCAGATCTTTGGTGATTGTTCTGTTTCCATTTATAACAGGTTTATCATTTTTAATCTTCTTTTTCTGGTTCTTACTGAACAAACAACATAGTCACAGAAACATTACCAGCAGCCACCTGCATGGGCCTCAACATTGACAAGGAGCAGACTATGAAATATCTAGGCATCACTTTTGATAAAAGTCTATCTTTCGCGAAACACGTGGTCAATGTATTTCAGAAAGCTGGGAAGGGTGTCAGTGCAGTCAAAATCACGGCATCTGCGGAGATGCCACAGCGAACCTTTTTTCGGATGATGCAGGCAGTGGTATTATATGTGTTGGGCTATGGTTTAGGTTTACTGACACTGCCGAAAACACGGGTGGTTAGATTGGAGAAAGTTCAAAACGAGGCCACGAGAGCTGTCTAATGATGCACAAGAGATATACTTATCGTGACCATGAGGTTTCTCCTAGACCTACCGAGTATCAAATCAAGACATGAAGTAGCTCAGGTTAAAGAATACTTCAAGGTCGCCAATAATGATCATCATCTCTTACACCAATCTCTAGACAACACAAAAGGAAGGCGTATCAAGAGAGGAAGGTCCTGGATGGCAGAAGCAGAAGATATCCTACTCAGAGTTTGTGAGCTAGAGGAAGTGGGAAGAGGCTGTGAATGGCTTAGACATTTGGCAAAGAGAGAAAGTTATTGACAACAGTTGTGATACAGATGGGAAGAGAGTGCAGCGCCTGGGCTGCCAACAGAACAGAGGGAATGATCCAAGAACTCAAACTGCAGCACTCGAAGCCACACGATACAATAATTTACACAGAGGGCTCGGTAACACAAGAAACAAACAGATGTGGTTGGGGTTTCGTGGCCTACCAAAATGGCAAGAAATTAGCTGAGAAGTCAGCTGAGTATGAGAATGGAAATAGAAGAGGTGACAGCAGGTCTCACTTGGCTGACGGCGCAACCACCAACAGACCCAGTGATTCTATCGGACTCTCAAAGTATGCTGCGCAAGATAGAAAAGTGTATGATCAGAACTGAATGGGTCACTCTTCTCAACAACGAATAGAGCAATACATGGATCTACCGTCCATGTCATTCTGAGGTCAGGGAAAACGAAAGAGCCGATGTGTTGGTTGGTAAAGCTTTGGTGAACGGTACCGAGATAAAAAGAGACAGGATTGAATTGATTAGAGCAGTCATATATATCCTACGAGAACACGAGGAGGAAGTCGAACGGGACAATGTAGATATTCTGAGAATGGTAGAAATGGGAGTGACTAGAGGCAATGGGAGAAAATGTGCTCCCTCTCCGGAAAGATCAGAAGAACACGTAATCAGAAACTGATTGGGACACTGAGCTTATACACTTTTAGATGGCTGACGAAACGACAAGCAGAGCATATATAGGAATGCCCCCAGTGCTGTGACGCTCGTTCCTAATCAAGAATCGTCTTATTTTACAAGAAAGTCTTGGAAAAGGCTCAGGCCTTTCTATCTTTTTTTCTTAGATCTATATTAGCGCATGCTTTTGACCATTTGTCATGTTTGGCCTTCTGCACTATTAATTTTACTTTAGCATTCGTTCGGTTGTAAAGGATTTTTGCTTCTTGTGAAGGTTGCAATCTCAAGGGCTCCTCTTGCTTTGTTCCTCTAAATAATTCCAGCTTGTATTTCTTTATTGTACAATGGTTTGTAAGATTTTCTACTGCCCTTTGGGGTGCTTTATGATGCTGACGTGAGGATAGCCACCTCAGCAGTAAATGTTTCTACATCATTGCCGCGGATAGTGATATGGGAGGGAAGGGGCGCATACATAGCAGGAAATTAGACTTTCTTGGAAATAGTCTCCAATCTACCCTGCCAAAATTCCAGCGAGTTTTAAATGCGAAATATGCTTTGTGTAACATAGATAGAGTATCATAGTGTAACGTTAATTCTAATATTAGCTGATATGAATAAATTAGGCTCTATAATGTGATAACTTGTAACATTGTACGCCTAATGATAAAGAGCTAGTGCTTTTTATTACTTTTTCAAAACAATTTTGTGTGGTTTGTCTTTGTTTTGTTTCTTTGGCACGAGACTAGTCGCTTTTGACAAAATGAGTTGGCAACAATGACTACTTGTTATCAATAATCACTCAATAATTGCTGGTAAGTAATAATGAATCATTTCATAATACTAGGCCTATACCTAGAGATGTATATTATTAGCAACCTATAGCAGACGCTACAAAAAGACTACAAACATGAATAGAGGGGCCTTATAGACTTTATTGCTAGTTAGGCATAGCTTACTACTTAAGGTAGGTACTTGAATCAAAATTTTCAAAAAAGTTATAGTTATACTACAAATATTATGTAGATGCAGTTGAGTTAGATAGCCCTTAAAAATTTCAATTCAACGATACCTCAACCAAGTCTGTACATCAATCCTGAAAAAAGTTGTGATTTTTTTCTAATGAATTTGACATCAAAATAATTTACATGAAACAATAAGGGCCTATAGGAAAATATAAATAAAACTTGTGACCACAAAATGTAGCCTAGCTGATAATTTCTGAATTATCTTTGTTATTTTCAATAATAAAATACACAAACTATACATTTTTGTGTTTGCGGAGATAAGACGCTTATGTTGATCACATTTCTGGAATTTTCAGATGTACACATAACTAATTGATATTCAAAATGTCAGTTAATTGGCATAATTATAATGAAAATAAATTATATATCTATTAAATATAATAAAATACCATAGAAATTATATATTTTTGTATTTGTAAAGACAAGACACATCTGTTGATCACATTGCTGTTATTCTCAGATGCACGTACAACTAATTAATATTCAAAATGTTGGCTAATTTGCATAATATAAACACATTTTGATGTTTTAATTTCTGTACGTGTGTGTGTGATACCAGATGTATGAGAAAGTGGTAAAGACGTTTTTAAAAAAAACAAACATATAATTTATAACAAATAAAGAGAAAAAAATAAGTAAAAAAATAACACCTTACTTATCGAATTGCTTGGCAACACTGTACACTAAATCACACGCAAATCTGTTGTATATATGTTCTTTCACTGCGAAATTATCAAAATATAGCTCGGGAAACTGTATAAAAAATTAAGAATGCACACACATGATGATATTATTATCATTATTATCATCACGTTATGATATTATCATGCACACACGTTCACAAATAAATACCTGCGATGCATACTCCATGTCAAATGAAAATCTTATGGTCATGACTCAGGACCATAGATATGTTTCCTTTAAGGGGAGGGGGTTTTAGTTTTAAAAATAAAAGGTTATTCCCTTGTCTTCATATACCAATTCTTCCTTTTGATGAACAATTTGATGACCTTTTTGTGAAAGTTCGCTTGGGGGAGGGGGAGGGAAATAAAGGGTTCTTTTGGTCATATTCCTAATATTAAAGGTCATGTTTTGATTTGCTGCGGGACGTGGGTTTGAACCTTGCACTTGTGTTTATTTTTCTGTCAACCGTATCTTATGATGTGCTTGATAGAGAAATAGAAGTCTTTTGCTAAAATATGGCAGTATTAGTTTTACTTCAGTATCACCTGTTATGTATGCCATAGAAATTGAAGCTCCTTTAGACCCTATAACTTATGGCCAAAGTGGTATCAAATAAATAGGCTTCCGCTGAAGACGGATGTGTTGGACCACTGGCGCAAATCAAACGGCAACACAACGCATTTCCATTCTCTGGACTATATTCAACTGGAAATCTTGTAGGAGCATTGTCCTGTTACAAGAGAAATCAAGCGGGAGTTTGAGAATGAATGCTGAAGAAGAAGAAATAAATAGGCTTAATTGTGGAAGAAAATACATACAACACAAATTTATAAATGTGAGGCGTAGAGAAAGTGATAATGGATTAAATGGACTGAAATGTCTGGTGAAGAATATTAGATTAGTTAGTTAAAAATCATTTTTATGGGCAAGGCTGAAGAAGCTGGTTTAAACATGACATTTCATCAAGAGTGACAATTGCAGTTAATGTTTTTAATCAGGATGTAGTCACAGGTAGGGTCATGTTTGCTACTTATTTTTGCATTCTGTTTTTGTGTAGTATACATTTTTTATAGTATATGTTTTCTTGGACAGTGAAGAAAATGAGATGTCAGTGATGTTGTTGTAAAACGACACATTATAGCAAATATTAGAAACAATCAGTATTTTTAGGGCATGTGATGAGGAAAGTACAACTTTTACAAGTTGTACAAGCAACAAGTTGTACAACTTTGCCAAGTACAAGTTCAGTTATAGACTGATCCTAAAAATATTTGTTGCAAGGGAATATAGCTATTAAATGATTTTTAACATATTTTCTAGTGTTTAATGGGCCCATTAAATGAAGGACAAACATGTCCAACTTGCCATCTAGAAAGCTAACACCCTGGTCAATTTGCTACTGGCTGTGCAATATATATGAGGGGTGGTCAAACAGTTTTGCACTTTTCTAAGAAATCGCAGATGTAGGCGGGATCATTGTGTCTCATTTTAAAGACCCACTATTGGTTGACAATTTCCACTTGTTCATGACTTGCTCATTGTGGCATATGAAAGAGAAATTGGCTGGAAACTAGCTTTGTTGTGTATGAAGCCATGTCATGGATAAAAAGGAGTCATGTTGCGTAATCACATTCCTGCACTTACAAGGTAAACTGCAAAGCAAATTCAGAATGAGATATTTGCTGTTTATAAGGATGTCTGCCCTTTATATGACATTGTAAAGTGTTGGAAAAATTACTCTCAAACTGGACATGCCAGTGTTCAAGATGACCCAAGGAGAGACATGCCATCCATTGCAGATGATGCAAGCAACATTGCTAGAGTGGAGGCCCTAGTCCTCTCAGACAGGCAAATTATTACAGTTGAGGAAATTATGGCTGAGTTGAGATTTAGTCATGGGACCACGTTGAAGATTTTGCATGAGCAGCTTCACATGTCAAAGGTTTCTGCTAGGTGGGTTCCTGGTCTTCTCATGCCAATCATGGCTCATGCAGCTCATGACTCCTTTATCTTTGCCTAGCAGTGTGAGTATGAAATCATGCCCATCCACCTTACTCACCTGACTTAGCAGCGACCGACTTCTTGTTTCCAAACAAGAAGAATTCACTTCATGGACATTTTTTTCTGACATCCGGGACTTACTGAAGTGGAGACGTAGTTTCAGGCCAAGGAAGAGGTTCTACAATCAAGGCATTAGGAAGGTGAAGAAGAGATGAGGAAAGTGCATTGCCTTGAGGGGTGAATACATAGAGAAGGACTAAACTTCACACCAATTTTCTGGTGTCTTGATTCCTTCACACTAAAGTGTCAAACATTTCGATCACCTCTCATAATTAAATTAAACTATAATTATAATTGATTGTCATAGTCATATGATTACAGCCATGATTTATGTGCATCCAGATAAAGTAACAGGAACGGTCAATACAATTCACATTGTATTTTATTCTGATGAGAATGCAGTCAAGCCGCTTACCACCTGCTCTACAAGAAATGCTAAAGAACAAGTTGGATAATATAGCTACAGTGTACTTGCAGGTACTGAAAGGCACACAAATTATGGAACAAAAAATGGGGAAGGTAAGTGTTTCTACCGTATAGAAACAATATTAGTATTGATAGAGGTCTTCTCATACCAAATGCTATGAAATAAAATATGTGCAGTACATATTATTTTGTCTTCATATTCAACATTTTGCAGATTAGCAGGATGTAGTCCAGAAAATGGAAATTTGTTATGTCATGTTTAGCAGCTTAGCTGTGATGTCTTTACCTTTTGATGCAACACATCAGGCTTCAGCATGTTTCTGGGTTAATTGGATATAAAATGGGATGGAATAGCAAATTCCACCCCCAAAACTCCCTTAGTCACCTCTTATGATATGTGTGGCAGGTTAGTGTTGCTAATTATTTGTTCTTTTTTTGGTCCTTATAAGACTGGCATGAAATATGACTTATTTCATTTATCTGCAAATGCGTAGAATTGACTTCTTAGTATTCGTGTTTAGTACTTATCTTTCCCAATATGTACTCCACACCTTTCAACAAGAATTGAAACCAGTCCGTTCTACGGCACCAAATCGCCTAGCAACAATTGCACACGCGTTTTTCAGTACTTGACTAACCGCATCTCCAAAAAAGATGCGATTTCATCAAGCCATTCAAATCGTGCACACAAAGTCACCCGAACGGACCAATCGAGACAAGGACTATTACAACAACAACAAACATCCCGTACAGGTATTGAAATATCCTCAGTAACAACAAACACATAACATAATATCCATATTAGTTATACAAGGGCCGATAGGTCTTCTTGTAAACATGGATAACATATATAGACAATACAATTTTGCTTCAAATAATTGTTTATACAAGTAAATTTAAGTAGGAAGCCAGAGGACAATTTTTTTAAAATTCTTGAGACTAACGGGAATTGAACCAGTCCGTTCTACGGCACCAAATCGCCTAGCAACAATTGCACACGCGTTTTTCAGTACTTGACTAACCGCATCTCCAAAAAAGATGCGATTTCATCAAGCCATTCAAATCGTGCACACAAAGTCACCCGAACGGACCAATCGAGACAAGGACTATTACAACAACAACAAACATCCCGTACAGGTATTGAAATATCCTCAGTAACAACAAACACATAACATAATATCCGTATTAGTTATACAAGGGCCGATAGGTCTTCTTGTAAACATGGATAACATATATAGACAATACAATTTTGCTTCAAATAATTGTTTATACAAGTAAATTTAAGTAGGAAGCCAGAGGACAATTTTTTAAAAATTCTTGAGACTAACGGGAATTGAACCAGTCCGTTCTACGGCACCAAATCGCCTAGCAACAATTGCACACACGTTTTTCAGTACTTGACTAACCGCATCTCCAAAAAAGATGCGATTTCATCAAGCCATTCAAATCGTGCACACAAAGTCACCCGAACGGACCAATCGAGACAAGGACTATTACAACAACAACAAACATCAAAACTGGTTCAATTCCCGTTAGTCTCAAGAATTTTTAAAAAATTGTCCTCTGGCTTCCTACTTAAATTTACTTGTATAAATAATTATTTGAAGCAAAATTGTATTGTCTATATATGTTATCCATGTTTACAAGAAGACCTATCGGCCCTTGTATAACTAATACGGATATTATGTTATGTGTTTGTTGTTACTGAGGATATTTCAATACCTGTACGGGATGTTTGTTGTTGTTGTAATAATCCTTGTCTCGATTGGTCCGTTCGGGTGACTTTGTGTGCACGATTTGAATGGCTTGATGAAATCGCATCTTTTTTGGAGATGCGGTTAGTCAAGTACTGAAAAACGCGTGTGCAATTGTTGCTAGGCGATTTGGTGCCGTAGAACGGACTGGTTCAATTCCCGTTAGTCTCAAGAATTTAAAAAAAATTGTCCTCTGGCTTCCTACTTAAATTTACCTTTCAACAAGCAGGATGTCACTTGCTGATAGTACTGCTCTAGTTATCTCTAAAATAATGTACTAATATGCCCCTGTGTTACTGGGGTCCTGAAAGGAGAACAAAGAATAGCAATACTGTTACCTGCCAGGCATGTCATAAGAGGTAACTAAGACGGTTTTGGTGTTTTGTTTCTTATTCCACAGATGTTCAGTTGTAGAATATTAAATGAAGACTTTGTTTTATGAAGATCTTGGCTCTGCTGGTTCTCCCTCTGAGGTTTTCTGGGTTTAATGTTTTGGTGCTTGTGCAGGTGTTGTTGCTGTGTTTTGTATTGTGCATGTCTGTGTTTGTGCTGATGTTTTGGATGCGTTCCAGTAGTTAATTTCTCAGACAGAGCAGCCTGGTTACCCACTACCTGCCACGGACCTTGATAACCGAGGCGACGTCCGATCTCCTTTGTAATTAGTATGTTTTGTACTGGCATTATATTGCTGGGGAGTCTCTGGATTTTCATCCCACCCCGGGCCAGAGCCAGAGAAAAACTATCACACTACTAGGAAGGAAGGTTTCAACCTATGAACTGCTCCGAGCCTCTGCAGCCAAGATAGGGTTCACTGTGCTCATTCCCCGCCACCAATTGACTACTGGTTATGCCGAACTTCTCTATTGCTCCAGGCATGCAACCAAATGTACAAGTCAAAAGGATCGTCACGTCCTGAGTCAGTGTGCCTCTATGATGGACCTCAGCCATAGGAAAAAACAGTGCTGTCAGTTTCCTCCTCCCCACTGCTGCGCAGCAAATCTCTAGCTCTCTCCCAACCACAGAGGGTGCATACATAAACAAATAAAGAAAAAGAATACAACATGGCATAAAATACATTGTAACAAAAAATTAAAAGTATGAGAGGCATAATTGTATAGATGACATGCCATGAAGCTTCTATAATATATAACCTCAATATAACGGCATGTCATCTACTTAGGTTTTTCTGTTGCATGGGTGGTTTGTCTAGTGGGCCATTGGTGAGACCCACAGACGCAAACCATGCGTATTTATATATATATACATATACTGTTGTCTCACTGCCAGGACTGTAGAACATTGCTATTAAACTATAGTTGTATTTTTAGACACTACTAATAATCCTTCTTCTTCTTCAGCATTCATTCTCAAACTCCCACTGGATATCTCTTGTATCAGGACCGTGGTCCTATTAGATTTCCAGAAGGATGTAGTCCAGAGAATGGAAATGCGTTGTGTCGCTGTTTTATTTGCGCCAATGGCCCGACACATCTGTCTTCGGCGGGACTAATACATCCAATCACCAATCATATCACCAACACTATATGGATGATCAGCATTTGAACCTTGAGTGAGTTTAACAGTTATATTTGTGAACCAGACCCACTAACCACTCTACTACAGAGTCGACTTCCACTAGATGTAATTGTGATAGGTACATGATATCAGCATAAGGCTGTCATGGAATATGATTTTATGCTAAATTCACTATGACTGTGTCACATGTCCTTTTTAATACTTTACCTTTCAGCTATTTCCTCCATCACACTGCAATAAAATATAACAATGTTCCATGGTGGGAGTGTGATCTATCTGGTTGAGTGCGATGCCAGCTGCTTGATGTGGTTCCATGTTGCAAAAGGAATGCATAGCAATGGACGAAATTTGTCCCAAATGGCTGTTTATGGAAAGACATCCATTGGCGACAAATAGTACCAGCATCGTGCTAATGGGTAACGTGGGAGATAACATGATAATATGATAACATGGGAGACTGACATTGGTTACTGGCTGCATGTGGTAAAAAATACTATGAAAGATTGTTTTCATAAAATATTAATATATTTGATTTTTTTTAACTTTAAGATGGAGGAACAGTTGAGCAACCTGGCATCAGCAGAGAATTATACAGCAAAAGAAGCAGTGACTCTTGCTGTAGATATGGATGAATTACTAGAGAAAGTGATGAGATTCCATCAAGTTTTGACATGTCTGACTGGTAAGATTAATTAACCCTTTGAACTCTGACCAACTGGCCCTTATAATCCCTTCCTCTGGGATCCTGAACAAAAAGGACACCCCTACAAATCTGAATTATTTTAAAAGAAATAAGACATACAATTATGTTCTGTTATATAATATTGACTGACTGTATGCTATCCAGTGTTCTTGCTTTATGAGTCAGTCCTCCCATCATGTAGACCTTTCATTTATGCATAGTTAAGTGGTGCAATAACTGCACCAAAATGGTCTTTACTTTTTAAAAGGTTTATCCTTGTATGCCATGGTTGGAAGGTCACTGACATGTTTATTAAATTTAAAAGCACACACAGAATATGTTATTGGTGTAGTTTTAGTTGTATCATTATAAAAGGTATACATAATTGTTCATTCGTTCTTCTCAGGATCAAAAAATGTATTTTACAAATTAAAAATATGTAACTGGAAGCTGAAATTGATCCTGCAATGTCGAGTAGTAATTTATTGAATTCTTTTACAAATAAAAGTTGGAAAAGTTAAGAGTTGCATTGTTAGTGTTCATGTCTTGCTCTGTTTCTGCATGACCACAGGAGACTTCTAAGCTATGCCACAGGATTGAAAGAATTTTTTTGTAAGCTTGTGTCTGCATTTGGAAGTAGGTTTAACATGACTGCATTGTATGTGGATGTGTTTGATGTTTTGCCTGGGGTTATTTTTTGTTTTAGTGTGTTCAGTGCAAGGGATATTGTGTTGCAGTGGAAGAATATTTGGTCTTTTGTTTCTGGTGTTTTGAGTCCACAGAGCTTGCATCTTTTGTATGGACTGTGTATTATTCTATGTGAGAGTGGTGTGATATTCAAAAGTAGTCTGTATGTAACTTCCTATCCCTTGGGTTTTGTATGTGTACGGTGTAGGTTGGCACATATTTATAAATAATCTGTTATAAAGTCGGCGTAGCCTCCTTTGATTCTGTTGATAAGTGATGTTTCTTGTGCTGCGATGAGGTTTTTATAGATTTTATTTGTTGGTTCATTGATGAGTTGCTTATTTCCCATGAGATATTGGATGCATTGTTGATAGAAAGGTGGTAAAGTACCCATTGAGTTGGGCTGTGTGTGTTTTGTTTGGTGCATAAATGGGATATTTTTAGTCTGATGTAATAATGTACCAACATGTATTCTTGTGAGTTTTGTATTATTTTCTGATATGAGTTTTATTCTTTGTGCTTGAGTTTTGGTTTTTATGTCATATATGGAGACTCTTTTCTTATCCTGTATTAGCATTTTAGTGGGGTGCAAAAGGAACGCACTGCTCTCGGCGGACCCAGGGTTAGCAGATAACCAAGATCCCCAAATGTGCCTCCTCGTGGTGCACCCTGGTAACAGAAATACAGTGGCTTGTGCTGATTCTGGCTAAATTGTTTGGGGATCGTATCCGTAAATTTGGAGGACATGTCTGGACATGATGGAAAGAGATCTGATTGGATAGAAGACAGACAATATTTTCAACACTAACAGCGCCAACACATGTAGTGGCACTGTCAACACACAGTGACCTAGTCAGTCCATTCTGAACATTGGAGGGGCTGCCAATGAAAAAGGCATGGAAAGGTAGATGCATCGCAAGAGACGAAAAGACAACATAATGAGTACAATTAAAGGGCAGCACAGCAACAGAGGGTAGTGCCAACTGCAAAAATAAAGTGACTACGTTCCAAGGAAATCATAACTGAAAGTTCTGTTAGATCGAGACAAGCTTCTAGTTACCTATGCTTCTCACAGGCAGAGACCCAGACCCAATCATGGACGCCCAGCAAAACAAGAAGATCTGGTCTAACTCTAATATCGAGCTTTCCTATACCGGAAACATGCTCGCGAAGAGAAAGGGTTCTGTAACCGATAGGCTCAGGCACAAACGGGACAACGATGGCAGCTCTGGCCCAACTCCACTGTCAAGCTTTCCTATACTGAAAATATACTTACAGAGAGAAAGGGATCAGTACCAATGGTCCAGGCAAAAATTGGTACACGGTCGTTCAGCTCGAGAACACGCCTTGCTCCCAAATGCGTGGTGAGACTCACACTTGGACGTTCACCATGTCTGTGAACGACATATCGACTAAGAAGGCGAAAGATCCCGGGCCCAACTCTTCTGCCAAATTCTTCCTTCACTCGAACCAGGTCGGGGAGGAGAAAAGGTTCAGTACCCGATGGGCACAGGCACAGAACGTTTAGTTACACGAGGCAATGTCACTGATGGTTTGAACACCTCGTGCTAGATAGACATGAACGACAATCATCTCGGTGAAGAGTCATTACACATCTGTATGCCCGTCGACAGATAGGCAGGCTGTCACTGGCTAGGGAAGCCTACTACCTGAATTAAAGGCATGATGAAAACGGATGTGCTAGGCCTCAGATGTCCAGATCACAAAGTGAGCCAACCGAGGTGCAAATAACAACTGTTGTACTACTTGATGCTCCCCGGCAGAAATCACACAATATATTCGTTGTGGTTATTAGAGAGCGAATGCAGAAGAAGAAGTGTTTTAATTTGTATTGTGTGTCAAAAAATTAACTGTCTAATGTGTTGATATACATCTGTCAGTGTGTTCCTTGGTGAGTAGAAGATATTTGATATGTACAACAGTCTTGGTATGATCAAAGTGTTTACAACCATGCTACTGCCAAAAACTGTTGTTGTTTTGTATTTGTATCATTCTAATCAATCTTTGATTTATGTTCTTATATTTTTCAAAATTTCTGTTTACATTTGTTGGTGTGCAGTGGTAGAGAAGCCCATATACTTTGATCTTGTCTACTTGGATCAGGTTATATCTCTACTTTTCAATACTCATTTTTTATGTATGACTTCTGTATGTTTACCTTCAAACCACTCTCTATTCCATATGATTCAAAATCTTTAAGGATGTTTTGTATGATGAGGGGGAAAAGACAGTGTCATTCATGTAAGTTACTAGTTTTTGTTGTTGCCCAGTCCCTTTATGAGGATTCCTTTAATATCATTATTTTGTCTAATTCTTCCTTTACTTTCCCAGATCTGGTACCCATTTTCCTTAGGCTGGGTCAACTTAGTAGCAGTTGGTAATTTTACAAATATTTCCAAAATGGTCCAAATTGGACCTGGATCACCCATACAAAAAGCCAGTTCACTAACAACTGTGCTACTGTGGCTCCTTCATTCTAAGTATATGTCTGATATAAATTCATGGTTCTTTCCCACATATAGGGACTACGTTTTTTTTGCAGCCAACGAAATTAAGCAGTTTTTCCCCTGCAAATTATTTCCCTTGTCTAATCAGTCTATTAATGCAGAGGTTCTCATTGATGCTGGCGTAAAAAGATCAATCATATCAAACATTAGAGGCAGACAGTCAAGGTTTCTATGGCATGTGCTGAGAAGAACACAGCGTGAACACTTAATAACCACTGGAAAGATCAAAGGGAGAAGAGATAGGGGTCGACAAAGAGAAAAGTTACTAGATGGGCTTCTATCGTGGCACTGTAGAAGCTCACCAACTGAGCTTATTGACAACACAAGAGACAGAGAGTCGTGGAGAAACATGATCGCCTACGCCAGTCGGCATGGCACTTGATTGAATCAGTCTATAATTACTTATCCATGGTTTGTAGTCGAGATATTTATTTTAGGAGGGTTGTATCAATAGGATCTCAGTGAATGTCACTCAGATTGGGGAAGGTGCGCGGAATTGTCAAATTTGGCAGCAGTCCTAGCAACTGTAACAAAATTGTTTATCTCTAACAAACTACCCATTACGTTAGCCATTTTCTATTTATGACTAAACAGGCAGTAAATGACATTATAAAACTACGCAAAATTTCGGATCAGCATTGATTTCTTCAATCCCTAACCACTCTATTGATTCATTCCCAAAATGTCTGTTTACGCCCGATTTCAACATAGTCTTTTAGATTTTTTCTTCACTGTTTTCATGTGATCAGATATGATAAATTTAGCCCTCAGATGACTAGCAGTAATGGTGGGTTCTATAGCAGTTTACCAATCGTTTCTAACAGTTATTTACGAACTGCAAAATTTTGTCTTGACCTTCAATTTTCTTCAAACATGATCAGAATGAACCTACTTATGATTCAGATGATGTTGATAGGCAATTTTTAAAATGGAACTTTAGAAAACGCAAATAAATCAGACCATGATGGGAGAATTAATTCAGTATTTAGGAGTTGATAGTAGTGTAGGCCTAATTGGTGACTTGCCCTTATCCTACACCTAGTAATGATTGAGAAAAATAGTCAATGTAACTTCTTCTTCTTCTTTTGCGTTCATTCCCAAACTCCCACTGGATCTAGCAGGATCATGGTCCTGCTAGATTTCCAGCAGGATGTAGTCCAGAAAATGGAAATTTGTTGTGTCGCCGATTTATTTGTGCCAATGGCCAGACACATCCATCTTCGGTGGGAATGTAACTGATCTATGTTAATATTGATCAATTTCATGAGAAATCAGGTCCTGCATATGACATTGATCTAGATTACTCTGCTTTTGAATAGTTAGTTAGTTTGTTCCTTTCATGCCGCAAGCGACACATAGGGCAGAGGTTTTGGTTCTCTATATGATGCAGTCCGCTGCCTGCAGCTTTAGTTCCTGGATGGTCTTACAGCCTATTAATTCCCCTTCTTTAAGAATTGTGTTTTTAAGGGTTGTTTTAGGTCTTCCTCTTTTTCTTTTACCCTCAGGTGACCACATAAGGGCTTGCTGGTTTATTCTGTTTACATCTAGTCGTAAAACGTGACCAAGGTATTTCCATCTTGGTTTTCTTATGATGTTTGAAACATACTCTTGGTGTTTTTTGTCTCTTAGATCACTATTTATGATGAAGTTGCTCCATTTTATGTTCATCAGTTTGCGTAGACATTTGTTTTCGAAGCTGTTTAGTTTGTTGTCTGTTGCTTGAGTTGATTTCCAGCTTTCACTACCATACGTTAGTACTGATACAATACATGAGTTAAATAGCTTTAGTTTGGTGTTTGTCCCTATATCTTTTGATTTCCAGATATGAGTTAATTTAGCAAATGTGCTAGCTGCCACTGCTATACGTGTGTTTTTGAATAGGCCTACGCCTAATCTTTCACTATTTCGATATGTGTCGATCTTTGAGGTACAAGCAGAACAAACCAACAATGGTATCAATATTTTCAGAAAAACAAGATCCTACCTGGCAACCTGTTTCACCAGATAATGTAATAAGGGATTTTTTTAATGTGAACTAGGCTTATGTGTTTAGAGTTTAACAGTTACGGAATGATGTGGTCTACTGCTGAATGTGACTGTAGTGTCAAGCTTGTCCAGAAATATATTTTAAAGTATAAACAAATATTTTCATCTCAATTGAAAACTCCAAATTCATGCCATGAGGACTAGATGTAATTTCTAAGGTTAGACCTCTGTTTGATCTTATTCTGATGCAGTCCAGAGAGCTAATGATAAATGAACAAGATAGTATTGATGAATGAAGCTATGATATATTTTAAAGGCAGATTCCAAAAAGTAGACCTATATGAAAAACAAATCCTGGGGAATAAAAATGTTATATTTTTTCCCCTCTTGCATGTTATATGACAAGTACACCTGTCTTACATGACATTGACAAAGATATGTTCACATATCAGTACCTCTTCCATTTATCATTGGATTTTGAATCATAAAAATTGATTGCAAATTGTATTTTTTATTATTTTTCTTGCACAATCTTTTCTGATTTTTGCTGTGTTATTCCCCTTGCCTTGAATTTTTCCTAATAGGCTGGGGCTAAAAAAGTATAAAATGTAGAGAAGAACCAAATTCACCATTTGTTCAGTACATGTCTGATATAAATCCACCATTTTTTCTTTTAGAAACATATTACTGTTGTGTGTCATCTCCATTGAGCCAGTGATATTTATCGACATTGATGATTACCGGTAATGATAATTAATTGTGTTGATGAAAGTAGATGAGTATTGCCTAATCAGGTGATTTACCACATCCGAGTCCTCTAGGGTTGAGAACTTAAGCTATCCAACACCTCTTCTCTCCTAAAATAATTGATTCCAAACTACTAGCCACACAATTAAATTTGTTACCAGGACAAACATTTTTATTTTCTTCTTGATATGACAAGTCATTAATTAAGTCCTTTCTATCTTGTTGTAGCCAATCAATAAGCTAAGAGGAAGGAGTTATCAATGACAAATTAGACTAGTGTGGGGTGCAAAGTGTACCGCATTGCTCTTGGTTGACCCAGGGTTAGCAGATAACCAAGATTACAAAAGTACATCCTCATGGTTAATCTTGGAAACAGTAGTATGCGACTCGTGCTGCTTCTGGCAACATTTTTGGGATCGTGTCTGGAAATGTGGAGGCTGCAGATGGAATGAGAATTGACTGAAAAAACAAGCAATATCTCTGACACCTCTGTGCGAACATATACAAAGTCATGGTTGACACTCAGTGATGCAGCTTAGTCCTGCTCGAGCATTGGAGGGGTGCCCAATGAAATTAACTCAAAATGGGCAGATGTCACAATGAATAGTTGAGTCCAAAAGACATTGTTTTGAGTACAATGAGAGTGAAACACAGCACCAGAGAGCAGTGCTATGTGCAAGCGGAAAACATTAAAAGTAAACCAGAACTAAAGTGATGTTCAGCTCAAGAATATACTTTGAGTTCCTAGTGTTTCCTAACAGACCAGGCCTAACTTTACTGTCGATACTGAAATTATGCTTGTGAAGTTTTGTTCAGCTCGAGAACAAGCTTCCAGGTGTCAGTGCTTCTAAAAAATGTGTAGACTCAGACTTGGAGTTCACAATATCGGCAAATGACACCTCAGCTAAAAGGGCTAACGAACCCGGGTCAAACTCTACTGTTAATGCTTTCCTAAACCGGAATCATGCTTGCGGAGAGAAACGGTTCAGTACCTGATGGGCACAAAACGTCTAATTACACGAGACGAGTTCACTGGCAGCGAAACACCTCATGCGAGATAGAAGTAGTCGACCGTAGCCTAAATCCCTGACTACAGTCTCCATGAAGACTGCCACCCAGGGACATATTTTGGCTTGAAAAGTCCAAGAACAAAGCGAGTGATAAACCGTCATGACATATAGTCGATACCCATTCACCACCTAGCTAATGTGTTTTTTTGCCATGTGTCTATTTATCCAGCTTTCTATGCAATAGCCTGTTCCTCTGATGATGGTTGCAGGGCAGTGGATTGGTTTCTTTAATGAGATTTCCTTTAAAATGGCTGAAGTTTTTAGCAGCTTTCAGCAATTGGACAGAGTAATTTGTTGGGATAATATGCTAACTTTAGTCTGCTAATGTTTATTAGAAATGAATTAAACTGGCTTATATCTCAAATGACTGTGGATGTCATTGACAGTGCATGTCAGATCATTTTACTACCCCACCACCTTGAAACATACTTGTTTGGTACTTCCTGACTTATGGTCATATTTACAGTAAAAATACTTATTGTTTTTGTTGTCAGTACCAGAAAGGGCAACAAATAGTAACAATATATCACCCATCTGTTGATGGTGCCTAAAGAGAGAAAAGAATAGCGATACTGTTACCTGCTATGCATTTCGTATAAGATGATAAAGGAGGTTTAGTCATCCATGTGGTGCCGGGACTTGAAAAGAAAGCAAAGAATAGCAATGCCTGTAACCTGTCAAGCAACTTGTATGAGGTGACTAAGATCATGACTAAGGAAGTTTAGGGGTGGAGTTAGCCGTCTCATCCCGTAAATGGTAAAAGTAACGAAACCATGCTAAGTGGGATGTATTAGGCTGAGAGGTGCAGATATCGCAGTCAAACTGTAATCCATGACAAAATGCATTCCATTCTCCGGACTACATCCTGATAATTTGCAGGAGTCTGAGGGTTTGTTACTCTATATCATATATGATTAAAGAGACCAAAATTTCATGCTGTAGTTTGTATGTGTAGAGCTGAGAGACACAGTTATTGCAGCCAAGCTGTAAACCACAGCAAAATGCATTCTATTATCTGGACTACATCATTCTAACTGAAATTACAGAATGCATGCTGAAGATCACGAATAAAATTATTTATAAACCATATTTAAACTAAATTATAAATAGGGCAATATTTTTAACAGTAATTTTTATAATTAATTGTTTCTTATAAGCAAAATCTGTTTTTTTGCTTATTTTGCTGTTTTCACTATTATTTTTACCATTATTATTTAGCATACAATTTATTTTAATGCTTATTGCTCTGAATAGTAGTTATTTGTGGAAATATCCAGACATCTATCATTACTGGAAGAATTTATCATAAAATGTGGCTTGAGCTGGCCGAGATAACCACAAGATTGGTTGAGACATGTCACATGAACTTATCAGCATGCATTCTTGTTATATCTGTTAGAAGTAACTTTTAGCCAAAAAGTGACAATACAAAATTATTAAGTTGTATAAAGAGGCAACTTGTAGACTTTCATAAAACTTCATTAACCAGTAGTTTCACTTTGTGCCTATCATATCTTAGTTTTATTGCAGTGCTCCCCCCGTTATAGAAAAGACTAAGCAATTATGCACTTATTTAAAGAGTTCAACTATTGACTCAAAACTGTTATTGCTGAATTTAAGAATTGCTAACTTTATTTAACAATGCATCTATATTTACTCCATATATACTTCCTGCAAGCATAACCACAAGATAATTATAAAAAATTATAATTTCAGATAAACCACGTGCACAGATACCTACAGAAGAAATGTTGGAGGAGACATCTGCAGATCAGAGTAGTGATTCTGTTATTTTGTCCACTGTCAAAATGGACAACAGTTATGCAGCCCTGAATACAATGAAGATTCAATTGGAAGCTCTTCAACAACAAGTTGACAGCTTACAACAATCAAAAGATACAAAGCTTTTAGGATTGGAAGCAAAGGTTAAAGTGCAAGAGGATGACCATAATATCAGTGAAAACAATTATAATGTAAGGTTGAAAAATATTGAAGCCCGGCTTTTACTCCTTCAAGATGTACAACTCAGGGATAATACCAGTATTAAAAACGTTGTATGTGATCTCTCAAAATTACGAACAGAGGTCACATCACTGCAGAATGATTTACTGCGCATGGATGTCCATCAAGATGTACTTGGTGATAGAGTTAGAGATGTTATGCGTAATACTGAGGACCTTGTTAGGCTGAAGATTATACTCAATGAATTTCATTTAAATGTGACGCAGCGAGAGGAGCTGACACAAAAGTTTAATCTTCTAGAAGAGGAACTGACCACATTTAAATGTTTGTTAAGTCCTCTTTTGGATGAAATGCCAGAGAAAAATCCAGGTCCACTATAAGAAAACATTTTATAAACACTTTACGTGAGAGTCACTTTGTATAAGTATCGTTAAAAAAAGTCTTTCCATACATCATCTTGCCAGTCACCTTTACTGTCACAGATTTATTATAGTACTTATTTTCTTGATTCCGAATCGACCCAGAAGCTATTTGTGATAAAAATAATTTTAGCCTTAACTGGGAATCAAACCGTGACCCATCATGGAGTCCAAAGAGGGCAGCAAAGAATAGCAAAACTGTGACTGACCATGTAAGTTGTAAGAGATAACTAAGGAGGTCTTGGATGGAATGAACTTTTCCATTAATTAAGCGCTGAAGTCGAATGTGTCATACCGAAAGGTGCTTGAACTCACTGACTGCCTGCCATTACTACCAGGATAGGAAGCTAGATCAGTAGTTCCCAACCTTCTCTTGAACTTACTGACTGCCTACATGACAGGAAGCTAGATCAGTAGTTCCCAACCTTCTCTTGAACTTAATCACTGCCTACATGACAGGAAGCTAGATCAGTAGTTCCCAACCTTCTCTTGAACTCACTGATTGCCTGCCATTACTACCAGGATAGGAAGCTAGATCAGTAGTTCCCAATCTTCTCTTGAACTCACTGATTGCCTGCCATTACTACCAGGATAGGAAGCTAGATCAGTAGTTCCCAACCTTCTCTTGAACTCACTGATTGCCTGCCATTACTACCAGGATAGGAAGCTAGATCAGTAGTTCCCAACCTTCTCTTGAACTCACTGATTGCCTGCCATTACTACCAGGATAGGAAACTAGATCAGTAGTTCTCAATCTTCTCTTAAAATTACTGCCTTATTATCTAATCTTTACAAATCTGAGACCCACTGTACAAATGTTATTATGGAAACAAGTATTTCCAAGAATGAATTTGGAAATAATCATTACAGTTTTATGGAAATATCGTTATATAAATTATTTATTTATGGAGAAATTTACTCACTAGGAAAACCATATTAAAACAAATTCTTCATTTCATCTTTCTTTCTCTAAATGTAGTTGCATAATGTGAAGCTTGTGATTACATGTGCTCAGTTTAAAAAAATTAAATTCAAGTAATGATTTAGTAACAATTTTAGTGTTAATAGTAGTTTCCCATGACTTTTTTCGGTGTATATTAATAAGAAATAGGCAAAATTTTAAGGTCCATTCTTACTAACTACCCACACACCATTAACCACTAAGCTACCACTGACTCCTATTTTGTATTGAAACTGGAAGTTTTTTCTCTGAACCAAATGTCACTTTTGTTATTATGAATGTCTGCTGTTGTAACATTTCTGTACTACTGTGTCTTTTGCACGTTTAAAATCGTAGCTATGCAGCATCACCTGACTGACAAGCAGACACATTTTAAAATATATTTATCAACTCAACATATCACTCCATGAAAAATCATTGAGGCTAACAGGAATTTAACTAGGTCCTGTTCTAGTGGCACAGAATCGCCTTGCAACTCAAGTAAACTGGTTTTTCTGTACTTGACTAACTACATCTCCCCTAACATATGCGATTGTGTCAAGACAATCAAATTTTACTAGAGACACTGAGAATTGACCAATCGAGACAACAATGAACATTCCGTACAAGTATTGAGGTATCCTCAGGACCACAAATATAGAAAATCTGTATTCGTACTACAATGGCCAAAAGGCTTACTTGTAAACATAAATAACATAGAGACAGGATGCTAGAATGAATCTGGTTCAAATTCCATTAGCCTCAAGAATTTTTTATTTATCCCCATGCTTCCTGCTTCAATTTACTTGTATAAGCTACTATTTGAAGCAACATTGTCCTGTCTCTATATAGTTGGAAGCTAGTTGGTACAACAATACTATTGATCAGTGTACTGTATTATATAAACTTATGTAAGTGATAAGTGAACATTATCTGAGAATGAACAAAAGTCAGTTATGTATAAAGGAATATAATAAAATTCGCTCTTGCTATAGATCCAAGGGAAGATGAAGAAAACACTGGAAACATCAAAGACACTTGCAACAAATATGAACATATCGTAACCAGTGTGACACATCTGGCAGTGGAACACACATTAAACTTCCACCCTTACACTTAAAGAAAAGATGTGGGGAAGAAAAAGCAGCTCAATCATCCTCGTGGAGCAAGACAGTAACAGTAGTCATGCCTGTAGCACAACACACTTCCGAGCCAACTATTTCATCATTCTTCTGTAAGATTTATTGACCCATCCACAATGATGGCAGATTTAGTATTCCCCTTCACCATGGAGTCTTCCACAAAGGTACAGTGTCTGCTAGCCTGCATGTCTTCATCATCAATGTGGGATTATTTGATAGAAGATAAATGTAGGAAATTGAGACAAGATGTGACAATGACAATTTTCTTTCACAGGTGACAAGTTGTCAGCATATCTCTCCAACTTTCCTTAGTCATCTCCTATGATAGACCTGGAAAAAAGACAGTGGCAATGATTGCAAATGATTATTCCTTTTCCAAGCTTGTAGAAAACATTGTCTCTTTTGGCTACATGTGTGAGTTAAGTTCCATTCCATGTTTATGGAGCTATTGATATTGGACTTTATTTCTGCAAATTATACTGAATCATGTTGTTGGCAGTTATTACCAGGCTTTACTAACTGATCTGCTATCTCATTTCTCCTGAATTGTGAGTAGATTTTTAAACAATGTCTTAAAGTGTAAATATCATCATAAGTTTTCAATATCAAATACAATTCATAAAAATATGCAGTTTTATATGTTGTAATCCCAGTGGATACACTGAAGTGACCTATAGACACACACATCAACTTGCTGACCCCAGAATTACATAAGCAGTTTCTGAGAAACAAACATTTACCTAATTACTGACTCAATTCTGGTTGAAAAATTATTGATCAATGTTTCGATTCCGTCCGCAGGCAGAATGCACCTGCACTGTTTAGAAAACAATGGCAAACCACTGAACATATTTATATTGCCTAGAAAATCACTACAGCCAAAAAATGATGGGTTAATGGCTATGTCCTGAATAGGAATGCTACCAATTTATGTATTGATTATATTCAAAGGGGTCACCATTCTTGATTTTTACCCCCCCCCCCATATATGTTTGCAAAAGTTAATTTTAAATGTGTAGAGCACATATTGGGTAACCAGTGTACAATGCATCAATCCTCTATGCCTTTTCAACCTTTTTACTCATACAAAATAGATTTACAAAATAACAAAAACTTTAACAAATTTTAAAATTCTGTTGGTGTCCATCAATCTTATTTTAATGTTTTAGGACACATTGTACAATTTAACAGGAAGCACCATGGGAATGCATCACAAATCTACACTAAAAATTTTTAATGAACTTGTCAACAAGACATTTTCTTATACTTCTTGTATTCTTCTTCTTCTTTCTCCTGTTGATGTCATATGTTGATATGTATTTTTTTCAATGAGCAGTACTGTGGTCACCATATTCTCTGTAAGCTGTTTCATTGTGCAGCCAACTTTCTTAATATGATGACTTAGACATTGATAATGTATTCTGGAACTGATAGAATTTAAAACTAAGAAAGGAGTTAAATGTAATACAGTGGAATCCCTCTATAGTGTATCCTGTTATAACAAATTTCCCTATATAACAACATTTCAAAATCCTCAATTATATTTGTTCTTTATTGTTTGTATTATATATAGTGAATTTCTGTTATAACATACATATTTTGTCAGTCCGGATCAAGTTGTTATAACAGGATTCAACTGTACTAGAATTTATAACTAAGAAGGAATGAAAGATAATACTGGAAATGGCCTTAGCTACTATATGTTAAAAACAACATTTTATATGGAAAATCAACATCTCTGTTAGAATGAAGATCAAAATTTATAACTCACTAAGTGCCTTCTATTATGCTGTATGGTTATGAGAGTTGAACACTCACTGCAGTCAAAGAGACAGGTATAGGCCTTAAAAAAAGTGTCATAGACAAATTTTGTGCAGTTCCTATAGAGAGCATAAGACAAATGTGTACATAAGAAGTAAAGTAGAGTCTTGAAGGTTCACAAGAATTTCTAATTTAAATAATAAAAACTTGTATGGTTTGGATTTGTATATCGACACGATTCCCTGTTACAAATGATCTTGCAGGGAACAGTTTATGGTAGAACAAGCAGAGGGGGAAAAGAAAATCATGGGAAGACAACATCACAGACTGGACAAATCAAGATTTTTCCTCACTCATCCACATAGCTCGCCCGTGTGTTGCCCGGGCCCAAAAGGGGAGCAAAGAATAGCAACACTGTTTACCTTCCACGCATGTCGTAAAAGGCATCCAAGGAGGTTATAGGATGGAGTTGGCTGTCCCATCCCATATAGGGTCAGTGACCCAAAGCCATGCTGAAGTCGGATGTGTCAGGCCAAAAGGCGCAGATATTGCAGAAATGCTGTAAACCATGACACAACGCATTCCGTTCTCCAAACTACATCCTGCTAATCTGCAGGAGTTTGAGAACGAACGCAGACGAAGAAGATCCACATAGCTGAACATAGAAATGGTTGGAGTACTCTGTGTGTTGACACATCTAATGTAATACCCTTACTACTCTGATGTGTTATGGATTAACTAAGAATGGTAAAAGTAGGTTCCTGCAAGGATGTGACGATGTGTATACAAACAATGAACTATAGATATGAACCATTCGCATGGATATTTTTCGCTATTGTTGAAAGACATTGAGAAATTGTGGATTTACTTAGATCGCAATGACATTGCATGATAAGGAAGAACAATAACATTAACAATGTTACTAGATAATGATGACAATCGTATCTAAATACATTTTTTAGATATGCATTACACAAAACATGCATGTAATAATGTCATATATACTTTTAAAGTTTTTGAATAATAAGTAGGAAACTTTAAAGAATTATGATAAAAATCTGATTACACAAACTCAAACTCAGTAATACAGGTGTTTCATTATAGTCTTATGTGTTGCTTTCTGATTTTTAAAGCTTTCAAACCAGATCTGAGAATTTTCTAAGAAAATTTATCTCATAAAAAATGTGTGTGAAAATATGAAGAGAAAAAAGTCGGATTTGTCGGACAATTGGCTCAAATAAAACAGTGGCACAACAAATCTATGTTCTTTGGACTACATCCTGCTGGAAATCTAGGAGGATTACTGTCATCAGATAAGAGATATTTGGCAAAAGTGTATGAATGAATGCTAAAAAACAGAAAGAGAGAATGTTGCAAAAATATTTTTAAACTGTGCTGTGACTAGTGGAATGTGTTTGAGTTGCACAAAGGCATATAAAATAAAAACGGGTATTCTCCTTCTGTGTTCATTATGAAATTCCTGCTTATTAGAAGCATGTAATCCAGAAAATAGAAAGGCATTGCCTCATATTTACAGCTAGACTGCAATATCTGTGCCTTTTGGCTTGATACATCATACTACAGCATAGCCTCTGAGTCACTTTGACCCTCTGTGGGTTGGGACAGCCCAAAAACAGGTATTCATTGCAAATTAATCCGATCAAGTGAATCATTTAAACATAATAATTAGAGCATATACTGCATAAGACATACCTGTAGTTTTTTTAAAAAACTATTATTCAATTTCTAGGCAACACTTTTACAATTCACTAACATTACCAGATTACTTCAAATTATTTGATTCATATTGAGCTTTTAAAGACCTCCCATTTTGCACCAGTCAGTGCTAATTGACTGTTTCACCAACACTACACAGACCAACATCAATATCCTATGGAAATAAAATTAGCTTGCAAAGTTCTCTTTTTAGCATCTGACTATACAAAGGTATAATAAAACTGATATAAAAAAGTCAATCTGTAAATACAAGAAGTATGAAATGAATTGTGTGATCAATAACCAAAATACAAGTCTAAAAATAGTAAGTATGAAAAGCAAAGTGAAAAAGTTTCTTACAACAATACTATTGAAAGCAATGGTTCTTGTACACCTGCATGCATCTCTATTTTATTTCTTACGTGCAAATTTGTCTTATGTTACCCATAGGAAATTTGTAGAATTCATCTGTAGCATTTGTACTCAAAAGCCTGTAATCGTCTCTCCATGTCCGCAGTGAGTGTCTAACTCTCAAAACCATACAACACAACAGAAAGCACCAGCGACTTATGCAGTTTGACTTTCACTCCAACACTGATGTTGCTTTTCCAAATCACTGTTAGCCTTGATATAGATGCTAAAGCTGCAGATATTGGATCTGAGGTATTTGAAGGTATTCACCTCCTCAAGCTTATGTCCATTCATCATAATGTTGGTCTGTTCTTCTGTATCACTGCTATTAGCCAAGATCTTGCTCTTTTCTGTGTTGATTTCCATTCCATACTGTCTGGTAACTTTTTCCAACTTTTCTGTTAACTCTTGCAATTCTTGTTCTGACCCAGCTATAAGATCAATATCATCAGCGATATGCAAGTTGCAAATACGGCGACCTCTGATCAATATAGACATGTTGTAGTCATATAGTGTCTCCTTTATGATGTGCCCTAGGTATAGGTTGAAAAGTACTGGAGACATTATGCATCCTTGCCAAACTCCCACATTTGTTTTAAAGAATTCTCCAATTGTATTGTTTGATAAGACTATTTGCTTTTTTGTACAGTGATTGAACAATGTCTATGATGTATATATTTATGTCAGTGTATTTTCATGTGGAAATATGCCTCTGCTTATTGCTTTATTTACCAGCACTTGATTCTCTGTTGTCATTAGTCTGCTGTTTAGTTTTTTAAATGTATGTCTATTTAATTTCTATTACATTTCTTCATGGTGCACACTTTCTTCATTGTGCCATTATAGTGCTATTATGCACAGTGTTCAATTTTCCTCCATAAATAAAAGTTAGTTTTATTGCTTATACCTGTTTCCATAATTTTTATTTTTTAAAGTTATTTTATTAGTTATTTAATCTTATTGTATTGTTTTTGAGGGAGATCTTTTATTGGACTGAAACATATCTATTGGGTCTACTGTCTTACCACTAATTATGTTACTTATATTATCATTATTACTTGTGTTCTGAGCATTTACTTGTGTAACTAATCAAAAACTTATTCATATAATATTGGTTGTTATATTTGTGTTATTATAGCCATCACCTGATTGCTGGATATTCTCTGTAATTTTGGTAATTATATTATAAAATAACTTGACTGTGCATAGATCAGTTCACTGGCATGGCTTCCAGAGTGAAAATGATTCCAAAACCTGATTTTGTTTTAAGAGCCTGAAATAAAATTTATAAAATAATTGTGTCAGGCATTTCAATATTGTTTATAATTCCTTAAAATTATTGTTATCCAATCTAAAGGTATGCAATTCATTTTTATCCTCAAATTACACTTCATAAAATTTATACAAAATTAAATAATGTATAGATGGTGATGATATATTTTATCAGCATCTTAGCAGTGCATAGACAAGCAGTAATATTAAGAAATTATCAAGATTCTGTTTTATGTCTACATTTTAAAATTAATACTTCAAGAGATTGGCAATGGCATATTGCAAAATAACACGGCTGAAAAACATATGGAAAAACAACAAAATAGAAACGAAAGTGCTAATGTTACGAACTTTTATTTTTCCGGTTGCAACATACGGCTGTGAAACATGGACTCTAAGTAAAACAGTGGCAAAGAGGATCAACGCCTTAGAGCTGGAATGCTACAGGAAGATACTTAGAATATCATGGAAGGATAAAATCAGAAACTCAGATATTATAAACACACTGAATATTCCAGAGTGTTGGTTACTAAACACAATAACAAAAAGAAAACTACGCCTGTTTGGTCATATAAAGAGACATAACTGTTTAGAAAGACAAATAATGGAGGGAAGAGTACCTGGGAAGAGGAGAAGTGGCAGACCAAGAAGACGATGGACTAACGACATTAAAGATAACACGAATACATCGCTAGAAAATGCAAGCCACATCGCCCAAGACAGAGAGAGGTTCAGAGAGTTAATTGGGAAGACAACGTTCTGGAAGGAATACGTCACATGACCCACTTCAAGATATTTTATTTTCAAATGTCTTTTTTATTAAGAAAACTTAGATACATTTGTAAATACCATAAGTTACCGGTACTTGCCATAATATGATGCTTCTATGTCATAAAACACACATTTTACTATCACTATGTCCCCATTTCTCAATAAAGATATGTTTTAACAACACACTATCCCCATTTCTCAATACAGATATGTTTTAACCTTACAGTGTCCCCATTTCTCAATACAGACATGTTTTAACCCCACAGTGTCCCCATTTCTCAATACAGATTCGTTTTAACCTCACTGTGTCCCCATATCTCAATACAGATACGTTTTAACCTCACTGTGCCCCCATTTCTCAATACAAGCAAATTCAAGTAGGAAGCATGAGGATAAATAAAAAATTCTTGTGACCAACAGGAATTGAACCAGGACTGTTCTAGCAGCACTGAATCGCCTTGCAACTTGAGAAACAGGTTTTTAGTATGGACCTGGTTCAATTCCAGTTAGTCTCAAGCATTTCTCAATACAGACATGTTTTACTATCAATTTTTTGTGCATTCATTCTCATGCTTCTACCAGATCTCTCTTAGAGAAGGACAATGCTCCTACTAGATTTCCAACAGGATGTAATCTAGAAAACGGTAATGCGTTGTATTGATGTTTTATTTGTGCCAATGGCCAGCACATCCGACTTTGCCATTGGTAACTACATTTAGTATTTTACCACTTCCACTGAATAGTCAATGTCTGTAACCATATTGATAGTGGAGTCTGCCAGCTGTACAAGAGAACTGGTTCCTGTACTTATCCGCTGGCCACCATGCTTAAAACTAATTGCGGTCACAGTTGCTTGACCTTTTGTTGCGGTCTTGAGTCTTTATCATCACAACCACAGATGCCTTAGTTTTAACTCTTGTTTCTCAATACAAACATTTACTCTCATTATGACTCCACTCTTAAAAACTAGTTCTTATTGTCATTTTTCTAACTGGAATCTTGTCTACAGTTTTATCATACTATGTAACATTTTTAGCAGGTTTTTATGTGATAATCTTAGTGAAAATGTCCTCGCCTCTTTTAAGACATGCTCCTAATATTGCTGAATACTCTCTGTCTAACCAGTTCAAATGGGTTTAAGTGTGAGTGATATTAAAGCAAGGTTCTAGCTTTAATTACCATATTCAAGAATTAGCATGTCTATAAGAAAAACTTATTTTTTTCATCTGCTTTAAGAGTGATAGCAGCTCGATTTTCAGACACATTTCATTGCTATCCATGTGTTGCAGGGGCCCAAAGAATATCAATACTGCAACATACCAAGCATGCTGTAAGAGGACACTAAGAAGGATTAAGGATTGGCTGACCCATTCCACAGCGGGTCACAGTGACCCACAAGTCATGCTGAAGTCAGATATGTCAGGCCAAAAGGTGCACATATCACAGCTAAGCTGTAAATCATGACACAGCTCATTCATTTCTTCAACTACATCTTACTAATCCACAGAAGTTTGAGAACAGAAGTAGAAAAAGAAGATTCACTCAATTAAATAGAATGTGTTTCTTCATTCAACTGTATTTATACAACTGTAAAAATACAGCCAACTGTATTTTTAGTATTTGACACCTATGAATCTTACAGCAGTCTATATAACAAAATGAATTAATTACCTCTAAATCTTTCACCATTTTCTGGTAAGTTTCCTTATCTTTCTTTTTAAATGGATCATCTACACAGTCTTGTATGTTTACGCTGATATGGATTTTCTTCAGCTGGCGGCAATTTTCTAGCAACAGTAAGATTTCACAAAGTAAATTACAAGGAATGTTTGTTTATTTTTTATACAATTATGGAACATTCATGAATATCTTATGGTAGAAATATACTTAATAAAATAATAAAAACACTTCTTAAGATAGCACTGGCAATTATTAAACACTAGATTCATTCAGATCCTGTCATTTCGTTGGGATGAAATTTATTGGGTTGCTTACCCTGGTATGCCTCACATTGCCAATGTGCTTTTCAACCCAGCTCACTGTGTGGGAACAAAAGCGAGTATGACATTTGATCCATATTCGAGCTAAGTATATTGATATTAAAGAACTGCTTTATTGAATTCTCTCAATTCAATGGTCAAATGCGAATGTCACAGTTAAAAGGTGATTCTTCATCTTCATTGATGAAAATCATTGCAGCCTCATTAGATGTTGGTTCATTATGGCGACAATGATCAGACTGATGATCATGCTTGTGCTTGTTTAATGTCTGTTGCTTGAGTACTGTACAAAACATACAACTGAATGAACTATGGAACTTTGTTGTATGGCGGTTGTACATGAGAAGTTCGCTGATAAGTATGTCCATGAACTTTTAAAACATTTGGACCTCGACTGTGATAATCCATAATATTTGCTCCCATTGACACGAAAGAAAGAGCACTATTATAAGAGCAAATACTCTTGCAAAAATGTGTGTATTTAGGGTGTGTATTATCAGAGAGCATCAAGTGCAGGATATCTAGATACTCAAGCTTATTACCATGGACGTCTTATGACGTTGGGAGCATGATCTTTCTCTTTTGGCATAACTTGTAAACTTGTCATCATTAGGATAGCAACAAAAAAAAAAAGTCCAAACAAATTTTAGCACCATAAAATTGACATATAATATAAAAAATTCCAGGTATGTGAATTACACAAAGCAGGATGTGTTAGGTCATTGGAGCAAATACAATTATGACATGCATCTCTGTTCTATGGACTACATCTTGCTGGAAATCTAGTTGGGCCATTGCTCTGCTACAAGTAAGATCCAGTAGGAGTTTGAGAACGGTTAATAACAAAAATTCAGGCTAAGATACAGTCTGTTGAAGTAAATTCTATTCACAGCTAACATTTGTAAACTAAAAATATCTTGCAAACAATTAAGCTATGATTACCTTTAAAGATCTGTATAGCTTTTGCTTCTGTGTAGGTGCTAGAGATTGTAAGAGTAAGTAGTTGCTTCAGGCCTGCCTTACACAGTGTTGATGCTAAATCAGCTGTGATGGATAGACAGTGGTCAAGATGCAAGTTCTTTAGTCGTTGACAGGACTGGACTGAAAGAAAAATATTTAGAAAAATCTCAACATATCAGTTATCAAAGTAATGGTATACTAGTAAAAGGTACATTTTAATTTCTTTTACACTATTATCTCTCTATCTCATGCTGAAGTTCGATGTGTCAGGCCAAAAGGTGCAGATATCACTGCTAAGCTGTAAACTATAACAAAATGCATTCCATTCTCCTGACTACTTCCAACTGATCTGCAGGAGTTTGAGAATGAACCAGCCAACCCCAACTAGAAACTTCCTTAGTCACCTCGTGCGACATGCAAGGCAGGTATCAGTGTTGCTATTCTTTGCTCTCCTTTCAGGCCCCATCAACACATGGATGACAATGATGTTTTATTTATAATAATTCTAAAACAATAAATCTATTAATCATATATTTTTTTCCAGGCAGTAGCTTTTCAGCTTACTCTTATAGATTTCTGAACTGCCAATGGCTCTTTAGTATTGGAAATGTATGCATGGGCCTTCAAGTTTACCATCAATCTCTGATAGGATCGAGCATATGATTCACTTACGGTATTTACACTCATGGGCACTTAAAAATTATTTATTCTTTTTTTAAACATCATATCATTGGTCTCAAGATCATATATCCCACTTACTCAGTGGCAGGAGTCCAGCTCTGTCAAACTCTTTCCCACCAAGACCAAGCTCTTGAATATCTTGGTATAACTGTCCTATCTGTAGTAGACATCTGTTGTTCATAGCACTTTTTCTACTGCAAATGAAAATACATACAATATCTTATGATCAGTAAAGCAGTTTATTTTATAATAGAAAATAATTACTGTTTATATAATGATTACTATAAACTATTGCCATTTTATAAAGATTATAATTCATCAATTTCATATGAAAATGACACTGTGTAAACTATCATCTTGGTGACTCGTTAAATCAATACATTTTTGTTATCAAATGAGTTATTTAAATAAAAATATGAAATAATACGGATCAAGGGTCCATGTAGCATTTCCTGCTTACACTTTTTAAAAATTTCATCCCATTGTATTTTTTATAACTTGCTAATGTCATCGTGGAACGCACAACTTTTGTTCTGTCACACTACCGTTACATCACTTTTCCACTACATATCTTTAGTAAAATGGCTGCCATATGTATGTTGAATTTGCCCTCGACTGACAAAAACACAGTAAAATTGCTGCAGTCATGAGGAGTACTTGTGAACGGTTAAGTATGCGCACAGAGTCATACTATGACATTGAACTACTATTGTGACGATCAAAAAATTCGTTATTCGACAAAGAAACACCCAGCATTCAAACCCCAGCATGTTTCCACTCATATGACCCTCCAATTAAATACCCCCACCCCCATTTATTTGTATATGTAAAACCGCCCAATAATTGTTAAATATTCCCATGGGAGTAATACATAAACAAATAGTAAGCAAAAATCATTTTTCTTCCTTTCAATGTAGTTACCAACTAGAATTTATGAAATCGGAAAGGGGTTTGTGTTAGAATTAGTCCGAACACTGAGTCTAATCCTCCCCACCTCAAACTCTTAAATTCTAGCAGTGGCTCATATCTTTAAAATACAAACACAATTAAATCATTGCAAGTTTTAATCTGCACGCATAGCTACTATTAGATATTATGAATTCCAGCGACAAGATCTGCAAATAATGTCATTTTGTTGGGTGTGCTAAATGTGAGTGAACCAAAGAACACAAATATTAACCATGTGAAATATATGTAAGTTCATTTCACATCTAGCTAATTGACATATATACATGGAGCCGTGATCCCGTATTGTTCTCAAAACACTATAGAAACAAAGAAACCACCATTATAAGGATTCATAAATATGCAAATCCCTTGCAAGGTTGTAAAATGCATATTTTTGGTGGTCCCTTTTTTGATAAAGTGAAAGAAATGATAATTTTTACTAAGTCAAGCAAAATACCATAACTACACATACTCGCTGAACAAATAATCTCAAAGTACATAACCCCCCACACTTTTACTGGACACATGAACAAATAATCTCAAAGTACATAACCTCCCACACTTTTATTGGACACCTGAACAAATAATCTCAAAGTACATAACACCCCCCCCCCATACATATTTGATTGGACACCTGAACAAATAATCTCAAAGTACATAACCCCCCCACACTTTTATTGGATACCTGAACAATCTTGGTGATCAATGGGTGTATTTTGGTTTACTTCATATAACAAATAATGAGTGGATTCGAAACTAGGTTCTGCTGATTGGCAGAAGACTCAACATTATACTACTGTAGCTTTTCCTGATTGAAACTGAAATACATTAGCAACTATAACCAAAAAAGCATACCATGGTTGCTGTGGCTGCACAAACAGGCTAATAATTCCTGGACATCCTCCACCTAATGCCCACATTAGTTGAGGAGTAATAGGATCCATACTGCTCAAGTAGGTTAAACTGGTTAGAAGGCGACAGTATGCACTGACTAGCCATAAACACCTATAAGAGGAAGCAGTATAAATGATATAGGTAGTCCATACTGCATGTTCACATCTTCAAGCTCTAAACACACTGATGCTCATAGTACATCTTCAAATCCATCCTATCATTAATGTAACCTACCTTTGTGTTACTGGGCCTGACAAGGAAGCACAGAATAGTAACACTGCCACCTGTGATGCATGTCATAAAAAGCAATTAAGGAGAGGGGTGTGGGGTTGATTGCCACACACATGATCTTTGTTGTGATGAAGACACACGACTGGACTGCTGGGAGGGAATCATTTTTTAAAATCTGGTAAAAGTACTAGCTGCACTAGTGCACGGTGAGCAGCCATGCCTACTTTTGAAATATAACAACCTGTGCTAATAAAGAACAAGTGAATGACATTTTTTGTGGTAGGAAAAACCTTATTATATTTATCTATCTATTGCCATTTCCACTTGCTGTTAAGTGTTAGGTGGGGGTGGATGGGGGGGGGGGGGGGGGAGAAAGTTGGAGTCGTCATTCTTTGGCCATATGGATCACATTGGTCATAGTCAGCCAGTCTCTTTAAGGTTTCTTTGATTGTCTCCACCCATTTAGTTCTTGGTCTTTCTCATTCTTCACAGCCCAATCTTCTGCTGTTGTATGCATGAAGGGCTGGTTGTGGAAGGGAAAGCTGGTCAGTTTATTTACTAACTTTTGTACACTTTTTCATTTACCATATTTTTGATATACCGGTTATAACTTTTCATCAAAATTTTACTCTTATCTGTATGTGTATTTTTTGTTGTTGAAAAATTGTCTTGTCCAGCAGCTTTGTCCAATTTTTGTCTGCGACGGTACCAGGTTCAATTTCTGGCACAGGTAGTTGTGCATCCAGATTTTTCACAAAGCAATGACAAACTAAAGACAATAGAGTCTGCCAAGACAATTTCTATAGAAAAAAAATGTATGAGTTACTGGCTACATCCTGAATACAATTTTCTACAAAAAATAAAAAAATTGCTTCAATTAGAATTATGTATTTCATTAGGACAATCCACAGTAGACCTTGAGTTTGGTTTTGAGGCTAGATCCAGGCATTTGCACGAAGACCACCAAAAGCTGCACTAGTGTGAGCAAGGAAACATCCTCATTGATTATTGAGTTGTACCACTGCTATTAAGGTCCACAAACGTGTTTGCACAGCTGTTTTTTTTACCTTGAACGATAATGGAGGGTTCGATGTAGGAGACCCCTAGTCCTGGTTAGTGCATTACAACTGTTTTATTTACTGATGTAAAGTGTTTGCAAAGAATGAACCGCCCACCATCAGTACAGAATTGAAAGTCAATTCCTGCACAGTTACTCCAGAAAGCGTCAGTACAGCAGAAAATGCCATGTTAAAAAATTTCGGAGCCAGGATGCGTGTCTGTCTGCTCACTATCTGTTATTGCAAAGAGTTTGAGTATTCACCATAATCTAGCACACCGCATGCAGAACTCTGCAGGTCTCACTAGTGGCCTATCAGGCCAACCATTAGAAACAGTAAACTCTCAGTAGATGACAGGTCAATACAGTGAGACTTTCATCTTGTACCTACTCATGAAAAATAACACCCTACACACATAAATAATGAGTGAAAGACATTCTTTTATGGTAGTAAAAACCTCACCCATACTACATTGTCTACAGCCTTGTTAACATGAAAATATTCACAGCTCAGACATCTTCAGATTTTCTGACATGTGAAAAAACCTTGTGAGGGAATATTTCTGAGGGAATCAGATGAGTTCCATCCCTGACATGGTCCTTGCAGCCAATGTGCACGTGGCCCTAACTATGAACAGGTGGTACATGGGGTGAGGTGAATAGCAACTCTGTGCAGGATGTGAAAAATCTCTAGGAGAGCCAAGAATCGGGCAAATATGTTAGCCCTGTATAACTAGAGAACACTCTTGGATGGTGGATAATGCATAGCTAGCTGTCCCACCCATCCCAATGACCATGGCTTAGAGCTGGAGTGCTATGGACGCTTTGACAGGAGAAGATACTCATGACTGCAGCTCTGCATGTTGTGGAAAGGTTGAAAAGCCATAAACTCCTAGAATGTACCCCCTCTGAGTTAGAGGCTTCTTCTGAAAACATTGCATACCACTGAGAGTTGGAGTCCTCTTAGTATGAAATAAAGCAATGGAGAAATGTCCATTTAGAAAGGTTACAAGTCCGCTATTGCTCATCGAAAGAAACAAACTGAACATTATAAAATTATGCCATCACATATTAAATGTTACAAAATTATATTACAGTACACTGAACTTTACATAAAATAACAGTATTTCATGCAATCTATATTTCTTACTTGTCTGTCAATATATTGTTACAATCAGAGATATGCAGTTCTGTCATGGTGTTATGACAAGTGGAAAGAAACTGCTCCAAACCTAACTCTAGACTGCCTCTAGATAAACAATAAAGAGAACAGAATTACTTTCAAATGCTTTAAGACAAAACAATGCAGTAAAATATTTGTGTGTAAGTCTTCTCACTTAAAATAAGCACATTTAAAACTGTATACAGAGTCAGCAACCACAAATAGGTAAACATACAAATTGTGTATCAAACATCTACTTTTGGTTTATTGATTGTATTATTAAGATGAAACATTTTGCTTCAAATTCCTTTTGCATTTTGTTCTCATTCTCTTGTTGGTTAGCAGGATATATATATATATATCTCTGTGTGTGTGTGTGTGTGTGTGCGTGCGTGTGTGTGTGTGTGTGTATATATATAATGTATGTTCGTCCATCACAAGTGATAATAACTTTTTTTTTTCATCCACTTTTGAAAATTCCATTAGAATTTACTGACTATGCTTAACAGTTCGTAGATGGCTACTGAGCCCTATTTAACAAGAAGTAGTCCTGAGAACATAATGCATTGTGTAATAATTTACATCTTAGCTATAATATCTGCTTTCTACTAGATGTATCCGACATCAGAATGACTTTTGGGTCACTTTGGCCTGTGAAATTGGACAGCCAACTCCATCCCTAACGTCTATAGTCACCTCTTATAACATATTCGGTAGGTCACATCATTTCTATTCTTTGTTCCCCCTTTGAGGCTCAAGTAACAAATACAGGCACTTTCAAAATTTAATCACTATTGTTTGTTAAAGCCTTCAATAGAAGATCATCTGAAAAGAGAAACAAGGGAAGATGGATAGATGAAATCAGAGAAATACTAGAACATCAAGGCTGTACTATGGCAGCAGCAACACAGTTAGCAAAAGAAAAAAGACTTGAGCTCTCCATTACGCCTAGCGGCACACATGGATAGGGCAAGACATGTTAAAGAAGTCTCACCATATCTCTTCACTGTACCGTAACTACTATCCCCTACAAGTCAGAAAATCCAATCTATCAGTGAGATAATCGATAATAAGTGAGATTTAGTATCAATCTATCAGTGAGATAATCGATAATAAGTGAGACTTAGTATCAATCTATCAGTGAGATAATCGATAATAAGTGAGAGTATCAATCTATCAGTGAGATAATCAATAATAAGTGAGACAGTATCAATCTATCAGTGAGATAATCAATAATAAGTGAGACAGTATCAATCTATCAGTGAGATAATCGATAATAAGTGAGACTTAGTATCAATCTATCAGTGAGATAATCGATAATAAGTGAGACAGTATCAATCTATTCAGTGAGATAATCGATAATAAGTGAGACTTAGTATCAATCTATCAGTGAGATATAACTTGCCTAACAAATACAAAATGACATCATCATGTAAAATATCCTTAACAGAAAGTTACTCTAAACCAACGATTGTCACGTTACAATATTTACGAAAAATACTTGCCTTGTGTCCATTAAATTCTTAATCTAAACCTCCATATCTTCCTGGAACCATCTCTTCCAATACCATTTTAAAAACCACTGTAACATTTACTGTAGTGAACATATTTTAAATCTTAAGACACAGTACCGGTATTGTTATTGGGATAGTTTTCTTTTATATTAGTCCCTACATACTCTCAAAGCTGCATGATAGTATATCTCATTGGAGAGTGCAGTGCATAAATTTAACACTCCTTGAAGATAATCTAGGACTGCAGGACAAAAAAAAAAAGTTTTCAAGTAGCTTTAAGAGTGGTTTTGCAGCTGATGTTGTAGTTGCCTACTAAGTTCTCAAATCTGAGCATGCAAGATAAATGTTACAGCTAATTAAGTTCAGGTCCTGTACAATTTTTTTCTTTTTCATCATGTAATTTCTTCTGTCAGCCATTGACTCACATTACCAACGTATTTGATGAGCTTTACTATTCACGTTAGATATCCTTATAACCCTGCAGGTTAAAAAATACAAGGAATTCCTAGAATCTAATATTTTGACTCAAAAGATTCTTTTTAGTATAATAGTACACGAAATAAATTCAATATGATGCTATATAAATTATAACAAATAATAAGCATATACTTCATAGGACTTTGATTTTCAATAACTGCTGAATTTTTAGGCACAAATAATGTCAAAATCCAATGCAACATGGAGTTATCCGCATGTCAAACCTTAAAGCTAGTTCATGAGATTTGGCACAGTGAGACTTCTCAGTGCCACAGCAAAGATGCATACAATATATGTTCTTCTTTCATGTTGTGTAACTTGTAGAATGTTATCATCACTACCATTTTGTAAAACATTTTGGTTTTGTGCTGTTGTCCTACTTCTTCCAGTGTCATGACCAGTATGGCAACCTGGGCCTAGACTTCTAGTTCTGGGTGCAAAGAATAGGGCCACTGTCTTATTTTCAGTCATGTCATAGAAGATGACTAAGGAAAGTTGGGGGAAGACTGACAACCTGTTGCCCATGAAAAAAATCATTCTTGCATCTTGTCTCAATTTCTTACTTTTGTCTTCTATCAAATAATCTCCATAATGAAGAGATGCAAGTCTGCAGACATAACACATTTGTTCTTTTGTGGCAAACTCCTTGGTGACGGGAAATGCTAGATGTGCCATCAATGTGGATGGGTCAATAAATCTGACAAAAATGATGATAGTTGACCCAGAATTTGTGTTCTGTACTTCTAGCAGGACATGGGAATACTGGAGCACTAGAATGCCTCCCTTTGAGGGTTAAACATGCATCCATAAACCTCCATTACACAACCATATCTTTGAGGGTTAAACATGCATCCATAAACCTTCATTACACAACTATATCTTTGAGGATTAAACATGCATCCATAAACCTTCATTACACAACCCGCCCGTATATTGCCGGGGCCCGAAAGGGAAGCAAAGAATAGCAACACTGCTTACCTTCCACGCATGTTGTAAAAGGCGAATAAGGAGGTTATGGGATGGAGTTGGCTGTCCCATTCCATATAGGGTCAGTGACCCAAAGCCATGGTGATGTCGGATGTGTCAGACCGAAAGGCGCAGATATCGCAAAAATGCTGTAAACCATGACACAACGCATTCCGTTCTCCGGACTACATCCTGATAATCTGCAGGAGTTTGAGAACGAACGCAGAAGAAGAAGAATTACACAACCATATCTTTGAGGATTAAACATGCACCCATAAACCTCCATTACACAACCATATCTTTGAAAGTTAAACATGCGTCCATGAACCTCCATTACACAACCATATCTTTGAGGGTTAAACATGCATCCATAAACTTTCATTACACAACCATATCTTTGAGGGTTAAACATGCATCCATAAACCTCCATTACACAACCATATCTTTGAGGGTTAAACATGCATCCATAAACCTCCATTACACAACCATATTTTGAGGGTTAAACATGCATCCATAAACTTTCATTACACAACCATATCTTTGAAAGTTAAACATGCATCCATAAACCTCCATTACACAACCATATCTTTGATGGTTAAACATGCATCCATAAACCTCCATTACACAACCATATATTTGAGAGTTAAACATGCATCCATAAACCTTCATTACACAACCATATCTTTGAGCGTTAAACATGCATCCATAAACCTCCATTACACAACCATATCTTTGAGGGTTAAACATGCATCCATAAACTTTCATTACACAACCATATCTTTGAAAGTTAAACATGCATCCATAAACTTTCATTACACAACCATATATTTGAAAGTTAAACATGCATCCATAAACCTCCATTACACAATCATATCTTTGAGGGTTAAACATGCATCCATAAACTTTCATTACACAACCATATCTTTGAGGGTTAAACATGCATCCATAAACTTTCATTACACAACCATATCTTTGAAAGTTAAACATGCATCCATAAACTTTCATTACACAACCATATCTTTGAAAGTTAAACATGCATCCATAAACTTTCATTACACAACCATATCTTTGAGGGTTAAACATGCATCCATAAACTTTCATTACACAACCATATCTTTGAAAGTTAAACATGCATCCATAAACTTTCATTACACAACCATATCTTTGAAAGTTAAACATGCATCCATAAACTTTCATTACACAACCATATCTTTGAAAGTTAAACATGCATCCATAAACTTTCATTACACAACCATATCTTTGAAAGTTAAACATGCATCCATAAACTTTCATTACACAACCATATCTTTGAGACAAACTTACATGAGTTTGTGTGTCATCTCAATTACACAACTGAAAAGAACCTCATTTTTTGTCTAAAAAAATGGGTTTAAAGAGCTACCTGCACAACTACATCAATTATGTCATCATCATCCAGTGTCATATTTAAAAGGTCTTCAATACCCTATGTCAATTTGTTTTTGGGTGACCTCTCTCTTTTTCCTGGAACCCTTTTATCCAATGTTATTATACAGCATGAACCAGCTTTTCAGAAACTAGTCTTCCTCTATGTTTAGATCTTTGTGTGGACATCTGCATTATCTCATTTTTATGTCCATGATATTCTTAGTAATTTTTCAGAGCATTTCATTTCAAATACTGATATTTTCTTTCCCATTGCAGATTTCATTGCCTGAATCTCACAGCCATATGTCACAAATTGACAAATATAGCTTCTGAATAGTTTAAACTTTATTTTCCTACTTGCTCCTTGCCATAAATTATTCATATATTTTTAGGTGTAGGGCCGTTACTATTCTTCTGATCTCTGATTAAGTTGCCTATGCTTTTAATAATTGACCCAAGATACAATACATAAGTGAAATAAATTTACCTAACAGCTGCATACAATCTACAAATATAATCACACAGCATTGCAAACTTACCTAACAGAAAGCTGATAATTTTCTGGAGACTCCTCAGCCAGTATTCCTCTTGCACGTAAACCTGACACAGATTTAAACATGTTTACTGTTATTCAGTTTTAATGTTCAATACTTTGTTGTTCCTATACCACATACTTGCACTTATTAACTATATCTATAATTATTGTTATTGAGATGTTATAACTATTTCATTATGCAATAATGTGACACTTTTTATATAATCATGTCATCATTTATGTTGTTTTACTTCTAATTTGTTCAACCCGGTAGCAGAGAGATACAGATATCTCGTGTGGCCAAGGTACCAGATTCAATTATCTTTGCAGGCTATTGTGCATCCAGACTGTTCAGAAAGTAATGAATAAAATATTGCCTAGAAAATTGTTATAATTGCTATATCCTGAATAAGATATGCTACCAGCTTCTAATTTATGCCACTGTTTATTTTGGTGATATATTGTAACTAAAAGTGACAATTGCATACCATATGAAATATATGGCTTGTACACCTCTAACAGGGAACAACCAATATCACCTACAGTCAGTCTCAGCTGCATAAATTTTCAACTCGTGAGGCTGAGTTTATACAATATGTTCATATGGTGAAAAAAAAATTTTTTTGCAATTTATTTCACTGCTTTTATTTTCAAATGAATGTAGAGGCTTCTTGCAGGTCTATTTTTCCATTTATTTTTCGAATTTCTTTCAGTTTCATACAAAGAACAAATCATATATATATATATATATATATATATATATATATATATATATATATATATATATATATATATATATATATAAATATGGCAATTCTTTCGTTCCTAAAATATTGATTATCCTGGTGTATAAGCTGGTGCGATTGTTGTTTAAAACAATGCCTTATAGCTTTTAAACCAAAGGTATTGCTGAATAAACATATATTTCATATCACATTTTTAATAAAGGCAAGGCAATTGTATAATACTTACCAGTACTCTCCCAGATTTCCATACGCATCATTTGAAAAAAAGTATTTTTTCTCACGCTTTAAAAAAAAACAACTTAATCAAATAAACTTTTCCTACAAATTTAACAATGTAGGCCAACAATGAAATGTTGTAACTATTAAGCATACAACTTTCAACAAAACTGTTCCTTCTTCTTCTTCATCGTTCATTCTCAAACTCCCACTGGATATCTCTTGATTAGATTAGATTTCTAGAAGGATGTAGTCCAGAGAATGGAAATGTGTTGTGTCGCCGTTTTATTTGCGCCAATGGCCCGACACATCCGTCTTCGGCAGAAAAACTGTTCCAAATATACCGTAAGTCTCATGCATTTGTTAATCATAAAAATTGTTGATATTGTGTCTTATTAAATTATGATGATGCTTCAACTGAAAACCTTAAAATTGTGATATGATTAGAATAATCATGGCAATATTTTGTCAATATTGTTGTTAAGGATGTAAATTAAGAGTATCTTGCACGTCACCACAGTGAAGATAAACAATGTGACATCAGTTTAAAGATGGCTGCCCCCAATATTGACATGCACCAAAGAGGAGCAGTGTTCTGTTATTCACTTTTTTAAGATAATGCCTGTATACTGCAACTGTCGAAGACCTTCACTTTCAGAGCCTACCATCCATCATACTTGCCAAAACTAGGCCCAAGTGTTTTCTAACTGTATGGACAATGCAAAGTGTCATTGCATGGAAAGACTTTCTTGTTCGATGAAGATGTGCAGCAAGTAATGTATAAGCTGTTAGACACAAGCGACCAAGATAATTTTTTTTCCAGGATTCCAAGCACTTATAGGCGCTAGAGGATTTATTGCATCAAAAAATCTTACAGCTGTGCTTTACTGTTTCTGAATACATTCACAAAAAAAACAATATTTAAGGCTTTTATTTGAAGCACCCTAATAATATGTTTGACAGACTGTTAAGGAACAGCACATTCATTGAACTATACTTAATACATTTGCAGTTCTTTTAAATGGGCTGTCATAAGCAGAACAAGAAGAGGGGAATTAAAGAAATGGTAAGTATGTTATGAAGATTAAAATAGGCTGACTACATGAAAAATAATGAGACACAATGACCAATGTTGCACAAAACATGCACACTATTTTTTAAGTATAGATATAACAACAGCCATTTATAAAAACTATCATTACAAAGATGTAGTTCTATAAATTTTGAGAAGTTTGTCTCAATTCCCATACAAGCTCTTCTCCTATGTGTAACTAGGAGGGGTGTGTTCCCTTCCTGAATTTTCTTTCAGACCAAGAAGGCTCTAACGGGTCTGCAATGCTGTGATAAGGAGCCTTCCACTCAGAGGAGGGTCTACGTGTGTATGTTGAAGGCATGTTGCACATTGTGTATGCAGACAGCCTAGCATGTATTATTCTGCAACTATTTGGTACCATCAAATGACTACCATACTTATGCAGTGCACATAAACCAAAGACAAAAAAGTACAAATTACAGTAGCTTTATAACTCTATATCAACAACAACAACAACAACATAACCCTATTACAAGCTATAGATGATTTTTTAGATTGATATTTTCAAACTGTAGCACAATAATAAACTTTATGTATAATATTTGTATCTTTTACTTTATAAAGTCCTTTTGGTCAAAATGCCCATTTATTTCAGTAAAATAGATCAGTCAGCTCTTACTGTAACAGCCAAGGTATTGTGTTCCACAGGCAACTATGAATCCAGACCGTTCAGAAAATAATGGTAAATTACTGAACATATTTATATTACTTAGAACATTATTACCAAAAGATGTGCCCAAAATGACTCCCAGACTAGCATGAATAGTTTTTATTATAGCACCCTCTCCCCGTCCTTTGCCTCCCCTCCCCCATTTTATTCAACCATTCCAGAGTGTGACAATTGTCCATCAAACCTTTTTGTGTGTACACAAAAACATGCCACTTGGGAATTTCCTCAGCATAGGCAATCTTGCTCTTGCATTTAAAGGGGAGTCTTCACACCTTTTTGTTCCACTGTGCTTTTGAAGGAATCTAAAAGCCAAGCTTATTCTTCTTCTTCTTTCGTTCACTTGAAACATGTCTATATCTGTAATTCTGTCTCCTTAATAAAACGCACTGTCTTTTGTAGCTCATACAGTGTCCTATAGAGTTTTGATTCCAGTGTTGTTTCCTCTGGCCAATATGTCTGCCTCAGCTTTTCATGCTCAGAACACTCTTGAAGTATATGTTTGGCACTCTGTGCTGCCTGTCCACATGGCCGTGTTGCCAATCTTGAACTTTGTATACATGTGACTGCAGAGTCGGTTGTGTCCTGTTCTGAGACGTAGAATTATAACTTGTTCTGATCTGTTCATAATGCGATAGTCACCTTGTGTTGGTGCATGTGGCTTTCTTATTGACCCGATCATCTGTCTCTTCTGATGGTAGGTGATTGGTATATCTGGTTGGTCTTCGGCAGCACCTTCCTTAGCCAGTTGGTCTGCTTTTTCATTTCCTGGTATTCCACAGTGAGAGGGTATCCACTGCGAGTTGGAGTTCAGCAGTTTTTTAGCTGCCACACTAATTGCCTGGATTTCTGCATCATAATTATTGCAGAATTTTCCTGTTGGTGTTCTGATTGTATCTCTAGGCTTGTGTGGATATTCTATATATACACCTGGACCTCCATTCCTCACAGCATTCTGTGCTGACCCATCTGTGTATACTCTGACCCATATATCTTGTGGATATTCCTCATCCAGGAAACTCAGGGTGACAGTCCTTCGCTGCACACTGTTCCGCTCATCCTCACATAGACAACACTGGAATCAAAGCTCTATGGGACACTGTATGAACTACAAAAGACAGTGAGTTTTATTAAGGAGACAGAATTACAGATATAGACATGTTTCAAGTGAACGAAAGAAGAAGATCCTCACTTAGCATTCCCCTCACATGGGTCTGAATGTACATTGACATTCCATGCCTCTCACTCCACGGGGTTTGTTCTGGTACAGACCTTAAGGAGCTGTCAACTTCAGGTAGGTCTGTAAGTTGTCTACGGAGTCGTTTAGCTTGATGGATAAAACCATTCCGACGCTCACTATATATATATACACCCCATACTCGCTTCCCTCTGTCTGCCATACACATGGGGTACTAAACTGCTGTTCATCACATTGCCTTGCGAATAGACAGGCTAAATTTAGCGCTGACGTGATTACAGGCAATGGTGGCATCCAGTGTATTTTGACGTACATTTCTAGCATCTGTCATATAGGAGCTGTGGGTTATCGAATATGACCTTCAAATTTCATCAAAATTTCATAAGAATGGGTCTACGTATGATTCGGATGATGTTGATAGGCAATATTGTAAATGGAATCTTAGAGAATGTGAATGAATTAGACGTTGAAGGGGAATCAGTTGAGTATTTAGTAGTGAAAGTAACAACAATCATCAATCTTTAGTGTAGGCCTAGTAATGACGTGCACCATACTGCCCCACACACCATAGATCTAGTAATGAATGAGAATAGTCAACACAGCTGATCTATGTCAATATTGATCAATTTCACAAGAAATCGTGTCCTGTGAGTGCCTCATACAGATTACTCTGATTATGACTAGGCCTATCTTTCACTATTTCTACGAGAGTCGATCTTTGAAGTAGATGCAAAACAAACCAATGTGTGTGTATGCTAGTGCTGTATCAAATTTTCAGGAAACAAGATCCTTTTTGGAAACCTGTTTGACCAGAAATATATAGATTTTATCCTTATGTGAATATGCTTATATGTTTGGAGCAGTTAAGTTACAGATTGATGATATGATGATGTCTACTGCTGAACTGCTTTTCATTTAAACATTTATCAGAAAATATTTTGACACAAGTAAATGAATCAGACAAGAAACTGGTGCTCATTTTTCTTCTATCATGTTACATGACAAGTAAACTTGTCTTACATGAGATTCACAAAGATATGTTCACAAATCAGTACCTCTTCCATTTATCTGTTAATTAGACTTTGAATCATAAAAAGTGATTGCAATTTGTATTTTATATTAATTTTCTTGCACAATCACTTCTTATTGTTGCACAGTTCTTCCCCTCTCCCTGGGCATGAGGCCCAGAGTTTTTCCTGAATGTCCGGGATTGAAAGGGTTAAAGTTATATCCGCTGCTTATAAATGGATCTGCTTATTTTCAGAAATATAAAGTAGTGTATAATTAACAAATATATTGATCTGCCCTGTAAGTTTTTTCCCATATTTGTACAATTTTTTAATGACTTTGCAAATCCTGTGTACAGGTTATCATCTCAACAGGTTAACAGGTATGCAGCCATTTGGTGAATCTGAAGCAATGTTAGCATTTCAATGAATTCATGTAATTTACACTTTCACTGTTTTAAAAACAATAAGGGACCATAGATGTACTGTAAAGAAGTTAAAGGAAATGCAGTTCTATTCAAATATTACGAAGCAGATCAATATCAATATGGTTTCTAATTTAATGATTCTGTAATAATATTTAACTGTCAAGTCACAAACCCTCTCTCTTGAAGGATACATGAATAATATAATTAGGAGGGGTTGAGGAGTTATCGAAAAAAATTAGAGGGCAGCAAATGGAATTTGAAGCATGTCACTTCAGTCGGCACCTATTTGCCTTGTAACTTAGTCAACATGTTTTCTGAATTCATCTGATCCGCATAATTTTTAGATGTGTATTAGTTACCATTGTCATAATTTCAGTATGATGTGTCAGGCCATTGGCACAAATAAAATGATGATACAGCGCAATTTCATTTCTCAACTATACCCTGCTGGAAATCTAGTAGGACCATTGTTCTGCTTCAAGAGAGATTGAGAGGAAGTTTGAGAACAAACACCAACAAACAAGCAAATAAATCCATACGACCAAAATGTTATTTTAAATTGTGAAATAAATATTTAAATTAATCATAGATATCAAGCAAGCATATTCCCAGTAGCAATTTATGGCTGTGAAACATGGACACTTAATAAATTAATGGCAAAGAGAATTATGTCCTTTGAAATGGGATATTACAGAAGGATATTGAGAATACAATGGAAATCAAAAATGACAAATCAAGACATGCTAAGAACATTTTCATCTTCATACATACAGATGAGTGTACACAAATTACACCCTGATCATATATTGATATTATCAAGCCAAGATTTTCTTCCTTTCTATTATTTATCTACCATAAATTGTTCCAAGTAGGACACTTCATACTGAATTAATGCATAAAAATTAAAAAAAATTTGAGTAATTTTGGCAGAAATATATAATATTGAAGAAGTTGACAGATTTGACTAATATTATTGCACAATAAACTTTATATACTTACCTTATGAAAGAAATTTTCATTGTAATAACTTGTTATAAATTCCTATTATGTGCATTTACATATAAACTGAGGAGCAAATACTGCTATCATAAGTTGGATGTAAATTTAAGGATTACAAATAAGCATTATGCACTGACAACAAAATGCACAATTTTGCCTCATAAAATCAAGCAGCAACAGTCACATGAAATTTGACATCGGCAATGCAATGTAAAAAATGTCTGAAATATATTTACTACAAGTACAAAACAATATATCTCACCATGCATCTCTTTGACCTAAACAATGAAAGTATCAGTCAGTTATCAACAACCATTTTCAATTGTATCCTTTTAGAAATTGATGTATGTTCTCTCTACATTCTCTACATTAAATTTTCTGCATGTGCGGATTTAGATGATAGTTTGGGCAGATGCCTAAACCTCAGGCAAAAATCATTCTTAAGCTGGTACTTGAGAACTTTTTTCATGTCCGCAATTCTGAATTTTGTATTTAAAAAAGTATTCAATGCAGAGTTTGACCATGCACTAAAGTGCATGTGAGGGTGTGAAAAATTGTGTACTGAACTAAATTATTTATTACTTGGCTAATTTAAAATCATTCGGAAGAACACAAATAAATTTGCCTAAAATATTATAAAATTATTAGAAAAACCTTTAAAAAATTGAAAAATGCCAAAGTCTGATGTGTCAGGCCATTACCGCAAATTAAAAATGGTGACACACTGCATTTCCGTTCTTTGAACTAAATCCTGCTGGAAATCTTGTAGGACCATTGTCCTGCTATAGAAAGATCCAGTGGGAGTTTGAGAATGAATAAAAAAAAAAAAACTTTGAAATTAGTTGGTTAGAAATGTGATGAAACAATAAAAGTAACCACACAAAATGCAGAGTTCAGTGATTGATGCATGTAAGTTGAGAAAAACCCCACACCAGTGTTTATAATAAAGTTGGTACATGAAAACAGTAAAATCAAAACCATAAACTACTAACCAGAGTGCTCTTCATTTACATTATGTTACTAAAGTCAAATTGATTTTTTTACTGTTAATTTTTAATTAAAAAATAAGGCTCTAAAGCTGTAGAGGATTGACTTCATTGTACTCATATTTTCTCATATGTACTCCATACCTCTCAACAAAGCAGCATGCTGCCTGTAAAGAGTACCACTCATAGAACAGAACTCTGTAGCTTCAAGTGATAATCCTCAGGGGTCACTGAAAAAATGCACTTATAAACTAGATCTCATTGTCTGCTATCAAACTCATGACCACGTAAACACAAGGCAAATGGCTTAACTCCTATGCCACAGTGATCTACATAATACCCAGTAGGTAGGTTATTATTTTTGGTCTTATTTCAAGGAAATACATAACTTAACAGAATTTAGAGTAGATTAACTGTATATTATGATGGTGAATGATAAGGTTTTCTTAAAATATGATTTCATAAAATGAAATTATCATTTTATGAAATGTGCACTTAAATTAGCATAAATGATAAATCTAAGAACTATGTGATAAATACACACAACAGACCTTTGAGTGAGAGTGACCGTGTCTGGGTACACCATTTTGATAGTGTGGTCAGAAACTGTTGCAGGATTAGAACACAAAAAATGTGTATATTCATATAATGATAATATGTGAGGTTATATATGGCATTGCTATTCAAATATTGTTGAATTTATAGTTTCCACTAGTACAGTCAATTATATTACCAGTATAATGTGGACAATCATCTTTTGAACCATAAGTGTATATATATATATATATATATATATATATATATATATATATATATATATATATATATATATATATATATATATATATATATATATATATATATATATATATATATATAAATTTGGTACTCTTAAAACTTTGGGGATTAATGAACGCGAGTCACATGGATGTATCTTTTTGATCCGTAATTTTTCTGTTTATCTCGTTTGACATGTATTTGGGTGTGTTTTGTATAATTCTTGTTTGCATTGCTTCACCTCTGACCTAGTTTCAACCCTTCTGGGTTATCTCCACATTTTCCTCTGCCATGTGAATCTTCTTCTTCATCGTTCAGTCTCAAATTCCCTCTGGATCTCTCTTCTATCAGGAAAATGTTCCTACTAGACTTACAGCAGGATGTAGTCCAGAGAATGGAAAAGCGTTGTGTTGCTGTTTTATTTGTGCCAATGTCCTGGCACATCGGTTTTTGGCAGATACCATGTGAATCTCAACAGTGTCATTCTTGCTCGTTGTTTTTTTGTTTGTTGTGTATGTAGTCTTGATAAAGGTCTTTTGGTCAAAATGTTGATTTGCATGCGTTATTATTTCCAGTAATTAACAAAACTTCATTACCCTGTTCCAAGCTTCACCAAATGAGCAAATATTTTATAAAATCACACAAGAATGAGATCTCTAAATCCAAATTATAGACAAAATTAATGTAAATAACTATGTCTATTTCTCTCTCATATCTTGTATTTCCTGTCTTTCCTTCTCTAACTGATGGTACCAACAATTTTATGCTAAATTGTACACTTTAGAACCTTTTGTTGTATTCTGCGTGCAATCTCAAACTCATGCAAATTAACAAGATGTAGTCCAGAGAACGGAATGCAATGAATCATGGTTTATAGTTTAGCTGTGATATCTACACCTTTTGACCTGCTATATATCTAACTTCAGCATGACCTATGGGTCACTTTGACCTTCTTTGGGATGGGACAACCAACTCCACCCACAAATATGAAGTAAGACTGAATGGACAACTGTAGGAAAATAGTGTTCAGTTTGGTAAATGAATATAAGAAAATAGAAATGGGTTAAAACACAGTTCTTTTGCACAAAGACATGGAATCAGAATTTCAAGCAGCAGATCTTTATCAAGACAGGGACATATAAAAAAACTGGGGAAAAATAGTTTAAATGGCTAAATAGAATGCAGCAATACAAACTGACAAATAAGATAGTAGGAGAGTAGCAGGAAGATAGCAATTGAAATATGCTGAGATACATGTCAAGAAAATGTAGTAGGGTAGCCGGGGGGAAAGTGTCACACTTTTTATGTTTTTGCAAATTCTAACAACTAGATTTAACTACGAGAAACTAAACTGCCATGACTGTATACCTTATCTGTCATCTAACATTAGTGAAAATATTGAAAACATACAGCTACCTGTTGATAGTAGAATGAAATTATTTGAACATATATTAAGAAATCACGTTGCCTCATTTTTTGGGAAAAATTGTCACATACGAAATTGGTGATACAAACCACTATAACATTGAGGGAGAGCGCCACTGAGACAGGTCAATCACACCAGTGAGTAAACGTCTGTTTATAACTAATAGAATAAATAGATTTACCTAGTTTTGTAACTTTAATCCGAAAAAAAAAATGTTTAGATAAAAAATAGTTTACAACTTTCGTTTTAAAGCTAATAATGTCTTTGTAAGGTTGGATACCATTATAACCATATATATATCGATCTCTTGACAGCTTTAGATCAGCATCTGCAACTTCCTTACAACATTGACATTTGTTTCATACATTTTGAATGTGAAACTTTGCCCCAATAACATGCAACACTATACCCCAAAATCACTTTTAGCAACTATCATAAATTTCGATGAAAAAACAAAGTAGCCTAGCAAGATAATGTGCTTAATTACTAACAACACAACATATATTTCAGATTAAACATTTAAAAAAAATCACAACAGTAATGATTAACAGCAGGTAGAGTGCGAGAAATTGCAAAAAAAATATATCGAACATAATGAAAAACTATTATTCTGCATTGTTAAAAATTGACTCATACTTGACCTATCAAACTTCACTTAGTTAAAGATTGGAATGTTGTCGTCTGACCTAGTCATGTGTGGTATCGGAAGAACCCTAAAGATTCTGAAAAAAACCACCACAACGTTTTACCATGGGCTACCCTATACAAGGAAAATATAGAAATAAAAATATAACAATAAATGTAAATACAAAAATAAGTGTTTTAACCTTCACGACACTTATGTTAACACTTGCCGACAACAAAAAATGGTGGCTATCGCCGTTATCGACAGAATTAATACAATTAGATATCGTGCTAAATAGACATACCAGAGCCTGATTGGTCAATGCACATACTTGGGAAACATGCGCAATTGAAGCCGGTACATTTCTACGTCCATATCATTGTGAAAATGTCTAGGTAGAAGGTACACGTTGTATACCAATTAATCTGACCACATCTGCACACCGGTATGCTGCCATGATGGTGAATCAGGTTTATAGACCGTTCTTTCATCGTATTTTGAATAAACTAACATTGAATCGTGGCTTGAATCATGAATTATTGGGTTATTTAGTTTCAAAGCTGTGAATATACAGAATGCCGCGTTGGTTTAGAGACGCAGATGTTTGATATCGAATATGTTGAAGTGGCACCAAAAATGACTCTGGGCCTAAGATCAAAGAACGATTTTACTGCAAATCTCCATGTTTTATACAGTTCCCCCCGGCAATATTTTGATAATTTCACAATGAAAGAACATAAATACAACAGATTTGTGTGTGATTTAGTGTACAGTATTGCCAAACAATTCGATAAGTAAGGTAAGTTATTTTTTTACTAATTTTTTTAGTTTTATTTGTTATAAAATATATATTTTGGTGAAAAACGTCTTTACCACTTTCTCATACGTCTGGTATCACACACACACGTACAGAAATTACAAAATATATGCAGAATTCAATTCTTTAATTATATGTGCAAATATTATTTAAATATCTTTAACAACCATAAAGTTATCACATTTTCAAAACAGTCACCATCAATAATCGAATTCTTAAAAAAGAATCAGTGGCAGGAAGACGTTTTGTATTTTTTAATCCGGCTTGCTAAAGGTTAAATCCACATGTCTGAAATGTGTGCACATCATTAGATGCTAAGGTAATTACACTAGGAAAATTACAGAAAGATAACAGAGGTGACACAACAGATGTGACGCACCAGAGGTGACACAACAGATATAGCACAACATAGATGACACAACAGAGATGACACAACAGATGTAACACAACAGAGATGACACAACAGAGATGACACAACAGATGTAACACAACAGAGATGACACAAGTGATATCGTACCAGAACTGAGTATCACAGGTTCTAAAATGGGAGGATGTCAGGAAAATTTACTCAGATCACAGAAATTATGTCAGAACAAGATGTTTATGTAACACAGAATAAAGGTAAGGTAATAAATGTTATGAACTAGCATAATAGCACACAGTTTCCCATACGTTCTCAGCTGCCTAGTCAGTGATTGATGAGAAACTACCTAATGCACTTGCTCAGTAGTAATGGCTCCCATTCCTTGACCTTCTCAGAGCCTCAGTCCTGGTACCCGACATCCTGGTCGCTGGATAAACCACGGGAGTAATTTTTATTTCAAACCCTGGATAATGAGTGGATTTGAAACCAGGTTTCATGGTCAGGGGACGAATGACTTAATGTTACACCACCACGACTCCTGACAGCATTCACTAGTATAAACATTTTAAACCTGATTACATTAGCTTCTACATTTCTCAAACAAAACAATGTAAAATGCTTACCTCAGAAGAAATAGAGCTGTTTGTTAATACAACATGCCTCCACAATGCAGGGTGTCGACTTACTCTGTGCCAATCCTTGCTGACACAGGCCACAGTGAGCAGAGTTTTTGTGTCTAGGTAGGAGAATATGCGGAAAAGTACAATACGCATTTTCCTTGCTGCAAGTCGATTTGTACTCTCTGTATTACCCAGCTCTGATTTTGTTTTGAAGATAGATATTTGTGAAATAAAGTTGGTGGAGTGACATTTTTCATTGCAAAGTTTATTTCATAAATGAGAATAGTACTTACGTAGAACACAGTTGTTTTATATTTCACTTGAATACAACAGACTGACTATCACTAAGACTGAGGGATTATGAGGTGTAAACACAAAAACATACAAATTACAAAACACAATTTCAACATTTCAAACCGTTAGGTCTTTCTCAAGAACATATAAAACAAACAGTGAAAAACAATGAAAACAGTAAAAACAATGTTACCACCACAGAGGCACTAGATACACTATTGACATGTAAACACAACAATGTGCAAGATGACAATGATGTACGTAGAAACATGTATTCATGAAAGCTGGTTTTGTTGAAAATTGGACAGGAGGATATGATAACAGATATAACAAATTATTAGCCAATACAACATGGATGGCAATACAATAGAAACCACACCAACACAAATTTAAAGAAATGAATGTTCGGAGTAAAGTTGAAAACACTTGAGGGTATCAAACTAAAAAATAAATCGATTTTCAAGAGTGTATGTAGATCTGTCATCCGTAGTTCAGGATCTGAGAGCAGTGACATGGATGACATCACCATTCAAATGAATGGTGACGGGTAAGTTCTCTGTGTTTTATGGCATGAAGATGCCTACAGAAGTGGTCACTCAATCATATGCCCATTTCACCTATATACTTCTTGTCACAGTATTTACATATGATAACATAAATGACATTACGGGATTTACATGTACAGGCCTCATCGATAGTGAAAGTGGCTTTAGGAAATGAAACAGAGCTGATCTGAACTACATAGGGACATGTGAAGCAATGACCGCATTTGTAACGAATAGTATCAAAGTGAACAGGAACATAAGACCTGAGGTGACTGTGAACCAAGATGTCATTCAGATTTGTCATGCCTATAGGCAACCAAAGGAAAGTGCTGGAAAGCAGCACGAGTTTCAGAATCAGACTGGAGAAGGGAATAATAAGACCTGTAGTGATGATGTACTTTATGTAGTGATGATGATGACTTTCTTGATAAATCCTATGAGATGATTGATTTCTTTCGCTGGCGTTCATTCCCTGGCAGTATCCTTTCATCTGCATGACTTCATGTCTGTAAGTTATCTCGACTTGATGCCTTGTTGTGAGAAAGTTGCAGATGCTGATCTAAAGCTGTCAGAGACCGATATATATGGTTATAACGATCATCCAACCTCACAAAGACATTATTAGCTTTAAAATGGAACTTGTGAACTATTTTTTATTCAAACATTTTTTTTCTGATTAAAGTTATGAAACTAGGTCAATCTATTTATTCTATTGATTCTTATCACACGTTTACACATTGCCGGTGTGCTTGACCTGTCGCAGTGGCGATCTCCCTCAATGTTATAATAGTTTGTATCACCATTTTTGTCTGCGACACTTTGTCCCAAAAAATGAGGTAACCTGATTTCTTAATATATGTTCAAAAAAATGTCATTCTACTGTCAACAAGTAGCTCCAGTCTGATTCTGAAACTCGTGCTGCTTTCCAGCACTTTCCTTTGGTTGCCTATAGGCATGACAAAAATCTGAATGACATCTTGGTCCACAGTCACCTCAGGTCTTATGTTCCTGATCACTATGGTACTATTCGTTACAAATGCGGTCATTGCTTCACATGTCCCTATGTAGTTCAGATCAGCTCTGTTTCATTTCCTAAAGCCACTTTCACTATCGATGAGGCCTGTACATGTAAATCCCGTAATGTAATTTACGTTATTCTTCTTCTTCTTCTTTCGTTCACTTGAAACATGTCTATATCTGTAATTCTGTCTCCTTAATAAAACTCACTGTCTTTTGTAGTTCATACAGTGTCCCATAGAGCTTTGATTCCAGTGTTGTTTCCTCTGGCCAATATGTCTGCCTCAGCGTTTCATGCTCAGAACACTCTTGAAGTATATGTTTGGCACTCTGTGCTGCCTGTCCACATGTACACATGGCCGTGTTGCCAATCTTGAACTTTGTATACATGTGACTGCGGAGTCGGTTGTGTCCTGTTCTGAGACGTAGAATTATAACTTGTTCTGATCTGTTCATATTGTGATAGTCATCTTGTGTTGGTGTTTGTGGCTTTCTTATTGACTTGATCATCTGTTTTTTCTGATGGTAGGTGATTGGTATATCTGGTTGGTCTTCAGCAGCACCTTCCTTAGCCAGTTGGTCTGCTTTTTCATTTCCTGGTATTCCACAGTGAGAGGGTATCCACTGTATGGTTACCCTATACTGGTAAGACAATTCGCTAAGTAGTTTTTGCAAGTCTGTTAGTTTTCCAGTCTGTTAGTTTTGCAAGTCTGAGAGCTTGAAGCACTGACCTTGCATTTGTCAGGAATACCACAGGCTGTAGGTCAGAGTTGGAGTTCAGCAGTTTTTTAGCTGCCACACTAATTGCCTGGATTTCTGCATCATAATTATTGCAGAATTTTCCTGTCGGTGTTCTGATTGTATCTCTAGGCTTGTGTGGATATTCTATATATACACCTGCACCTCCATTCCTCACAGCATTCTGTGCTGACCCATCTGTGTACACTCTGACCCATATATCTTGTGGATATTCCTCATCCAGGAAACTGAGGGTGACTGTCATTCGCTGCACACTGTTCTGTTCGTCCTCGCTTAGTATTCCTTTCACATGGGTCTGAATGTATATTGGCATACCATGGCTTTCACTCCACAGGGTTTGCTCTGGTACAGACCTTAAGGGGCTGTCAACTTCAGGTAGGTCTGTAAGTTGTCTACGGAGTCGTTTAGCTTGATGGATAAAGCTGCTCCTTTTCAGTCGTCCCATTGCTAGATTTTGGAATCTTTCCTTCATTGGATGACTTGGCATACACTGAAACTTTTCTGCTTGAATTAGTACTTTTGTGTCTCTGCGTTCACCAAGTGTTTGCATTCTTCCCATTTTCTGCATCTCTGCTATGGGTGTTGATTTCATTGCTCCCAACATTATTCTAAGTGCCTGGTTTTGCACTTTATCTAGATCTTGTAATGTGGTGTTTGATGCAGGACACCACGCAGCTGAACCGTATTCCAGGTGTGGTCTTATGCCTTGCTGGTAAACTTTACTGAGTATATTTCCACTGGCTCCCCATGTGGTTCCACTTAGTTTTCTCAGGATAGCTAGTTTTCTCCTGGCTTTTGTTGTTGCTTTGTTTATGTGCTGCTTCCATGTCAGCTTATCATCAAAAGTAACTCCGAGGTATGTGGGTTGTTTGTCTTCTTTCAAGAGCTCTCCATCTATCTTGATATGACCAGCTTTTTGTTTTGGTGAGAGGGTAAAGAGTGTAGTGCTGCACTTATCTGTGTTAATGCTGACGCACCATCTATTAGCCCATAAGGTTAGGGCATCGATAGCTCTTTGTATTTGTTTAGTGGCCACTGTTGCATGTTCTTCCGTGCACCAGATCACCAGCATACATTGCCACTTTGATCCCGTGTGGTAGTTCAGCAACTAGGTCATTGATGTAAACCAAGAAAAGTGTGGGTGACAGGACTCCTCCCTGGGGGACTCCATGACGCAGTAGAACTTTCTTGCTCTTGCGACCATCTAATTGTACCCTGGCTCTTCTATTATGCAGGTATGCTTTTACCCATTTGTACATTCTTGAGCTAACCCTGCAATTTCTTAATTTCTTTAGGAGCCCTTCTTTCCAGACCTTATCAAATGCTTTCCTGAGGTCTATCCAGGTTTTCACTTTCAAGGTACCACTGCATCCTAAGATTGATAATGCGTTCCATTGTTTTACATAGACAGCTTGTGAGGCTGATGGGCCTGTAGTTGGAGACTGTGTTGCCATCTTTTCCTGATTTGAGGAGTGGTATCATTATTGCTTCTCTCCACGCCTGTGGTACATTACCTGTGGACCAGCTTGTGTTAAAGATCTGCAGTAGCTTTGCTCTTGCTGCACTTCCCAGGTTTCTAATCATTTCATTGGACACTCCATCAGCTCCAGGGGACTTTTTCATTTTCAATTTGGATATTGCATGCTCCAGTTCTCTCATTGTGATTGGTGCCTCCATGACTTCAGGTATAGGTTCACCTTGTCCAATGTTTTGCTGGTTCTCTCGAACCTCCTGTTGTTTGTCTGGGCTGACTTTGACGTTATTGTCTTCTGCAAAGGAATCTGCAAAGTAGTCAGCTGCATGTTTACCTGTTAAAATGTTTCTATCTTTATAAAGTGTGATCTTGGTATTTCTCCCTGTACCTTCATCATTTAGTTGTTTTACAAGTTTCCATAATTTCCTAGTATCTCTTTCTAGGTTCAGCGACTCTGTTTTTTCTTTCCAGCTGCTCCGTCTGGCTTGTAACTTGGCTCTTTGAAATTTAGCCTTTGTTTGCTGATATTTGTTGTGATGTTCTTGGCTAGGTCTGTTCTCAGCCTGCTGTCTAGATGTTTCCATCTCATTTTGCAGCTTTTCCAGTTCATCATTCCAGTAGGGTTTGTAGTTTTTGCGTGCCCCCCTGGGTATGGTTTTACTAGCAGCATGTAGTATACATCTATTAAATTCTCTCACTGCTCTATTGATGTCTTTGTCCAATTCATGTCCTTAGCTAGAACACTGGTTAAATGCTGGTACATTTTCCAGTCTGCCCTTTTATAGTTCCACCTAGTGAGCGTGCTGCTGTCCGTGGTAAATTCATTGTGGATTTCCAGAAATACTGGTCTGTGGTCACTACCTCCAAGCTGCTTTCCAACAACACGTGTGATGTTCCATTCCAAGCCTGGTGAGTGGAATGCTAGGTCTGGTGTAGAGGTGGTGTGCCATGCTCTCGAGTAGAAGGTTGGCGAGTCTGCTGGCTGGTTAATAAGGATGAGATTATTTTCATCCTGCCAGCTCTCAAGTTCCTCACCTCTCTTGTCGATATGATCGTAGCCCCAGCTCTGAGAGTGGCTGTTGAAGTCACCACACACCATAAGTCTCTCTTTGTCTGGAATTGTGTCTAGTGCCAATGGTTTATCATTTGGGCAGTAGTAGTTCAGGAGATGGAATTCTGCACTGTCTGTTTTTAGGTGGAGCATCTGGTATTCTGCCCCTTCCATATATACTTCCAGCTGACATGCGCTGATATTGTTTTTAACAAGTGTCAGAATTCCACCCTTTCGCCTGTCCTTTCGGTCAGATCGGTAGCACTGGTAGCCTCTGATTTTGAAGGCTATGTCGCTGCTGAGGTGTGTTTCTTGGATACAGCATATGTTAACTTGTTCTTCACTGAGGACATTTTCAAGTTCCAATTTTTTGCTGTATCCATCTCTTTTACTGTTGACACCCTCAGCATTCCAGTGCATTATTTTTATTGGTCGTTTGTTTGTTTGGCCAGTAGCTCTATTCCCTTGCCTCCTGGCTCCTCGGGGCAATTGAGAAGGACTTCCAGTAACTGAGGTTGGGCCCTTTCGAGGTATAGGGCCCGGCACCGTCCCTGCCTGAACGTCCGCCACAGGGCAGGCACCATAACTATTTATAGATGTAGACATGTTTCCATTGTGTTTTGTGCGTGGCATCCTGATTATCTGTGCGCCTTTTGGCTGGATGCCTCCGTCTTCAGCACTCTGCTTACTAGGGCAGGACTATGGTCCTGCTCGAGTGGGACTGCCCGACCAGTCTTAGTTTCCAGCCCCTGATGGCTGAACTAAGCCCCATCACCTCTGCACGGTGCTGGTCTCGATGGAGATTTACGTTATAATATGTAAACGTTGTGACAAGAAGTATATAGGTGAAATGGGCATACAATTGAGTGACTGCTTCTGTAGACATCTTCATGCCATAAAACACAAAGAACCTGCCTGTTGCCATTCATTTCAATGGTGATGTCATCATGGTGCCCTCGATATCCATGTCACTGCTCTTAGATCCTGCACCACGGATGACAGATCTACGTACACTCTTGAAAATCGATTTATTTTTTAGTTTGGTACCTCTAGCATTTTCAAATTTACTTCGAACATTCTTTTGTTTAAATTTGTGTTGGTGTTTTTTCTATTGTATTGTTATCCATGTTGCATTAGGTAATAATTTGTTATATTTGTTATTATATCCCATCAATTTTTCAACAAAACCAGCTTTCATGACTACATGTTTCCACGTACATCATTGTCACATTGAACTATGTATTGTTTACATGTCAATAGTGTATCTAGTTCCTCTGTGGTAGCAACATTGTTTTTCACTGTTTGATGTATATATTCTTGAGAAAGACCTAACGGTTCGAAATGTTGAAAATGTCTTGTGTATTGTGATTTGTATGTTTTCATGTTTACACCTCATACCCTCTTAGTCTTAGTGATAGTCCATCTGTTGGTATCAAGTGAAACATTTTAAAAAACGTGATCTACGTACCTGTAAGTACTATTGTTGTTCCGTTTCACTGTAGAACTACCTTATATTGAATGTTGTTCATAAATGAGACACATCTAAGCTTTTAACATAGAAAATTAAAAGAATATGGGAACTGACTTTAAGATTGAACTCATTCAGTACAGCACCTGGTTATAATTATTTCTTTACTCAACCTATACACACATGCATAGGTTACCGGTACTTAAACTTAAAATATTCTACATAATTATGATCCAAGACAAACTTAATATATTCTAAAACAAAATACACTGCAATACACACATGTTGCCTGCATTAGAATATCTTATGCATTATGCATAAGATATGCATGTCTATATATAAAGAGAAATATAAGCACATAAAAACATGAAAATGAAAGAGCAGAACTCATTGACTGAAATCTATGTCAACTACAAGCGGGTAGAACTGGGCACTTGTAAAACTTGAATTAAACATTTCAAAGTTGATAAGTTCAACAGGCGTAGAGGATTAACTTTATTGTACTAAGGTTACCCATATGTACCCTATCTCTCTCAATGATGCAGCACACCAATGCCAGGAGTACCACTCATAACATGTAAATCTAGCTACAAGCGATAATCACCAGGAATCTCGGGGTGCAAAGAGTACCGTATTGCTCTTGGAAGACCCAGGGTTAGCAGATAACCAAGATCCAAAAAGTACACACACCCACCCACACCTTGACTAGAACAAGTTCTTTATCAAAACAGTCAGATGGTTTTGAGGTCAATCATTTGGATAGAGTGTCAGATTTTTCATCAAGGCTAAGAGGATGAAGGAGTCCGAGCCCAATTCTTCTGTTTTATTCTTCCTAAACCGGAACAAGGTTCACATATTAGAAAAGGTTCAGTACCTGATGGTCATGAGCACAATATGTCTAATTACATGAGACAAGTTCACTGGCTGGAACACCTCATGCAAGATAGATGTAACGGACAAACCTTCTCGGCGTAGAATCAGGAAACATTCGCAGACTGGCGGCATATAGGAAGGCTGTCACAGGCTAGGGTAGCCCACCCGAAATGTCAAGTTCTGCCGAAATCAGCTGTGTTGGGCCTACAAGGCTCATAACAGTGGCACAACATAACTATGCTCCCGGCGGAAACCGCACGAATATCCATGCTGATTACTGTGGAACAAACGCCAAACAAACCAGGAATCTCCAAAAATTCTCTTTGTAAACAAAATATCATGAGCAAGTTTTGAACTCATGACCTCTTGAGTACAAAGCGAACAGCTTAACCACTATTGATTTAATGTAGTAAATGATTAACTATCAACCGAGAAAATTGTGACTGAGTACGCGGTAGCCTAGTTGATAGTAAGCATGCTTGCTATCACCGGGTACAGAGTGCCAGGTATGAAATGACGTTCAGACAAAAAAGTCAGGGTTGTGATTTCTCACTTGACATGATCACTCCTCCAGTCGACTCCGCTGCAAGTGAGTACCTGGCACATGATTTAGGGGAAGTAAAGACAGCAAGGAAAGGAACTAGCCACCCCACTTAATAGTTGTTACGACTTAGTACATGAAGAGTTATCTTCATTCTCGATGGCAGGTTGCTGCCATGGGACCTACCTTTACCTTTACAAAATTAGAAAAATGACCAAAAATTTTTATTCAAATATTAAGATGACTGTTTTCAAGGAATAGCATACTCGTAAAATCTGTGCATTTGTAAAATAAATCATCTCTTTGGTTATTTAAATTTAAAACTGGCCTCCCAATCAAGTCTCCTGACTTAAATATAGTTCCAGGGAAGATTAAAAAAACATAAACAGGTCAATAAAATTATATCAAATTTTAAACCCAAAGATTGTGCAGATTGTGGTATTTTTGGGAGTAGAAAAACAACTGGGACAGAATCAGTTAATAATAAACTGTCATAAACTAGGCTCCCTCTATAAATTTTTCTGCATGTGTGATAGGATGATTTGGGCAGACACAAAATCTTATGCACAAAACACTCTAGATACGGTACTTGAAGCCATTGTTCAGATATATGCACAATTTTGGATTTTTTGACAGTCCCAGTAGCATAGATCTTTAATTTAAATCAGTAATCACACCTACTGTATTCTGTAGCAAGAACTTGAATAAATTATAATTTACATTTACTTCACTTCATATAGATCTGAGTGGTTCTGATTAAACTCCTTTTTAGGGTCCTATTTGAGCCAGGAATTAATTTCAGAAGCATTGATTCATCAGAATCAAAATTTACATATGCTAATTCAATTATCTCATCAAATGATGAATAATTTGCCTAAGTTTGGATTGAACTGAGAAATAAATTGTATTAACAAGGATAGTCCTATGTATGGAAATGTGTTATCATTAATAAAATATCTAATAAATGTAAATGAGTAATCACTATACTAGGCTTGAAACCATACAGATTTGTATACAGGTGGACTGAGAAATCAACCGTGCTTGGATTGAACCTTTATAGATTTTCATGTGTAGTCTGAGAAATCAACCTTATTTGGTTTGAACTTTTATAGATTTTCATAGGTGAGATGAGAAATCACTATACTAGGTTTGAACCATTATAGATTTTCATCTGTGTGGAATGAAAAATGAACAGTACTGTGTTCAAACTCCTATCTATGTACTGACTTCATAAATAATACAGATATGTAGTAGCGAAAAAATTGTTTAAACATCATATGGTGAAATACAAAGATGGACACTGTAAGACTTACCATCTGGACTCGAAGATACAGATTCTTGAGATTGATATTTCTTTACTGGTGGCTTCAATCTGGGCTTTTTACGTACAATTCGCTTTGCATTAGGCATATTCTTATTCATAACAAAGCTTTTCTGTAGGTGTCCTGGCAAAGCAAACTTCTCTAAATCAGTGTCCGTGGATATATCAGCACTATTTTCATGTCTGAGAGGTGGCACATTATCATCAAGTAGATCATCTTCTGATGAAGTGGTTTGAATTTCACGTTGGTTCATGATTCGAGTTCTTAGTTTTTTAGCTGATCTTATTTCAGCATTTGCAGGCTCTGTCAGTGCATTATTTTGTACAGTTTGACAGGTGTCTTCAGGTAAGACATGATCTGCAGATGTGCTAAAAGAATCTTTTGTACCCTCTTGAAATGAAACTGTAGGCTGGATCTCAGTAAAATTGTAACCTTTTGAAACACTGTTTATATCTGCAGCTTGTATAATTGGCAGGTCTTTTTTCAAATGACTGGAATCAGTCTCCTGTGTAGTTGTAGGAATTACTGTATAGCTCTTAAGTGGTTCATTAGAAATACTTTCTGTATTAACTAATTTGTCTTCTTCACTGTCTAATTTCTCTAATTCAACTTCACTGCCATGATTAGAATCAATCTTAGTTTCATATACAGTAGGAATATTATGTGCACAATGAACTGAATTCTTAACATTGGAGGCATATTTGTCATCACTATGCTGTTTAGTTCTATCAATTTTTGAGAGGTTATCAGGATGACCAAGAGAGGCATAGCTACTTGATGAAAAATCTGACTCTCTATCCAAATGATTGACCTCAAAACCATCTGACTGTTTTGATAAAGAACTTGTTCTAGTCAACCTTGAACTTGCAGAGGTCAACTGTTCCACTCGTTTTTGTACAGCTCTAGCTTTGTGCAGTGGGCTAGTCTCAGTTGAGTCTGATGTGGAGTAGTAATTAGCTGCCTTTAGTACATCATATTGCACAGTATGTGGTGTGTTATTATTCACCGTATTCAACTGAAGATGTGATTGCTGAATATTAGGAGTCTTCAAATAAGTGCAGTTGGTTTGACTTAACAGATCATTAGTTTCAGGCCGCACTGATGAAAGTTGTCTTACCATTTTTTTATCAGATGGAATGGCATTTTTCTCAAGAGCAGTATCTCTGATTTTGTTTATTGAAATAGCATTTGACCTTGATGTTTTGTTGTGTGTCTGTTCTAAAACTTCATGTGGCAACTGCTCTTCCTCAACAATATAATCTGTTAAATCTTCATCAATATCAGTGTCATCATTTTTTTTCAAGTGCTCGACTCTCTGTCTTAGCAATGATCTATTATCATTACTCGGTTTTTTATTTGCATGCTTTAAGAAGCGCTGGGAGGCCTGTTCCCACATTATTCCATTGTCATCTATAGACAGGTCTATACTCTCTTGCTCTCTATTAACAGATGCAAGTTGTTTTGCTCTACCTACCACTGACTTGTGTGTTTGCTGTGAATGTAACAAACCAACTGGTTTAGTGTATGTAAGTCTTCTAACATCCTCAAACATTTTGTTGACTTCTGGTATGTTGTCAAATATCATATGAGAAGACTCAGGCTGGAATGATGATGGGTATTGTGAAGTTTCTGGATGCAAACACTGCTCATAAATAATATCCACCTGAGGGTCCTGATGGTGTGCATAACTTTGGTGCCCTGCAGTACCAAAGAAATTTGGATGAAAATATTGATATTTTTTGTTTTTACTTTAAGAAAATATATTAACTTTTGTACTGTTAAATATTTTTCTTTAAAGTGACACATATCAGGTAAACATATTTGACAAGTAGGCATTTGTTAGGAGATATACAATATACCCAGATAATCAAAATACACCTCTGTGCAACCAGAGTTCACAAGGGAAGTGAATAATTGTAACACTGAGACATGTTATAAAGAGTGCTTATCTTGTGTTTGACTTCATCCAAAAGAAAATAATAGCCAAAATTTGTAGAAAACAGAAGTGCTAGTCAAAAGGCACAAATATTATAGCAAAATGGCAGAATGAAAATAAAACATACACACCCAAAATTGTGACAATTTTCAGCAAGAAAAGCTAATCAAACAGGTTCAAGATAAATAATTTGATGAAAATGGCGCAAATAGCCACAGAAAGTCTCAAGAAGAGCTTATAACATATTTACATAAAATGAAGAATGAGAAAGAAATATGTTGCCCAGTCTATTTATCAACTACATAAGAGAAAATAGATAACAACTACTACCGGGGTAGGTCCCAATTAGCTGTGTTATGTGATTGTGAACAGTATAATTATTTACTTGTTGTGTTATGTTTGTTTGTTTGTTTTGCGTTCGCTCCATTGTAACCAGCACGGATATCCGTGCGATTTCCGCAGGGAGCGTGATTACGTTGTGCCACCGTTATGCGCCTTGTAGGCCTAGCACATCCGATTTCGGCATGTTGTGTTGAGTTCTTGATAAAGATAATTATGTCCAAATGTTGATTTGTGTGTGTTTTCCTGTGTGTTTCCAGTAATTAAAAAAACTTCTTTACACATATAAAATATTTAGACAAACTGAAAGAATGTCAGGATTTGATATCAAATGGACAACAATCTCATTTGATGTATGAATGACACAGTTTTATTTGTAAAGATTAGTAAGAATTATTAGAACTGGTGGAACACATAGACAAAACTGGTAAGGAACATGGATTGGACATGAATATTTCATAAACATAATGCCTTATTGCTATTGAATTTGAGGTGCAGGCATGGGTCAGGGAAAATTCAGATAACATCATAATTGTATACACTAAATGTTCGGTTGTTAGACATGTCCAGGCCTTCTAAGTTCAGTGTTTAGAGAAGACTATCCACGAGGAGAGTGATATTTTTTCTGTGATAGCAAGCAGCATGACTATGGAGATTATAGCAGTTACCAAATATTTTAACTGGATGGCGACACAGAATGCAACTCATGTCTGAATATTCAGTGACTTGATGAGCATGATCAGAAAAATACAAGCATACTGTGTACATGAAAAGTGACTTGAGGCTGTAGGGAAGTTGAAGTTGGAAGGAGTCATATTTATTTGTGTCAATGAAAGCAGATAAGCTGGGACGTTCTGCCACTGCACATAGTGTACGACAATCGATAATAAGTGAGACTGATGTAAAACTGTATAACAATAGTATTTACGTAGAACACAAGTTTTATTAGTTTTACTTCCCTCCATGGCCAGATAAATGGAACACATTATATGGAATGAAACAACAGCCCACAAACACATGCATATATCACACAATGGCATTGGGTCAAAGGGCATGAGCCCATGGATCGCTGGATCAGTAACCAACCAACCATTAGTTTTACTATGATGAACAGACTATCGGACTATAGGGTATATAGTTTTAGGACAATGGACTAGGCTGACATGCTAAACTACTTATAAGAAAAGGAAGGACAAACAAAATTAACGAGTGTGATGGTTCTTCTTTCATATCCAGGATAAAGGAGCTCGGAATGAAATGTGGTGCCACCATTTAGTGTATCTGTAGGAGTAGAATGTCAACAGGACACTGAAACTATCTGCCATATGTGACTGCATATATGCTCAAGGGGAGATTGGAGCATATATGGACATGTCTTGTATTCAATGATGATCTGATGACTAATTAACTATTGAAAATAAATATGATAATCAGAAAAGTTGAGAAGAATCAAAGTCTAAATTATAAAAATATAAGGTTCTGCAGCCAGCAAACAATTTCTTATATCTTTAACATATAATGGCAGGTGTGAAACAGAGGAAACAGGAAGAATAAGGAGAATCTACTGAAAAAAAACCACACACAGAGATTCTAAATACACAAGAATATTTTTTTAAATTATGAAACATTTCAAACAAATAAAATATTTGAAAGTGGGAAAGAAACATCAAAGACAGTTCACAGTCTGTAAGAGTGCACACTATGACAGAGAAAGATATTTTGGAGATTTATTGCAAACAACTTTCAATACAGAGATGGGAGTTGATCCATTTAAAACTTGGAAATTTCTTCTAAACATTGTAAATATAATGCATAATCATATGCAAACTACAAGTACACATCAAAGTTATTCATATTGTGAATATAAAACATCACATACTAAAGACCATTCACATGTGGAAGTTCTGAAGGTCTCCCAAGTGGCCTACCTGACCAACCATCATGCAACAGTAAATTTTCAGTAGATGACATGTCAATATAGAGGTGTTTTCCTCTTGTGGAAGATCCACAGCACTTCACATGTACAATTACATTTCCTTTTATGGTGCAACATTAAAAAGTAACCCACCCATTTCAGTGATTGTGGCCCATAGCTGGGAAGCTATTGACACCTACAGGAAAGGATGCTCAGCAGGTGAGCTTAACTTATAACCCCAACTCTGCATATTTCAGAAAGTCACAAAAGAACTAGAATTTACTCTTTTTGAGTAGGAGGGTTCTACTCAAAGCATTGGACACTATTGACACAATATTCTAGATATGAAATAAAACTGGAGAAATTTCCCCATTGCAGAAATGGATACAAGAGCTCTATTGCTCATAATTGTTGAGGATCCAAACAAACAAAGACTATTGTGAATGATGTGTAATTATTCCAATGAAATAAGTGCTAACATTTCTTCAAATAAATCATTCAACTTTTACCTGTATTATATTTGCTAAAAGGTAAACTATGATTGACAACTCTGGAAGGGTCTCTACTCTTATCTTTGGTGTTCATCTGGTGCATATGTTGCAAATAATTGGCACTGGTGACGTATTTATCCACTACTGGTGTACTGAATGAAAAGATAAAGACAAGAATTTCTCAATACCTTCATCAAATAGGAAGACTATAGAGCATAGTTTCCAAAACTTTTTCGAGCCACAGTTTCACAGTAGAACTGTGATTATTTGCACCCCGGTTGGCCACTTTGTGACCTGGACTTCCGAGGTCCAGCACATCCGTTTTCGTCATTCCTTTATTTCGGGTTTGGTCCCTGAAACGTTGAATATGATTTGTATATTGTAATTTGTATGTTTTCTTGTGTACACATCATTTCCCACTAGTTTTATATATAGTCTGTCGTGTCTGATTGAAGCGATTATATAAACCTGTGTAATACGTAAGTACGATTGTTGTTATGTTTCACGCAGTTACCTTGTATTGATTGTCGTATTATCAGTGGAGCAAGATTTTATTGCAGTGACAAATGTCACAAGCCACATGATGATCAGTGCTATTGAAATATATAGCAACAGGATTAAATGATCTGTGGTTATAACAGCATGCAGATGTTGGCAGAAACGGTCACTTAGTTCTTTTTGCCAGTTTCACCTATATATTTAATGTCACAGCGTTTACAAATGATAATGTAAATGACGCAGAATTCACATGTAAAGACATCGTCCAGAGTAAAATTGGTCTTAGGATATTCTTCTTCTTCAGCTTTCATTCTCAAACTCCCACTGGATCTCTCTTGTAGCAGAACCATGGTCTTATAAGATTTACAGCAGGACGTAGTCCAGAGAATGGAAATGCGTTGTTTCGTTTTATTTGCGCCAATGGCCCGACACATCCATCTTCGGTGGAGGTCTTAGGATATGACATGGAGTTGATCTGCACTAAATATGGACATATGTTGCAATGCCGATGCCTGCATCAAACCATGCCAAAAATTATCAGAAACATATATCACATCATTGTTTCCTTGGATGTCTCTGCTATTAAATGTCTCCCGTGTAATGCATTTATGATAGTGCCTTTATTTTTACTGTTTTTTAATGTTTATTTACTATTTGTCTTGTATTTTCCTGATAAAGACCTGATGTTTGAAACTGCCTTGTGTATTATTATCTGTATTTTTTCTTACCCATACACAATAGCCTGTGCGTTCATTGCATAGAATATCGACCTGATATTTACATAAATACTATTGTTATATAGTTTTACAGCATGTCTCATTTATTATCCAAGTATATAAAGACATTGGACAGCTACATTAAGGAGACTGTAACTGAGAGAAACAGAAAAATTGAAAAGAACTTGAGAACTGCTCAAGATAAGACTACTTTGAGAGGTTTAATCTATGACCAATAGTCCCCTTGATAATGGTAGATGATTGGTACATTAATTCACTAACTCTGTAGAATGTCTAAACACAGAACATGTCACATACCCATGAAACTGTAGGTGATTCTCATCTCTAGCAGTTTCATTCTCATGCAAATCTCCATGAATGTCTAATTTGCCTTGTATAAACATTTTAGAACCCACACCAGGAAGACAAGATAAATCTGGAGTGCCAATACCTTTTGAATATTTCTGAAATCAGATCAATATTTTAAATACATACATCAAGATCACATTTTGATAGATCAGAGATTATTTTAATGATCATTTGTTTTCTATTTCATGATTTCATGAATGTAATTTGAAAGACAATCTCATATAATATGTAAAATCATATGAGTGTGTACAAGCAACATAGATATGTCTTAGGTAAGGTGCTATCTATTCATTTTCAAGGGATTTTGTATTACTTTTTGGAGAGAAAATGAGGGGGGGGGGGGCACTTCCCCCTATCTAGATAAACAAACAAAAATATAAAATACATTTTATAGAGAGAGTACAACAGAATACATTGGTGTTTTGACCAAAAGGTATTTTCAAAGATAAAGACAAGCAAAAAAAAAAAATAGAGCACCAATATAGGAGGCAAGCTAGGAGTATTATTTTTTTTCATTGTTGGTTGGTTGGTTGCTGATCCAGCAGTCCATGGGCTCATGCCCTTTGACCTAATGCTATTAAATGGCATTATATTGTGGGAAGTCTGTGGATTTTCGGCCCACCCTGGGACAGAGCCAGAGAATAACTATCACACCTCCAGGAAGGTAGGTTTCAACCTATGCATTGCTCCTATCCATTGTAGCCAAGATAGGGTTCACTGTGCTCATTCCCCGCCACCAATTGACTACTGGTTATGCCAAACTTCTCTATTGCTCCAGCCATGCAACCAAAGGTTCAAGTCAAAAGGATTGTCATGTCCTAAGTCACTGTGCCTCTATGATGGGTTTAAGCTGTAGGAAAAAACAGTGCTGTCAGTTTCCTCCTCCCCAGTGCTGTACAGTACATCTCTAGCTCCCTCCCAACCACAGAATACATATATATTCAGGTAAACATGAAACACATTTCAACAACAAAATACAAGCATAATTGTATAGATAACATGCCATGAAGCTTCTCTAAGAAAATAACCTCAATATAACGGCATGTCATCCACTAAGGTTTTCTGTTGCATGGGTGGTATGTCTAGTGGGCCATTGGTGAGACCCACGGACGCAACCACATGCGTGATTTTTTTTCATATGTATTAGATATAGGAGACCAAGATAATTCCATGCAGTCTCCTTCTATATTGGTGTTCTCATCCGTGTGGCAATCGGTGCTTGGACTTTCAGTTAAGGAATAGGGATAGTGTCTTATATCCAGGAATGTCGTTGGATGCGATTAAGGAAAGTTGTGAGATAGGCTGACAACCTATCACCTGTGAAAAAATCCCCATTGTCATATCATGTTTTAAATTTCTTACTTTTATCTTCTATCAAATAATCCCCACAGATGATGTATAGATGTATTCCAGCAAACATTGCACCTTTGTCCTTTTGTGGCAGACTCCTGATGAGGAATACTAGATGTCATCACTGTGGATGGGTCAGCAAATCTGACAGAAGAATGATGATACAGTCGGGCCAGTAGTGTGTGCTGTTGCTCCTGACAGGACGTGGTAACCTGGAATACCTCCCTACGGGTACGAAACATGCATCCATAAACCTCCCTCATGCAACCATGCCTTTGCGACCTTATATGAATCCGGGTGTTGCATCAGTTAAACAACTGAGAAGAACCTGTACTTTTGTTAGAAAGGCCATGGACTGTAAAGAACTAACTGTTCACAGCTACAAGGATTATTTCATTATCAGCATCATATTTGTGTTATATTCTTTGTTTGTTTATATCTTGATGCAGACTTTTTAGTCGAAACTTCAATTTGTTCTTTGTTGTACTCTCTGCAAAACCTATTTTTATAACTGTTTTTTAATTTACTTACCTACATGAATTGACATTAATTTACCTACAATATTTGACTGAAGTCTTTCATTCATTTCCTCGTATCTACTTATCTATGGAGGTGATAAATCCTCAGTATTTGGGAACAATCCAACACACAAAAGATATGAGGAATGGTGCAGCACAGGGTTAATAAAGGGAGAAAAAAAACAGAAATAAGTATCGGTAAGGAGTGTTGCAACAAAGTACGGTTCTATAATCGTAAAGCAAAACCTTTATATTTCATTATTATAGCGGATTGTGATTGAAACAAGATCCAAAGCACATGTTCATTGGAAGTGTATGATGGCTTGCGCATTGTTTTCGTTTTATTTCACGGTCTAAGAAATTACGTCACTTGCAGAACGTTAGTACAACTGCAGCATACTGCTAGATATTAGGACCCTGGTGGGGGTGGGGGGGCCAGGATTAGGTATAGTGTTTACAATAAATCTAACGCTGCCACTACATTTGCAGAAAAAATGAAAGTCAATTGAATAACTTGCCAGATTTCAAATAATTTGGTAACCATACAAAATTTTTTTAATGAGGCTTCTTTTATTTATTACCGGGGACCTAGCATAGGGGCCTTTGTACACTCAACCGCAGATATTTAGAAATAAAGATCAAACAAATAAAGTATTTTGGACATATTAAAAGACATATAACTTGTTGAAGACCTTGCTTGAGGGTAGAGTCGAGGGTAGGCAAACAAGAGGTAGGCAGAGGTACAAATAAGAGAGAAACATGGAATGTTTCATGAGATGGACAGGTTAGTCTAACAGAGTGCACCACCAAGGCAATATGTTGGAGGTCAGTTGCAGCCTACCTTCATTGCGGAGACGGCACTTGTAGTACTGCAGGGTTGACAATAGTGTGCCCTTGTTCTCTTCCATTTACCTTAGACTTGGAATGATATAGAAAGAATACTTAGAAGATCAAACTATTTTTATGTCAGCATCCCCACAACAGTATGGAAATTCTAGGTCTTGGTGCTTTCTTCTTCATAGCTATCTGTAATTCAATGACAGCTTTAAGGAAGAACATTGTATCTAAACATATCCTATAGAACTTAAGGTGGGAGGACAAAATGAAATGACATACACACAAGAACTTGATTGAGTGTACCAGCGGAGTGATGGAATTAGGGTATTAAAGATCCACTGCTGTCAACATATAGTGCAGTGGTGGCTCATAATTTGATCTGATTTAGTAGTATTAACCTTTAGGCCCCTATGGTCGCAACATTGCACCTTGCGTGTGAGTCCCACCTTGCCTGTGGTCGCAATCATAAGCCATATGATATCACTCCATTCACGAGTACGGAACTTCACAAAGTTAAAGCTTATATGACGTAGAATTCCCGCTACACGAAGCTAGGAATACGTCACAGTTTAAAGGTCAAATTCCTTTACTCATTACAATTGTAAGAGAGAGAAAGCCGGTTGAATTTGTCAACGCATTTCTAGAGCGACTTTAGCCATTTTCTGCCGTATTTTACTATCAAATTGAGTACCGCGTGGATTGGGTAAGTGATTGTGACTACATATTCTAATTGTTTTTTGTGTTTAATATGCTGTTATTTGATAAGAATATGTGTGTATTCATTCAAAAACACAAAAATAATATGTATCAGGGGTGCCACGTGTGTGCATGGGCAATAATTACGTTGCGTGTCGGGCTAGACCTAGTGTTGACCGGACGGACGTTATATGCGATTTCTTCACGTTTTATTAGTTTTTTAGTCCATATTATATTAGTTTGGATATAAAACAATATATATACATTAAGTATAGGTATTTATGAGGATTTTATCAATGTTGCCACACATTGCTCATGTATTAGGGTCGTCACGAAGATATATTTGCAATTTTGAAAATGGCCTTTTGCGTTTTTCGCCCAAATTTTCAACTTCACAACTTGCTCACAACTGTCATATCACACATACAACAACAACAAAAACACGATTATATTCACAATTCACTCCTTTATTTAGATGTGCAAAAATTATTTTGATATCTTTTAAAACAAAAAAGTTATCACGTTTTCAAAACACCCACCATCAATAATGCAAATTTTCCAAAAAATAAGTCAGGCTCTGGGGGAAGTTTTGTAATTTTAAGCCAGGGCTCTAAAGGTTAAATTGTATAATTGATGTTTACCTCAACCAATCTGATATCCTATCAGCCTGAGAGAATTACCTTTGGGGAATCTGGTATATGATTGGATTTCAGCTTCCTGACTTCAGCTTCAGCTCTTCCTGCCCTATCTACCAGACCTGAGATGAATGTTTCCAATCTTGATCGAGCTTCAAGTTCTTTTTCTGCAGTGATTTTAAGATAGCTTGTTACTCTTTCCATTTCACTAAAAATATAAAGCAAAGACAGTTTAATATGCCTTCAGTAGTATAGTTTAATAAAGAAGAACTTCAAACAATCAATAGTTTCACCTACCAGGCAGCACTCTCTCACAAGCTGTAAACATCAATACTGAGGTAAACAATAGAATAGCATACGCTAGTGCCACATTAGGAAGACTGCACAAAAATGTATGGGACAGAAGGGGAATAACAACTACCACCAAACTCATAGTTTACCAGGCAGCAGTAATACCATCATTTCTTTATGCTTGTGATATATGGACATTATACACTAGACACCTCAATAACTTCTACCTAAGCTGCCTAGATACTTAACATCCATTGGTGGGATAAAATACCAGACATTGAAGTACTGATGAAATGTAAATGTATAAGCATAAACATAATGTTGATGATGGCGTAGACGTGCTGGCCAGGTAATATAAAACAGTTGTTATATGGAGAACTCTAGACTGACTCCTGCAAGGCCTGAGGACAGAAGAAGCATTTAAAAACGCTCTTAAGACATCATTGATTTGCTTCAACATAGACACACATTCATGGGAGAGTCTTTCACAAGACTTAAGAGTGATGCAGCAGCTGCAGAGAACCTCAGACAAGATGCTGTGCAAAAAAATGCTATAGAAGAGCTGCTCAATGTTCCATAGCCTCCTCCCACATGCTCAGAGTGCGGTAGATCATTTCAGACACTTCTTCTTCTTCTTTCTTCTTCAGCTTTCGCTCTCAAGTAACCACATCGAAATTATCGTGTGATTTCCGTCGGGGAGCGTGAAGTACGTTGTGCTGCAAGTTCCACAGTAGAACTGTGATTATTTGCACCCCGGTTGGCCACTTTGTGACCTGGACGTCCGAGGTCCAGCACATACGTTTTCGTCATTCCTTTATTTCGGGTTTGGTATCTATTTCAGACACTCATAGGACTCATTAATCATAGCTGGGCACACCAGAGACATCATCATTTTCATCATCCCAGTTGAGCTGAATGGTCATCACCGATTACGATGGACGAACAACATAGTTTTAAATATGTGACATGAGTAGTATAGTTTAATGTGACTCAAGTAGTAAAGTTTAATATGTGCCTTCAGTAGTATAGTTTAATATGTGCCTTCAATAGTATAGTTTAATATGTGCCTTCAGTAGTATAGTTTAATATGTGCCTTCAGTAGTATAGTTAATGTGACTCAAGAAGTAAAGTTTAATATGTGCCTTAAGTAGTATAGTTTAATATGTACCTTTCGTAGTAGGGCCTATATTTTAATATGTGCCTTCAGTTATATAGTTTAATATGTGCCTTCAGTAGTATATTTTAATATGTGCCCTCAGTTATACAGTTTAATATGTGCCTTCAGTAGTATAATTTATTATGTCTTCAGTAGTATAGTTTAATATGTGTCTTCAGTAGTATAGTTTAGTGTGAGCCTTCAGTAGTATAGTTTAATATATGAGTCTTAAGTAGTATAGTTTAATATATGCTTTCAGTAATATAGTTTAATATGTTATTTAACCACCATAATATATGGTATTCCTACTATCATATTTATACATACCATTTAGCCTTTTTTAGCTTCTCCTCTCTTCTCCTAACTTTTTCTTTCATTTCAGCCTGAGCTTTCTCTTTTTCAGCCAGTTCTGCCTGGAGTTTACATACAATATTTGTCAACTGTTTGTCTTTCTCATCTTTCACTACCAGTTTCCCTTTTAGTTCACGCAATCCTTCTTTGAGCTTCAGTTTTTCCTCCTGACTTGATTTCAAAATTTCTTTGATTGATTTTACCTACACAATAAAGCACAATTAATAAACATTAATTACCACTTAACTCATTCACATGGGTAACATGAATGCACAAATATTTTATAACAATACCACTTGCTGATCTACATTTAAGTGAAGTTCTAATCCAGGCAATTAGTGGCAACTGAAAAACTGCTGAACTCAAACCCTGGCCCACAGCCCGTGGTATTCCTGGCAGATGCAAGGTCAGTACTTCAATCTCTCCAGTCTGGAAAACTAACAGACTTGCAAAATCTACTTAATGAACTATCTTACCACTATAGGGTAACCATGCAGTGGATAACTCACTGTGAAATACCAGGAAATGAAAAAGCAGACCAACTGGCTAAGGAAGGTATTGCCGAAGACCAACAAGATGTACCAATCACCTACTATCAGAAAAAAACAGATGATCAAGTCAATAAGAAAGCCACAAACACCAACACAAGATGACTATCACATTATGAACAGATCAGAACAAGTTGTAATTCTACATCTCAGAACGGGACACAATCCACTTCACAGTCACATGTACACAAAATTCAAAATTGGCAACACAGCCATGTGTACAGGCAGCACAGAGTACCAAGCATATACTTCAAGAGTGTTCTGAGTATGAAATGCTGAGACAGACATATTGGTCAGAGGAAACAACACTGGGACAAACTCTATGGGCCACTGTATGAACTATAAAAGACAGTGAGTTTAATTCGAGAGACAGAATTACAAATATAGACATGTTTCAAGTGAATGAAAGAAGAAGTGATGTTCTGTTGTGAAAAGAATGATTGGTTCTTGTTTGGAATGTGTAACCCCTAATGTTTACAGAGCTTATACTTTTTTAAATTATTGTCCGATCTTAATTTTTTATTAGTAGTTTGTGATGTCATCACCAAATGCAACTATTTAGCAGTAAGGGATGTCACTCTGCTGGTTCATTTTCTATTAGCGGAAATAGCTGCCATATCAATGTTGAATACAAATTATATAGATGCAATACGTTTGAGACACAGACATATAGATTTTATGAGGATGATAGAGGGTAGGGTAAGAACTAATTCTAACCCATCTACCCCTAACCACAGCCCCCTCCTAAACTTAAACATTATTCCTTCCCTTTTGATGCGCACTCGTTGCATAAAATTTTTGCTAAAACAAGCCATTTTGTATTTCTTGCTACATGATCTGAAATGACAATTTCCTTGATGGTACAAAAACAGTCAGCACCATAACAAAATCAAAAGGAACTTGTGCATACTATGTTATTTCGCTCATAATTCACATGCTAGTGGAATATAGGGGATAAGCATTCCAAACAAGAACAGAATTATTTTTTATTAGAAACCAGAATCATAGTACACAGGAAATTTCCATAAATAATCCAATCTTCATTTCTAACAGCCATATCCAAAAGTGTGCAGACAAAGCCCTAGTCAGATGATGTTGATTATGTGATCTTCAGGTCTTTTCAGAGAGGACATATTTCTCCCCTCACCTGTGAAAGAATGAAAGCACATGTACATTAAAACAATTAAGCTTCTGCTTTCTTCTTCTTCAATGTTCATTCTCAAATTTTTGCAGGTTCTCTGTTGTAGCAGGACAATGGTCCTACTAGATTTCCAGCAGGATGTAGTCAAGAGAATGGAAATGCATTGTATCGCTGTTTTATTTGCACCAATGGTCAGACACATCCATTTTTGGCAGTTTCTGCTTTCAGGATAAATTTAATATGATAGGTTCTCATGTTTATCACCAGGTCAGACCACAGTCGCTTCCAGGTCCAGATGACAGTATCACAGTTTTCATCTCAGTTAAACCCAACCCTCTGGTTTTTGATGGTTTCTGTCATTTAAATTGGGGTAGTCCTAGAATTGCTATTGAACTGGAGAATGTTTATAATAAATAACTTTAAAATTGTGATACTTTCTCTGCTGAACTCTGGAGTGAATTCTTGGATTGTAAATTAGATTAAATGCTCTGTAACATGGACATCAGAGCTTACTGCACATGCCCAAAACTATCAGAATGGTCTACTATATCAATAGTACTGCTCAACCATAATATAAAGATAGCTAAAATCTAACCACATGGACAGGAATGGACATACATTTTTAAAATTACATCCTTACTTATAAGACAGGTTTTGACAGACAAGAAATGGTTCAGACATTTCATGTATGATATCATAATCTTTAAATATGACACCTGGATCGTCTGTAGAAGTAATTTCATTCAGTGAATTTTATTTTGAATTTATTTGACTAAATTTAAAGTGTTCACTTCTGAGTTAATTCTTGAGTTTGTTACTTGGTGTTATTCTGTTCATGTATATATTTAATAAATGTGGTCACAGAACACACTAGTAATCTGAATTATTCTGTAGGTCATTGGTTTCTAATTAAATGTTTGATATATCACAATCATCAAGTGCCGTCTCCGCAACGAAAGATGGCTGCTACAGACCTCCAACATTCCCTGTCTCTTCTTTTGGTGGTGCACTTGTGATGTAACTCTCCCACTTGTACAGAGCTCTTACATTATGCAATAACTGTCCATGAATTCCATAATTTTCAATGACAGTCTGGGCCATAGTTTCACTCAACTAGCTCAGAGACCTTCTGATCTATAATTGTAATGTTTATATGTCTGTCATATTCAACTTTGCTTTAGTTTAATTGTGTTAAGTCTGTGTCACTGAATAATTTGAGAATCTTCAACACATAAAAAACAGAAATTATCAGCTAAGATAGTGTTTCTCATAGATCAACTTCTTTTTACAATAATAATGAACACCAAAAATGCTGCACAAAATCAGATTAGAAATGAAGAGTGTGCAACATCTTTAGTGGACACTTCACTGTGAAATATCCCACTGGAAATGAGAGATTTGATATTGACCAACTAAACTACCAACTGTCTTATCAAGAGTCAATGACCAAAATCCAGCTCTTTGGCGGGGAAGTGCATAGCGCATCTCAGATGAAGATTCCAGGTTCATTTTCTGCCACAGGTAATTGTGCATCTGGACTGTTCAGAAAACAATGGCGACCTATTGACATACAAAATTGCATAGAAAATCACTACAGACTAAAAAGTGTTGGTTTGTCACTACATCTTGAATACTACCAACAACATGGACAAAATAATATCAGAAGTAAACTCAGAAGTTAGCCCAAAAGATGATGTAAACACTTAGACAGAGAAATTTATAACAAGATTAATGGAATGAAGTGACTTTTATACAGATGACCAAAGTATCATACATGAATATGTAAGATTGTGATATCATACAATAAAAATATTCATCACATGAAAGCCCTTACAGATAGAGATTATAAAGATTAACAGGTCACACACAGCAGGCTATAAATATTATGTTCATACCAACCACCTGTTATAAATGTAAAATGTGGACCCTATCTAAAATGCAAGAGTGGAAGATCGCAGTGTGTAAGATGCACTGTTTGAGAAACATGATCAACCTTAAAAGAAAAGGCATAATGAGAAGTGCAGCTATCAGAAACATTGTACAAATTACATCTGCCACAAAATATTTGGAAAGACAAAATTAAATGGATAGGATATTCTATGGAAAAGAAGGTGAATCAACTTTGTGGGTACAACAATAAAATATTTTAGCTTTATTCTTAAACTCCAGCTGAATGTCTCTTGTAGGTCAATGTTACCACTAGATTTTAAGCAGGATGTAGTCAAGATAGTGGAGATACATTGTGTTACTATTTTATTTGCGACAATGACCAGCAGATCCAACTTAGGCAGAATAAAAGATCTGAGTCTGAAAGTACAAGGATGGAAATATAACAAATGGTCATAGATATACAACAAAATGACTTACAACAACTTCTGCAATAAGCTTTATCAACAAGAAAAGTTTCCTATGCAGCTTTACTGCAGTAGTTTCTGAGAACAAGGAAATATTTTAAAAATTTCATGATGCACAACTATTCATTGATATCAAACAACTAAAGACCGCCGAAGACGGATGTGTTGGGCCATTGGCGCAAATAAAACGGCAACACAACGCATTTCCATTCTCTGGACTATATTCAACTGGAAATCTTGTAGGACCATTGTCCTGTTACAAGAGAAATCCAGCGTGAGTTTGAGAATGAACGCTGAAGAAGAAGAAGAAGAAACAACTAAAGACACTCATATCTATGAGATATTGACTGCTCAGCTTTGTATGAAATACAAAAGCTCTCACCTGTGAATTGTTAGATGTAAGCTGTGACTTGTACATGGCTTCCCTCTCCTTAGCCAACATTAAGCATTCATCCTTTTCCTTCATTAGTTTTTCTTGATTACTTTTTGCCTGCTCTAGGGAACCAGCCATGCACATAAGTTGATGCTCTCGCTCCTTCAACATAGTTTTTAGTATTGAGAGACTAACATCTGCTTGATGGTACAGGGCATTGGTTTCATCTGAGTCAATACAAATTTTCAGAAATATCAAAATGATGTATCTCAGTTTTAATTAATAGTCATCCTAATCCAAAGTGCACAGCACAATATCAGTAGATGTGTAAACTGGATCAGATATTTTGAACATCAGGATGACTATAATCTTTGATCTCATTTTAGTGGAAAGTTAATTAACTTGTGTTATGAATCAGTGTCACTGCATGTAGTTGTAGTCATGGGTGTTCGTTCAGCTACCAAACCAGTGATTGACCAGAAACTTTGTAACAATAACACTATTCCTTGACCATTCCAGAGCATGAGTCCTAGTGCCATTTCTTTGTAGCTGGATGAACCATGAGAGTAGCCATTCTTTTGTTGATTAAAATCACCTGGTCAGCAGATTCAGTGAATTAGACACTATACTATCATGACTAAGGTCATTTGCAGATTATCTATGTCACACGTGACTGAGAAGATGATTCATTTCTTAACCAGAATTACTTCCAGAGAAAAGGTTTCATGTCTGAGAGATATTGGAAGTGGAAGTGACAGACACTAGTGCCCCTAGTTTTGTTTGTCAGATATAATATCTTCAGTACCAGGATGACTACAGCCCTTGAAATCTCTCCTTACTTTGTTCGCTCTTGTATAACCACAGAGAATTATCTTTGTGATTTGAGCATAAGGAGAGTATGTTGTACTGTGATTTACAACCACAGTAACAATATCTTAAACCATTTGGACCCAATGTATTTGATTTAATCATGCACTTTATTTTGATTAACTTTCCTACCCATAAGGTTCCAACTTGTCTACAGAGCATCACTTGAGGTGACTGTCGGACACTTCCACTTCAAAGATCCCTAAAACATGAAACCCTTTCTGGGGAAGTAATTCTTGGTAAGGAATTATCATCATTTCACTCACATTTGACACAGATAATTTGTACATGATTGTTATCTCAGCTTAGCATCCTCTGATGTTGTGCCAAAATTTTCTGAGAAAATATTATTAAAAAATGCATTATGTCAAACTTTTAAGGAAAACTGTTTTGCCTGCTGTTTATTTTACTGCATATGCACCAACATACTCTACCAGAAACTCTACCAGAATATGAACACAGACTGTCTGAAAGTTCACCAGAATATAAACACAGCCATGTTTTGGTATAGATTGTCTGAAAGTTCACCAGAATATGAACACAGACATGTGACATTGGTAGAAGTTCACTAACCAAGCTTATTGACAACACAAGAGACAGAGAGTCGTGGAGAAACATGACCGCCTACCGGTATGCCATTCGGCATGGCACTTGATTGATTGAAACTCTAATGATTGGCATATGGAACACAAGTGAGAAACTTGTACTCTCTGGGTTAGTAAACAACAAACAATACAACGTACCACTGCCAGAGCATGTAAAGTGTTTGTGCAGGCTTCTTGCAAGTGAATTACTGGTGTCATTTTATCCACATATAGACATCATTTCCGCCGAAGACGGATGTGTCAGACCATTGGAGCAAATAAAACGGCGACACAACGCATTTTCATTCTCTGGACTACATCCTGCTGGAAATCTAATAGGACCATTGTCCTGCTACAAGAGAAATTCAGCAGGAGTTTGAGAATGTACGCTGAAGAAGAAGACACCATTTTTTTAGCGATTGTTCTCCTCCTGATGGATCTCTCTTGTGGCAAGATAATGGTCCTACTATATTTTTAGCAGGATGTAGTCCCGAGAACAGAGATATGTTGTTATTTTGTTAGTTCAGGACATCAGACTTCAGCAGTGACATTTACACATTCGGTGCTTTACTAATTCACTGAATTTTGGATGTCCTTAGCCTAAGCTCTAATAGACTAGCCTGTGCATTGCAACATGTTTATCAATTACTTAGACAACATACTTGTCTCACAGTTACAATGAATATAACTACTTATAATAAAAACATATAACAAAATGAAGAACAATTAACAATAACAACCAACATTTTCTTACCAAGCAGTTCTGCTTGCTCTTGTTTTGATAGTTCCAAGTCACTGTTAAGTTGACTCAGTTTTTCAGTTCGACTGTCCAACTCCACTTTCAGTTTATCATTGTCAGTTGCTGCTGTTTCTAACAAAGTCTGCATTTCCATGAGTAAATTTTGCTTGTCTCTTTCAAGCTGTTGTGCTTTGTTTCTTATCATTGTCAATTCTTTCTCTTTGTTAGAGGGTTCATGTAATGATTGCTTATTATGTTGAAAGTTTTCTTTCACATTCTCTGAACCAATCTGGATACCCTCATTATTAATAAGTAAACAACTATTCACAGGCAACAAATGTGAATGTAATTCACTGTTATTTTCATCAAAAGCTTCTTTATGTTTTTCTGATCTCTGACATGTAGTTTCACTGCAGTTGATTAAAGACTGTGTTGTTTCAGTGATTTGTTTATTAAGAGAATCAAGTTCCCTTTGTTTATGCTGCAATTCTTGATGAAGTTGTTTATTTTCATGGTCGTACTTTTCCTTCAGCAGGTTCATTTTCTCCATGCTGTCAGCTTTTTGGTAGCGCAGATTTTCCATTTCATGCAAAACATCATTAAGCCTATTCTCTTTTTCTTTCAACTCTTTAGCAAGAGAATCTGTTAGAAATTGTTGCTGAGCTAACCTTTCTTCAACAGCTTGTTCTATTCCAGACAAAACCCCTTGTGTTGTATACAGTGAGTCAGCAGTTGCATGCTGGGTAGCTCTTTCTAATAAAACACCTTGTGACAGAGAATTCAATGTCTCAATAATGTGTTTGTTATCAACAATCTGATTTTCTGGTGACTGATAACAATGATCTTTATACGATCTGATATCATTGTTTGAATGTGCAGTCTTGCTGTGAAAAGCATCTTGATAAATCTGTTCTGAAAAAATTCTATTCAGTACTATATTCTCCTGTGGACTATTGTCACTTTTATAATCATCATCACTACTGTATGGTAAATGGTGACGGTTAAACCTATTGTCTCCATGGCTATGTCTTTTAGGGAACAAGTGTTTATTCAACCTACTCGATTGACCATACTCTCTGAATGTGGCTTTAGGAGGACAGTTATCAAAAGTCCTTCTATTTACTGCATTTATCTTAGATGAAGTTAATCTTTCATATTCACTTCTACGTCTTTTGTTATACTCTTCCTCTTCTTTACTGTTTTTCAAATTTTCTTCAAGTTTTTTGGCATCAGCATGGTACTGCTCCAGCAGAGATGAATAATGTGGTAGCTTATGCTCATCAACAGGGAGGTGACGATTAACATTGCTCCACCTTTGAGATCGAACAAAACCAATAGAATGTTCTGTCTGCAAATGTTCGCGCAATTCTTGTAAAGTTTTAAATTGTTCGCTGTTCCCACAATTTGGACATCTGTATGGAATATTTATTCCTGTGGCCATAACTTATGTTAAAAATTCCCCTTTATTCATGTGATATCTGATATCCACATTGCTGACTTTTAATGTCTGTGATTATTATGATCCTCAACCACAGGCCAGAAAGAAGATTTTTCCTGCAAAGAAAAAAGTTGATTATAAGCAATTTTAAAACACATGTCTTCTTCATTCGTTATAGTCCAAAGAATGGAAAGTTTTGTGTCACCAGTTATAACTTGACTGTAATATCTGTGCCTTTCAGCCTGACACATCTGATTTCAGCATGGCCTGTGTATTGTCAAGGCCCAAGAGGGGAGCAAAGAATAGCAACAATATTTACCTACCATGCATGTTGAAAGAGATGACTAAGGAGATTCTTCTTCTTCTTCTGCTTTCGTTCTCAAAATCATGTAGATTAGCAGGATGTAGTCCGGAGATCAGAATGTGTTGTGTCATGGTTTACAACATTGCTGTGATGTCTGCGCCTTTCGGCCTGACACATCAGACTTCGGGCCCTGGCAACACACGGGCGACTAAGGAGATTATGGAGTGGAGTTGGTTATCCCATACATGGTCAAAGTGACCCAAAACCATGCTGAAGTCAGATGTGTCATGCTGAAAGGTACAGGTATTGCATCAATGTTGTAAACCATGACACAACGCATTCTGTTCTCCAGACTACATCCTGCTAATCTGCAGTAGTTTGAGAACGAGTACAGAAGAAGACCAGCATGGTTTTTTGTGTCACTTTAACACTTTATGAGATGGGACAGTCAACTCCACACCCAAAACCTTAGTTGCTTGCTACGATGTGTATGGCAGGTAACAGTGTTACTATTCTTTATTCCCCTTTTGAGCCCAGAAGCACATAAGCAACATACAATGTAATCGTTATTAAACAAATTCTCCATAGAACACTTGGTGGAATTATTTTTTGAAAATAGAATAAATGCAATGCACAAAGTATTGAAAAATGAAACTATGTAGGGTTGTATAGAAAAACTTAAATGAAATAGACTGCTAGTAAGGTTCACCAGATTATGTACACAGACATGCTTTGGCACAGACTGTCTCAAAGTTCACCAAAATATGAACACAGACATGCTTTGGAATAGACTGAAAGTTCACCAGAATATCAACACAGACATGCTTTGGCATGGTTGTTTGAAAGTTTATCCCCAAGTTATTTAGAAGCTGTTCATAAAATAAGTCAACCATTTGTTTCTAAATTTGTTTTACCTACCCCCCCCCCACCCCATGTTTTATGTCAACAACTGCACATGTGTTTGCACCTGTGGATCTCACCAATGACCCACTAGACAAACCACCCATGCAATAGGAAACCTTAGTAGATAACATGCCGTTTTATATTGAGTTATCTTCTTATAGAAGCTTCATGGCACGTCAACTATATAATTATGCTTCTCATGCTCTTTTTTGTTGTTGCAATGTGTTTCATTCTTTTTTATTTGTATATATGTATGAATCCTCTGTGATTGGGAGGGAGCCAGAAATGTACTGCGCAGCACTGGGGAGGAGGAAACTGACAGAACTGTTTTTTTCCTATGGCTGAGGCCCATCATGGATACACAGTGACACAGGACATGGCAATCCTTTTGACTTGAACATTTGGTTGCATGCCTAGAGCAATAGAGAAGTTCGGCATAACCAGTAGTCACTTGGTGGAGGGAATGAGCACAGTGAACCCTGTCTTGGCTGCAGTGGCTTGGAGCAGTGCATTGGTTGAAACCTATCTTCGTGGTGGTGTGATAGTTAATTCTCTGGCTCTGGCCCAGAGTGGGCCGAAAATCCATAGACTTCCCAGCAATATAATGCAATTTTAATGGCATTGGGTCAAAGAATTCAGGGATTTCCCTGCACTGCACAATTATTACAGCAAAATGTTAAATTTTTATGTAATTTCCCCCCCCCCCCCCCCCCCAATATTTTTTAGCAAAAAAAAAAGGATGAAAAAAAATAAGGTACATGATTTCTTTCACATTACTTGAAAAATGTTTCTAATTCAAACAATTTAGATGGTGTATAAAAAAGCAACAGTATTGTTAATGTAAACTTTTCTCAACCCACTCTCCTTGTCAAAATTTTTCAGAACCCATTCTGTTAATGTCATTTATGGACCTCAACTTATCTATACACCTTTTCAACATATTCATAGAGGGTGATAGGCTGTAATGTCAGAATCATAAGACAGATTTTTCTCGAGTGTCTGATAAAATGTACCATAAAACAGTATTTCTGAAGTCATATGAATTACCAGTGGGTCCTAGAGTTCCTTAGGGGAGAGAAGGCTCACAACGAAAAAAAAATTTTGGGTGACCATGATCTCGTCTGAGTGAGCCACAGAAAGGTCACTGTTTGAAAGTATTTGGACAAAAATACCCAGTAGCACAATAAATTATATTAAAATATGCCATGATTTTTGCCAATCAGAATAGTTCAGCTAGCAAAAAGTTCTTGAAACTTTCATTTTTTGGCAAAAAAGTGAAGAAGCTTTTGAGAATGAATGTTAGATCCATATATGCTCTCTATTTATTTACCCTTCACTAACAGTGGAGCATAGGTCCTCAACAAACCTCTTCCATTTTGTCCTATCCTTAGCTATTACTTCAAGTTATTTTCATATCTAACCCAACTTTTGTGTATCTGCATCTAATTCTTTTCTCCACAATTGCTATTGCTAGACCTTTGTTGTTTTTTTTTCTTGCCTGTTTGTGGATTTCAGAACAATGCTTATCCTACAATGCTTTCCATTAGTCTTCTACCCATGTCTTACCCATCTCTAATGCTATTTATATGTCGTCACTCGCCAAGGACGGATGTGTTGGGCCATTGGTGCAAATAAAACGGCGACACAGCGCATTTCCATTCTCTGGACTACATCCTGCTGGAAATCTAGTAGGACCATGGTCCTGCTACAAAGGAGATCCAGCGGGAGTTTGAGAATGAACGCTGAAGAAGAAGAATATGTCGTCACAATGCTAGAACAAATTATTAGACAAATTCCTAGGATGCAAGTTTTTCTATCTATCTATGCGATATGTCCTATACAGAATGTTGTCCTTACTGCCACTCTGTATGTCTCTTGGTTCTGTGCAAGCTTTCCAGTCTCTTACAGTGTAATGTTCAAAAAAAGTCTTCAATATCCTTTGTCCATTGCAATATTTATGTCTCTTGTTTTATTTCCTGCAACTTTTCCTACCATGATTAATCTTTCTAAACTATTGTGTCTTTTCAAATGTCTAAAATATATTTGCGTACATTTTTTTGATGAGCCATTCTTCTTCTATATTCAGCAAGCTCTGGGACGGTCTAAATAACAAGGAAGCATATTTCAAACTGTATGACCCATCAAAATAAACTTCCGTCAAAATTGCCAATAAGAATGGATGTGTTCTTATATTGGTGCTCAATTAATCAGATTTCCTTCCCGTAATAACCAGCAACCCAACCTATAATATTGTGGCCAGATATTTGCAAAGAATAGTATAGATAGGAACAGTGAGGTTTTGAGTATGCTGAATATAGAGGAAGGATGGCTGGTAAATATAATTTTACATAGAAAACTGTAATATTGATATATAAAGAGACACAATGGCATGGAAAAATGCATATTAGAGGGCAGAATTCTGGGAAGTAGAAGAAGAGGTAGACCTAGAAGGAGATGGACTGATGACATCAAAGACTGTATAAAGATATCATTGACGGATACAGGCAGATTGACACAGTATAGAATCAGGTTCAAGATATCAATACAAAGACAATGTTCTGGAACGAACGTCACATGATGATTATGACCCACATTTTCCTTCTGCAGTACAGGAAAAAATTATTTGAGAAATCTGAAAAGTTCAGAACAACCACTGATCAGAATGAGTGATACTTTTGTTTTACTCCCATATGATGAAATTGAAGACTGCAAATCAAAAATCAAGACATGGGATACTGAAAGATGACACTAAATATTAGTATATATTTCAAGATGACACTAAATATTAGTATATATTTCAAGATGACACTAAATATTAGTATATATTTCAATCATGCCATTTACAGATCTTATTGGTTATGAAATAACATGGATACGCTTCAAGTTGAAAAGGGTTAAAAGATTGACTTAATTGTACTCGGGTTACCCCATATGTACTCCATCTCTCTAAATGACGTGGCATATCTCCTGCCGAGAGTATCACTTACTAGTACGTAACCATGTAGCTTCAGAAATAATTCCAGTTAAAAAAATACTCTGTAAACAAGATGCAGTGAGCAGGATTTTAACCCTAACCTCTGAGTAAATGATTTCATCACTACACAAAGGAAGTCCCCAAAATGAAGCATCCCTAGCACAGACATTGTTATTCAACTATTTCTGAAGTATGAGGTACCACAAATATATCCAACTGTATCACCAGTACAATGTGGATGGTCGGGCTCAAACCACAAACTAATTAATTAGATGAATTGGGTTTGTGAGACCAGCTCACTATCAACTCTGCTATCAAGTCAATGGCGCTACACTCAAGACTCACTCATAAATGTTCACAATGATGATGTTCCTCCTTCACGAGTAAATATGAACATAGCATTAAAAAACCCATTAAGTTTGGTGTTTATCAAGTCCACAGATAGTTGAGAGAAATAATCCATGCTTGAAAAATGTTACAGTGAACAGAAATGAAGGTCTTTAGATGAGGGAAAACTGTCAGACTTCTTACATTTTTGTCTCTTTCAAACTGCAGTGATCTATTTTTTGCACAGTTTTTAATACTTGCCCTGATCTGACTATGCCAAGAAGGACAGCCAAGAGCTATGGTTTCCCAAGAGCTTGGGTCAATACTGCAGTGCTTGAAAGATGTCTTCACATAGTTTTTAAAATGCTTTTATGACCTTCACTTAATTGTTTATCTCACAAAAGAACAGTCTCCTTGGATAACACTCGTCTGGCATGAAAATTATGTAACTAGGTTAAGGAAGTTTATCCAGACTTTTACACTTTGAACTTTTTAAGCATCAAATGATTCTGATGCACATAGCAATGCAGGTGGAATGATTTCACAGTTGACCAAGTTGAGATTAGACTGGATTCAGATATTTGCATTAAATCCCCCCCCCCCAAGATGTACTGGTACATGCAGTTTGTAAAGCAACATATTCATTAATTGTTGTAGTCTGTAATAAAGTACTGCTAAAAGTACATGTTTATTAAATAAGTGTTCAATTTTTTCCAACAGATGTCAAAGGAGAAGCATGTTAATGTTTCTTATAACTTACTAGTTAAACAAATCCTCCCTGCCCACAGAATTAGAGTCAGATGGCTGCTGAAACAGAGGGTGGAGCACTTATGGGAATGTCCCATGTGCTGTGAGGCCAGTTTCTATCAGGAATCCCTGTCCACCGGGTATTCTGTCAGATGTGTGTCTTATGTACTACTGAATTATACCAAACACAGCCTAGATGTGTCATCAAAAGCAGTGTCCACATACAGGAAACATTTGCTAACCATTCACTTCAACCAACTTCAGCATGTTGCCCTTGTCCATCTTCAACTCCCCTCATAGCAAACAGAAATGCTAACCCAAGACAGTAGATCAAACATAGAGAACAAAATTATACAAGAATAATATATTATTACTCTATTCCATGCCTAGGCAAATACTAAATAATAAAATGTGTTTCAATATTTATATAATTGGTGAAATTATAAACACATTTCAATATTATAATTCACTATCAGACCTCATTCACATTGATTCAATCATTGAAGAAAGCAATTGCCTTTTTTTGTTCACTGCACTTCACACCTATTAATAAACATAACTACTTAACTGTTGCAAGACGTGTAAATTGTAAAATTAAAATGTATTTTTTTATATTATGAAAACGTTACCTACTGCCGAATTCTGACCATTGGCGCAAAAAAAAACGGCAAAAAAAAAACGGCAAAACATCGTATTTCCATTCTATAGACTACATCCGAATCATGCTGCCATTTCGAGTTCGTGTTGTATGATCATTCTCCCTCTACTTAAAGATCTGGCGGGAGTTTGAGAAAGAACACTTTAAAACAAAACCGTCACCTGAATGAATTAGAATGATTATGAATGCACGATCTTTACACTATGTATCTTCATAATCATCGAATGGCGATGGCAGCAGATCTCTCACTTGTTTATCATCAATCATCTTCAATAATAATTACATGAATCATCAAAATGCCCCGTTTCAATTTTGAATGTATGATGCTAGGTAGTAATCTAACATTCTCTACAAGGAAATGACTACCAAAAACATTTAATAATTCAGTGAGACATCTGTGACCAACCGACTACACTATCGATTTTGTAATGCATGACTTGTATACTTGTGTATACAGTTATACTGACTGTATAATAGAACATTGCAGAGACATACACGCAGTATCTGCTACACAAGATATTTTTTAACAGAGTAACATCCCTTGACGTGCAGTTTCTTTTTAACTTAATTAAATGCTTGATTATTTAGTTAAAACCCTTACAAATTCTAATGAACTGTCTGAACATGATCCGGTACTTATAATTGATTCTTAGATTAATTTAATTTGGTGATGAGTATGTTTGTTGTTATTGTATCATAAATGATGATGACACAATTTCTTAAATCCACTTTTGAAATCCAGTTTGTCCTTGTTTATGGGTTTGTGTGCGAATTCTGGAAGTGAAGCATGAACAGTAAACAAATGTGCCCCCCCCCCCCCCAAAGATAAGCTGGAGGAAACTAATGTGTAGTTTTTAAGAATAATGGTGAAAATTCCATGGACAGCTAAGAAAACTAATGTAGAATTTCTCAGAGATATTTTCTTTGTTTCTTTCTTTTCGCTTAACACCCCCCCCCCCTTTTTTTATATACGGATTTGTCTGTCAGAATAGTATCAATGCTAGAGATACCAGCTCTTTCAGTGAGTTTTCTTCTTCTGCGTTCATTCTCAAAAACTTACAAATTGTCATGATGTAGTCCGGAGAATAGAATGCGCTGTGTCATTGTTTACAGAATTGCTGCCATATCTGCGCCTTTCGGTCTGAAACATCTGTATTCAGCATGGCTTCGTGTCACTTTGACCCTATATGGGATGGGAAAACCAACTCCATCCCATAACTTCTTTAGTCGCTTCTTACGACATGCATGGAAGGTAAACAGTGTTGATATTCTTTGCTCCCCTCTCTTGCCCCTTAGCACAGGGGCGTTTCAATGAGTAATATCCGGAATCTTATCTTGCCATTTTATGTTCATCATTTTTCTGAAACAAATAGTATGAAATTGATTGAGCTTTCTCTGGTGATGTATGCATACGGTTCATGTTCAATAGCACATAACAGCACTGGAAGTACAACTGATCTGTAAACTTCCAGTTTAGTATGTACGCCAATGCTATTTATATACCATACCTGAAATATGAAATAAAGACATATCTTCCTCCAGATGTAATCCACAATGTAAATAATATCGTACTGAAATGAAATGTGTAAGGCGTATCATTGGAGTTAGCTTGAGAGACAAAATCAGGAATGAAGAACTAAGGAAACAATTAGGGATCAAGTCAACATTAGAATATATTTATAAACAACAAGTTAAATGGTTCGGCCACATAACCAGACAGAAAGAGCAAAGTATTATCCAAGAAACCCTCAACAAACGATACGAAAACAGTAAACATATTGGACGCCCTCGTAAAAGGTGGATAGTGTATTAGAAACACTCGGAAATATAACAGCAGAAGAGGCAAATAGAAGGGCAAAATACCGTACGCTCTTCTCAACATCGAAAGGTACATGAGTACAGACAGAAGAAGAAGAAGAAGAAGAAATATAACTTTATATGTATTAATGGTAAGTCCAAAGCTGGTACATCATTTGGAGACTGTATAGTTGATTTATAGATCAGCCGCAGAGCTAGCATTTAGAGCATAATCATCGGCAAATAAGAGATCCGTGTGCTATTTAACCTTGGTTTCTGTTCAATGGCATCGAAAGCTAACATTCGCATTTCCTCAATGCGGTATCTGATATATATTCCAATGACCATATCTGTAAATGCACCATACAGCATATCAGAAAACATGATACTGAACAGGGTTGTGCTAATACACATTTATGTTTAGCTCCGTTTGAGACAGGAGAAGTTGCAAATATATACTTCTCAATCAACCTGGACTTTATATTGCACTAAAGCATGCAATATCTGCACCATTGTGGTACATTTTTGTGGATAAACGTATTTTGCCATAATTTTCCACAAACCCTCTCTACTTACTGTCAAAGGCTTTTGTTAAGTCTATGAATGTTGAGCACAGGTCACAGTGATGTGATTGGCATCATCTTCTCTGTGATAAGTATTGAAGTGATAACGCTTTACGTCTGTTAAGAGGGAATCACGACTTCCTTAAGTATATCGTTAATGTTATAAAAAGAACCACGACAAAATCTCCTTAATACGAGGTCTGTCAAAATGAGACGCGTTCAAATGGGTTTATTACAAGATTAGGAAAGGTATATCATCAGTCATATTATAATTAAGAAAAGCAATAATTAGGGGGAAATGTATCTACCAAATATTAGGAGAGTCGTCAAAATTCACCATATGCACTTAAAAATGCATCCCACTGTTCGAGTAGGCGGTTAATTCCGCCAAAGAAGGAATTTATTAGCTTATTTACTCAGGTAGTCACCGATGTCACGCCATCTTTATCGAAGTGAAACCGTTTCCCCATTATACTTTCCTCAAGGGTCCAAACAAATGAAAGTCACATGGCGATAGATGATGTGGGCTAGATATGGTAGAACTTCGCATCTTTTCTGTGCTAGTGCTTCTTGCACAACATTCGCCACATGTGGGCGAAAGATACAACCACGCCACATCATGCATATTCTTTACAGCTGTATGCAGCTTGTCTACTGTGTTCGTGTAGCGGATAGCATTGATGTTCACATTAGAATCTTCAAAATCCACCAGCAACAAGAATTCTTCTTCGTCAAATGATAATCTTTCCTACAGAGATTTGTGATTTGAAATGTTTGTTCTTTGGTAATTCTGGATGTTTCCATTGAATGCTGGCTGCTTTGCTGCATGGCTCAAAGTGGTGACAATGGTTCAGCGTCAGTTACTATTTGTGACATAAATTCATCCTTCTCCGAATGGTGACGCTGTAAATTGTTCAGTCTCAACCCTATTTGTGTTTCCTTATTATGGTCAGTCAATAACTGTGATACCATTAGAGTATACACTTACCTATAGGGTCTACTCCAGTTGCTTCCCAATCATAATTTGAACTGTCCATAATAACACAGATAATGCATAGCTAGCGACAACTGTGACCAAGCCTGTAGATAATTGGGGAGTGTTCAACCCCCATCCCTCTCATAGCAAATGAGAGCATGACTTTTAGAACTAAGAATGTAGCCAAAAGTGAGCAAAACCCCTGTCTTAGCGATTTTTCTCTAAAAAGCCATCACATTTCTCATCAAAAAGAAGAAATTGCACAAGAAAGCGGGCAGCATTTTCCCTTTTTTTAAAAGTGAAATCCCCATTTTTACTGAAAACGTATCTACGACCTTGCCGTCGTCGGTCAGCACGTTTGATGTATGAATCTTGGCGATCTGTTAAAACGACATGTGCTGATCCAGCCCGGAAGAGTATTATTTACATGTCATCGTTCCCAAACATCCTTGCCTAATTCTTCACGGTTATCTTCAACACACAATTATCACCATAATAATAATAATAATAAGACCCATAATCCGTCAGGATTGTATGTGTACCACACTGGATACATCAGCACAAAAAGCTCTCCAAATAATTCTATCTTCAGCATTCGGAGTGTTAAAAAAAATAACGCCCAGACCATTCCTTGATGTTATCAATCCAGGATTTTTTCTTTCCCCTTCTCTTTCTTCCAGTGCCGTGTGGTAGATTTCTCCGTATGATGCGAGTTTTCGAAATGCCGCTCCCCTTAGAAGGTTTTTCATCGAAGTGATACTCCTGTCGAGAAAGGGAACATATAATAACGACACTGTTACCTATCAGCACATCTAAACAGGCCACTAAGAAGGTTTGTGTGTAGAGTTGGCTGTTCCATCGCATAGAGGGTGAAAGTAACACATATATCATTCAGAGGTCGGATGTGTTAGAATGAAGCTCAGACATTGCAGTCAATCTGTAAACTATGGTACAATGCATTATTTTCTCTGGGCTAGCAGAATTTTGAGAACGAAACAGAAAAAGAATAAGATAAGTACCAACACCTTTATATTCAACTACAAAGTAGGCCGTGATTCAATCCATATACTTCATAGATACACACATGCCGAAATCGGATGTGCTAGGCCTACAAGGCGCATAACGGTGGCACAACGTAATCACGCTCCTGGCGGAAATCGCACGGATATCCGTGATGGTTACAATGGAGCGAACGCAAAACAAAAAAAACAAACAAACATAGATACACATATGTAGGTAGGCTCTGTCTAGAAGTATGTATTATTGAATCCCACTCTTGTAAAACGAGCCAGAAGTCAAAACATACCACACAAATAACCAATACTGTAATTCAATGAATTTCACTTCATCAACAATCCGACAAAACAGTGAACAATTTCACACAGACGGGAACGAAATATTCCATCCATCTTTAAACTCATAACCCATGAGGGTCGTAGGAGTACTACATTTGATGAATCAGGACAACATAGTCTTCAACGCGATTTCTTCAACGGTGCGGCGAGTTTAGAAAAAATCGTGTTCTGTCCAGTCCTTGATGTTGTCTGTCCTTGCTTTTATTTGTCATGCTCTACTTCTTTTACATTCGACCTTTACCTGTAGTATTGTTTATGACAAGGAATCATGTTGGCATACATGTCTAAATGCCATTGCAGTATTTAAGTGGGCGAAATGTTTCGCTGGTGGTGCCCATCTCCTAAGCGAAGGATTGCACTAGAAAGAAAAACATATCTCGTGAGCAAGCCTACATTTTAATGATAAGCAACTGTTGCCTTGTTTAAAAGCCAAAACAAAGACCGCCGAATAATATAAATTATATATATATATATATATATATATAAAATGCATATCCCTTGCCGAAGACGGATGTGTTGGGCCTTGGCGCAAATAAAACGGCAACACAACGCATTTCCATTCTCTGGACTACATTCACCTGGAAATCTTGTATGTTCATTGTTCTTTTACAAGAGAAATCCAGTGGGAGTTTTGAGAATGAACGCTGAAGAAGAAGAAGAATGCATATCCTATTCAGGACGTAACCATCAACCCATAATTTTTTGTTTGTAGTGATTTTCTGGGCAATATAAATAGCATAAGTTCAGGAATTTGCCATAGTTTTCTGAACGGTCCGGATACACAATTGCCTGCGGCGCGGAATCCGAACTCGGTACCTTCACAGACGCTCACTGTAACACGCCACCACAGAATCGGACATAATATATATATATAAAGATGAGAAACTAGCACTGAAAATGTGAGCAACAATGTTTTACAGAACATAATATGATTAATACGACACTCTCAAAATTAAGGTTCTCAGGAGTGATATTGGACCTAGGGTTGCTGCTTTGTTTCTCCCAGCGAATGTTAAAGATTAAGTAAATTTATAGACCGACCATAAATTACGTCAGCAAATGGGAAGGTGGGGTCTGAATTAGTTTGACAGTATTTGATAAGGGGAATGAGGGTTTATTGATCTCAGCAATATCTTTTTTTTCCATATATCAATAAAAAATTTTCTACAAATTTGAAACAAATGATGTAGTTGCTTTTGTCCTTTCTTTGCTAGAAATATTATTGGGGATAGTAGGGGCAAAATGTCAAAAAATCTTAAACCTGATTGATGGTCAGTCTCTTAATAATGATTTATATGTCACGCTTCCTAATATCTTGCTGGTTAGACAAATATTCTCATATGGAATTGCAAGTCAATGGCTCTTAACTTTTTTTGGTTGTTTGTGTCTTTTGTATTCCGTGACCCCTCCCCCAATAGAGTTCCCGTCTGGTTCTGTGTGAAATTGTTCACTGTTTTGTCGGATTGTTGAGGAAGTGAAATTCATTGAATTACAGTACTAGTTATTTGTATGGTATGTGTTAATTTCTGGCTCGTTTTACAAGGGCGGGATTCAATAATATATGCTTCTAGATAGAGCCTACCTACATACGTGTATCTATGAAGTATATGGGTTGAATCACGGCCTATTTTGTAGACTTCACAATAGAGCACGAGAAAAGCTCGTTACTTTCTCCATGACTTATATTTCTCACTAAATATAACTTAAATAGACAAATTTTTACCGCTCACCTCCCCCTCCTTCCGTTAGATGACATTGTATCCCCAATTTCAAATGTGTTCTCTGTGACCCCCTGATAGTGGTTATCCCCCCCCCCCCACCTCCATGGGAGCCATATAATCCCCATGAGAACCACTGTTATAAATGAACTTTTGGATCACTAATGTGATGATTTCAAATTCCTTGAAACGGTGCACATACGACATCAAGTGTTTGCTCTCGTCTAACCTGCGGTCATTAAGTACTTACAGTATGTAGACCTACCCATTATTAATCTGTTACACTCATACTATTGTCTATTTTAAAGGCAGCATACTGTATAGCCTATGCCTTTTTCATGACCTGAACACCTGCATAATTAGAACAATATATCGAACATAAGCATACAAACTTTGAACAAATTATTGCAAAAATGTTTTTTTATTGAACGAACAATGAAGATATTTATATTACATAATTACCATGAAATCAAATAAATGGAGCGACACAGTAAGATTCTAACACATGGGTGGCCAACCTTTACATTCAATGCTCTAATTTGGCCATACCCAATATCAAAAGCACCAATCGACACATATACCCACATTCCGTTATTTAAAAGTATAATCATATGGGCTTTAGTCGTCTCTTACAACATGACTAGTATGTACCAGTATTGCTATTCTTTGCTTCCCTTTCGTGGCCCGGAAACACGAGAGACAGGGAGGTCAAATGTATGTTTTAGGATGGTTTGTGGGCATCCGAACGGGAAATAGGTAGAGGACTTTGCAAAACGGAGGACAGGACATCTTCACAGTACAAGTGACGTCGGAAAAAATCTAGCATCATGTACTGCTTCCCTGGCTGCTCATATAAATCCTAAGTATTTAATGGTATCAACTTCTTCTTGTTTCACACCTGTGTTAATAGAAGTCTCGTTGTGATATATGTTTGTCAGTATTATGCATTTCGCGCTGTTTATTTTCATACCATACGTTTCGTAAATTATTTTTTTTTTTAAGTTTAGAAGTAAGTTCTTGAAGACTTTTCTCACTCCTATCTATACGATCAATGCCATCTGCGGTTACGATTTGAAATTGTTTGATGGCTATGTAAGGTCTCTTGCAATATGCGTTCCCATAATAGGTATGTTGAATAACACGTGATAATATAAATCTATGAAAAGCGCTCAATATCGCATGTAAATATAACAGCAATAATTGCTACTGTGAATAGTGCTTCAATGGTTTCCATTATATTTTATCAGCTGCACCTGGATGTGAGAGGCGGTAAACTCACGTCACAATCTTTGTCCTGTATGCGGGACGTCCGGCTCAGATAGTCGTTCACCCCCGCAAAAGAAAATAAAGTCTATTTACTGTATTAACTTGTTTGGCTTGTTTACATTTTCTTGACTTTTACAAGAATTAACAGCAGAATAGTAACTTTTGACCCACTATTTAATATATGAACACGAATATTCCAATTGAGTTATCGTATCTTTCTTTCTGTTAGAAAAAGATATTCGAACCTTTAAATAATATCTTATAGGAAAATCACCTTCAAGGTGTAATACATTTAGCAGAAAACTAATTAAAAACTGGATTATTATGCACTTAAAAATCAGATGATCATGTGGTGGTCTTTTGTGGATACAGATTTCTGTTATGTGTGAGAAAATAGTGTCCCAATAGTTTTCTAAGACGACGCCATTGTCATGAGAAATATACGATTACAGAGCTTTACAATATATCTCATAAATCCCTCCTGGCAGATGGGTTTGCCATAAATTATCCTTGTTTTCTAGTACTCAATCATCATCAAGTGGCGTCTCCGCAATGAAGGTTGGCTGCAGCGGATCTCCAACAACCCCTGTCTCTTGTCTTGGTGGTGCACTCTGCTAGACTGTAACCTGTCCATCGTGTGATGTTACTCTCCCACTTGTATCTCTGCCTATCTCTTACTCGCTTCCCTTTGATTTTACCTTCAAGTAAGGTCTTCAATAAAGTGTCATGTCTTTTAATGTGTCCACAATATTTTATTTGCCTGATCTTTATTTCTCTTAGGTGTTCTTTCTTCATATTAAGTGTTTTAGCACCTCTTTATTTGTTTTCTTATCTTTTCATGATGTTCTCACTATTATTCTATATACCCACATCTCAAAGGCATCAATTTTGTCTTCTAATTGTTTATTTAGTGTCCATGTTTCTGAGCCATACATTAATATAAAATAGGTGTAGCATTTTATAATTATCATTTTTAACTTGTTTGTAATTTGTTTAGATGTTCATATTTTCTCCATGTTATTGAAGGTACTTTTAGACATTCCTATTCTCCTTTTAACTTCTGTTTCACATCTGCCATCATTGATGACTATGTGTCCAAGATATTGATAATGTTTTACTTGTTGTAGTTTCTCTCCATGTATTTTTATGTTGTGTCTTTGCTGATTATCATGGTTTTTTGGATTTTTTTATGTTTATATCTGCGTATCTAAGGTTGTCAGAATTGAAGCCAGTTTTACTATTTTTAGTAATAAATAAGACTGCTGTAAAATTGTATAATAGTGTTGTTCATCCGTCATAGTTAAGGATGACCATTCAGCTCAGCTGGGATGATGATGGAAATGATGATGGCTTCAATGTACCCGATTGTGACTAATGAGTCATATGCATGGATTGAATTGTATATCACACTCTGCGCATGTGTGGGATGCGTCTTTGAGATACTCAACAGCTTTTGCCTTTCTTCTGGTGCTTTTTATTGTGCATCAAGATATATGAGATTCTCGGCAGCTGCTGTACCACTATTGACTCTGCAATAATATGTATTAATTGCGAAAAACTGAAATCTAACAGGTGAGACTTGAAACAGGGTAATGGAGTTTTGCTCATCAATGAATACCCAAAAAATACACAAGAACACACAAAAATCGACGTTTCGACCAAATTGCCTATATCAGGATTATATATGACAATGACAGCACAAGACAAAAGAAAAATAGCGACATCAGAAATTATATGTCTACGAAGAATACTCGGAGTGTTATTAAGAAATAGAATTAGAAACGATAACATCAGAAAGATAACCAAAACAATACCAGTATTGGGACACATCAAAAGACAACAGATCAAGTGGTTTTCACACACTTCCAGACTACCAATACACAGCATGCCACAGATGGCTATGACGCATAGACATCACGACTATAAAGCCAGAAGCAAACCATTTAAAAGATGGATCACAAAAATCAAAGAAGCAACAGTAACAAGCTTACAAACAGCACACAAGAAGGTCATCTCCAGAGAACTCTTCTGCCCCTGACGCCGAAAGGCAAACTAGGGCCACAGCGTATAAATAGATATAGTATTACATATATATATAAACGCGAGTAGGAACGACTTAACTGACGTTCACATGGTCTAGCAAAATGTGGATATGACCGGAAGGAGTGGAACTAGGCCAGAGGTGAAACTACACAAACAGGAAATATATACACACCAAAATGCATGTAAAAACGAGACGAACATAGAAATAAGGGAATAACAAACATGATATCATCCATACGACCGGTGTGATCTCGAAAGATTGAATAGTGCTAAATTCATATGTATAAAGATTGAAGAGTGCTAAATTCATATGTATAAAGATTTAAGAGTGCTAAATTCATATGTATAGCGGTTCTCTAACGTTTCTTTTGTGCTTTTCTCTGACGACCGGACCAGTCACGCGCTTGAGAACCGGCATGTATATGAATCTCGGATACAGTATAAGTAGACGCCACCACATAGTCGAGTTATTTCCCTTGCCTATGTTGTTAAATTCATAATTTAATAATTTAAATATTAATTTATTTAGGGTTTGGGTTAGAATAGTTGCGTTTTACATAACTAACACTAACCCTAAATAATTAAGTATTTCAATTATTAAATGATTAACATGAAATTTACAAACATAGACAAAGAAAACAAATGAAACATGTGGTGGCATCTACTTGTACTGTACTGAATCTGGCACTTTAACCTTTCGGGATCAATGAGCGTCACCCTTATAAATAATAAAATGTTTTACACTCATTTTTCTGTTTCCCCATCGAGGCCAACTCCTTGACGTGGAGATGGGGGCTTAGTCCAGCCAACAGAGGCTGGAAACTAAGATTGGTCGGGCCAACCCAATATCGAGCAGGGTCACAATCCTGCCCAAGCAAGCACAGATGCTGAAGTCAGAGATGCCAGACCGAGAGGCGCACCAGCAACCATGGCATCATGCAAACCGAATAGTTGACATGTCTGCACGACGAAAGATGTATGGGAGCACTGAGGAGCTTTCAAATACAGCAGCATTTATTAAGAAAACAGGACTTGCTGTGTAGACATGTCAAACTGCGAACGAGAAGAAGACGATTTCTCTGTTTGTCTCGTTTTCACATGTAATTTGGGTGCGATTTTGGTATATTTTCTGTATGTGTAATTTCACCTCGGATCTACGAGGGGGAGTCAATAAGTAAGTCACAAATTGATGTTGGATGGCAGGAAAATGCAGTAGGTGGTTTCTAAAGCTGTTTATAGTTGATATCATCATAGAACTTTATGTTTATGTTCGCTAGATGGCGCTAGCTGTACCTTGCGCATGCGCAGCACAAAAAACAAAATGGCTACTGTACTTACAGAGTGTACAATCAATGAACAACGTGCTGTTGTGCGTTTTTTATGGGCAAAAGGACTGCCTGCAAAAGACATTCATAAAGAAATGCTTCCTGTTTATGCTGACAATTGTTTGTCCCGTAAAGCGGTGCACAGCTGGGTAAAAAAATTTGAAGGAGAAGACATGATGAACAGGATTATTACTGGGGACGAATCATGGGTGCATCACTACCAGCCTGAATCAAAGCGTGCTTCAATGCAATGGAAACATCCTTCTTCGCCTTGTGTCCAAATATTCAAGGTTACACCATCAGCAGGGAAGGTTATGCTGACAGTGTTCTGGGATTGTCAAGGAGTGCTTTTAACCAATTTCAAAAAGAAAGGTGACAATGTGAATTCTGAATCATACTGTGAAGTTCTATCAGTGCTTCGGGATGCAATTCGAAGAAAACGTCCAGGGCTGCTGACTAGAGGAGTGCTACTCCTTCATGACAATGCTAGACCACATACGGCTCGATTAACTCAGGAGAAAATAAAAAATCTTGGTTGGAAAATTCTGGAACATCCTCCTTACAGCCCCGATTTAGCCCCTAGTGATTTTCACCTTTTTGGTCCACTAAAAACCCACCTTGGCGGGAAGCATTTCGCGACTGACGCAGAAGTTGAATGTGAAGTGAAAATGTGGCTTAAAAAGCAGAGCACGCAGTTCTACACAGCAAGTTTGGGAGGACTCATAAAACGATGGGATAAATGCATCAATGTTGGTGGAAATTATGTTGAGAAGTAAAGGGATAATGTATGTGTAAAAATAAACAGTTTTCAGGTTTTTATCGTCTTCAGTTTTTTTCTAAAGAGCCATTTGTGACTTACTTATTGACTCCCCCTCATAGTTTCAATCCTTCCGGTCATCTCCACTTTGTGTATGTAAACTTGATAAAGACATTTTGGTCGAAACGACGATTTGTGTATGTTATTATGTGTGTTTTCGGTGAATAGCAAAACTTCATTACGTTGTTTCAAGCTCCAATTGTTTAATTCTGCGATTCCAGTCTGATCTGTCTTGTGCGACTCTTCCATGAATTTATGTTTATTTTGAAGTAAGTAATTGATGTCTTAAAAGTGTCATCATTATAATCAAGAGTGCCTTTAAAACGCTTCTTCTGTCCTCCATCCTTGCAGGAGCCAGTCTGTATAAAAACAATAGCTGATCGACCGCGAGTTCCGCGCTATTACTATGTTTCTAGTATTTATTGTAATCTTTCTAGTATTTTATTATTATTCAAATTATTGGCATTAAAATTTTTTTTTTTTTTACCAAAAATGTGGCCGCAAACGGATTCAACCATCTGGCAACCCTGACAAAATACACACACACTCTCTGTCAATGATGGCGAATCATTTTGATGTGTCGGAGCGGGATTTTCAATTTACAATGGATGCTGAAAATTTCAGCATGTGTGTTTCTGTGGATAAATATGACGATGCTTCTAAAAAAAGGAGACGAACAATTCATGGAAATGAAATTAAAAAGGTAAGGTTAATAATTAATCTGGTACGCCATTAATCTTAACTGTTGCGTCAATCGAACTTATTTCTAAATTACTAACCAAATGGTCAGAGGGTGTCCGACAAAGTGGATGGTGCCGCAGTAACCTAATGAACAAATAGTCAAGCAAAATGAATTAAACAGGTTACTAAAACACTTTCCTTGCCTATTAATAAAAATATTAAAAAAACATACAATAAAACTAAACAGGATAATTCTCCACGTATCTGCTCAAATTGAACCTTTTTCAAGAGACAAACAACAGAAAACAACACAATAAAAAACAAATTGAAAATAGATGACTAGATTTCATCAAACCGAAAGTGGGAAATTAGAGGCACTATAGATGTAGTTGGGATGTTTATAATGAGTGCAAGAATAATAAAAGAAAAAGATAAGAAAAATACCCCTTTTGTCACTTTATCAGACGGGCAGGTTTTAAGAACATAGTCACAACAGGCACGACTGAAGGGAACAGAGACAGATGGGGACGTGAGAAAATATTTGTTTGACAACCTAGCAAGGCTTGGAAACAACGATCCTGATAACAATACTGTGAACAGAGAACCATGGTCAACTACGCCAACCAGAATGGCATATGATAATGATAGATGAGTAATGATGAGGTTGTGGGGTGAGTGGGTTTAGGGAAGGAAGGATACAAGAAGAATCATCATTTGAAAACGCTTGGAATGAATGTGAAACCAAATATAGACATAAACATATATATAAAACCAAACCTAAACATACATAGAAATGTATACACACACCAAGAGTTAAGAAATAAATATATAACAAAATGGACACAGATGTGTGAAGGATACCCACACAAAATGCACAGGCATGTAAATGTATCCACACACAGGAAAGGGCTCACACCAGAATAGGCATACATATTGACACAGAATGGAGATACGTGCATTAACATTTTATATATATATATATATACACATAAATATGAACATGCATCCACATAAACACTTTCTCACATAAATAAAAACAATAACATGAACATTCACACACATAGAAACATATACATATATTAATGTAAATATAAACGTTCGTTCACATAAAGATAATGCTATAACAACTGCATATGTATACATACAAATGTGTGGATACATAGAACCATGTAAAACAAAATGCATATACAAATAACTATACATGTGTGGGCACCCATCGAAGAGACAACTGCAATAACAACGAGGAAATCAAAATCTAAATATGTAAATGATTTAACAATAACAAAATGGCATTCCAATGTACAATTGATGGACTAGAGTACAAAATAATCACATATTGACATACACAAACGAAAGAAGACATAAAGGAAATATATAGAGGTACGGCAAACACAAAAATAATTACTCACGAAAGTGTACAAAGACAAATAATTACAAGAATCAGTGCAATACGGGAGTAGAGGGTATAAAAAAAAAGGTGGGTAACTCAAACAAAACAGTGATTAATGTTCATTCCGTGTGGTTAACCAATCGTTATTTTGTTGGCTGCAAAGGCGCAAATTGCAGTGCAATTAATAATAAATTAGCCTGTCTATTAACGTAAGTTTTAAAAAAACCCTTTATACTACTTATATAGGTCCTCACTCAATTATAGGCCGGCGGAAATATACCTATATACTATACTTAAATAGTAAAATATATAGATTGGACTATGCCTAATACTAATCATCATTTTAATAGGATAGGTTAATATAGGCATTATATAGGGCCTATGCTAGGCTAAACTTAATAAGTCTAGTGTAGCCCTGTAGCCTAATCACTAGTCTGGTAATTTTGTAAACAGCCACGATGCATGACTATAAAACCAAAGAAATCAAACAGTAGGTACTTGGACAAAATTTTCAAAATAGTGCTACATAATTACAAATAATATAGTTAGATAGCCCTTAAAAATTGCAATTCATCGATACCTCAACTAAGTCTGTATGTCAATCTTGAAAAAAGTTATGAGTTTTTTTCTAATGAATTTGACATCAAAATAATTTACATGGAACATATAGGAAAATGTAAATAAAACTTGTGACTACAAAATGTAGCCAAGCTGATAATTTCTGAATTATCTTTGTTATTTTCAATAATACAATACACAAACTTAAACTATACATTTTTGTGTGTTGCGGAGACAAGAGCCTATGTTGATCACATTTCTGGAATTTTCTGATGGACACAGAACTAATTAATATTCAAAATGGCTGCTAATTTGCATAATTAAAATGAAAATAAATTATATTTCTATTAAACATAATAAAATACCACAGAAACTATATATTTTTGTATTCACAAAGACATACCACATCTGTTGATCACATTGCTGTGATTCTCAGATGCACGTACAACTAATTAATATTCAAAATGTTGGCTAATTTGCATAATTTAAACATATATTGATGTTTTAAATAATTAACTACTGGTTTGGGCAATGTTTTACCCTCTTAAAAGTTACATCTATAAAAAGAAAAATGTTTACAGAACTTAATCAATCTAGTTTCAAACACAACAAATGATGTGAACACTATTTTAAACCCTGTCACAAGAAATTTATAGCCTAAGCAAAATTTCCCAAACACGCTAATCCCAGATGTCCAAGTACCTACAAACAGGCCTCATATGATATATATTATATTGGCCATTATATTTATATCTAGTCTATCACTATCTATCTCTGTGTTGTCATTCAAGTGGGAGTTAGTAGGCCTTACTACTTACTTAGTCAGTGACTGTCATTTGAATGTGAGGAAGGAATCAAATGACGAGTTATAATTAGGGCATAGCCTATATCATATGAATAATAATTTATATTATAATATATATATGAAATAAATTATTTAATTTCACACAATACATGTTCTCTAACTGAGCATGTCTCTGTATTCATTGACAGTGTTTTTCAACCTCATATCATTCAAGTACCTTAAATTAAGGGCACCAATCATGCTGTAACTACCTTTATTACGCTTCTACCTCTGTAACAGTTAGCATATATTATATGCTAAATTTGAAAAGACAATTAAAAACATTCAGAACATCTCACAGTGCTGAGTAGCCTACTCGGAGATAGGAATGTCAATGAATGACCAGCCAGTATTGCACCGAAATAAGAGACAAGGTGTACAGTTCGAACAGTGGAAGCAGCTACAAATTGTGTAACACTGTATCAAGTGTATCAGGATCGCTGTTGTATTTGTGTCCCTTCTGTGCCAGGTTGTTAGTTAAACTGTTTAATATTTTCTCACGTCGCCCTATGTTCTCTAAACCTCCTTGTCTCACAACATGGCCAAAAAATGAAGATTGTCTTTTTCTTATATTATTGATTAAGTTCTCTCTCGTATTTGACTCAACACCTCAACATTAGTTTTCCGGCAGTCCATTTTATTACTTGTTCTCTAGTTGAATTGTAGGCCTATATATTACTAATATAAACCCTAGGCTATATATTTAAGTTAATATATATAGGCATAGTTTATCATAGGTAACAATACTACAGATTAAGCCCTATTGCATACACTTTATTTCCTCATGAAACATTTATAACAACGTAGCATTAATGATTAATTCAGGTTCATTCATTCCATCCACATAGATAGATCTGCGTCATCTTCTCATTCGCAGTTTAACATGTCTACACAGCAAGTCTGGTTTTCTTAAAACATGCTGCTGTATTTGAAAGCTCCTCAGTGCTGTCTTAGAAAGTTTCTGAGGGTATCCATCTCTGTGGGCCACTGTTCTTCCCATAACTAGTTGAGTGTAATGCAGGATACGTTCCGCAGTCTGTGCTGCATGCCTACATGGACACAGCGGTGATGGAACCAGTCTTAGTCTATTATTTGTGTTCTGTCCTGATGTGCAAGATGATAACCTGCTCAACTCTGTCAAAATAGCGATAGTTATCTTTTGGATGGTTGAATTTCCTATTAGCTTTGATGAGGGACCCCTTTTATTGGAAGGTGATTTCTTGGTCTGTGCTTCTATGTTGCTCCATCTTTTGCCAGCATGTCTGCCTCTTCATTTCCTGGTATGTCACAGTAGGATATTATCCAATGTAGTACCATTCTTTGGATGCTCACTTCTCGTATGGCTTCCTTCAGGTCTGGCAGTTTATTGCAGTCAAGGGCTTGTAGGACAGACATTGCATCAGTAAAAAATACAGTATGTTGACATTGATTTGTGGTTTACGGTAATTATTCCTGCAGCAGTGCTTAGGGCCTGTACTTCTGCAGAAGATTCCAGTTGGTGAGCATGTAGATTATTTTTCTTGATATTTTATGTAAACTTCAGCACCTCTAGTGTTCACTGCACTAGTTGCTAATCCATCAGTATACACTTATATCCATGCTTCTTTGGTGTACATATCTTCAATCATGTTGCATACTATTGTTTTCGTATGGAGAGTATTCAGTTCTCTCATAGTATACAGTAGTTGTTGCTTATGGTGGTTCTGATAGTGAGATTTTGATATTGTTTCCATGGAACTGGAAAAAGTGTTGGTGTTATTTCTTTTGTTATGTCTGGTAGTTCTTCCTTATATTCTGGGTTTTTTTTGGATAGGTAAATAAATCTGCTTCTCTTCAGCCTTCCATTGATTAGGTCACATAATTTTATCTTCATTGGGTGTGCTGGCGTGCTCTTGTACTTTTCTGCATGGATCTTAGTGTCCCACTTGTATGGTAAGGGGGTAATGCCTGTAATTTTTTCCATCTCATTTATTTCATTCATGTTACTTCATGACACCTGTGATGAGACAAAGTGTTTGATTTATGTACCTTGTCCAGGGCTTGTAGATGGGAGTTGGCTGCTGAAGTCCATGCTGTTGATCTGTATTCTAGTACTGGTCTAATTGCACCTGTATATATCTTTAAGGTTGCTTCATTGGCTCCCCAGCTTATTCCTGCCAATTTCCTCAAGGTGTTTCATGCCTTTGCCTCTATTTTCTCAATGTGAGGCCTCTATGTCAGTATGTACATCGGCTCCTCTTCTATTTGGATACTTCATTTCCAAATTTTATCTTCCCTGCTTTGTCCTTATTTGAGATTGTGAAGAGTGTTGTTGAGGACTTTTGCGCATTATCTTTACAAACTATTTCTGTCCCATACTGTTATGCTGTCTACTGCATTTTGTATTTCGCTGGAGATCTTTAGATGTTTTTCTACACACCACACCACCATGTCATCAGCATACATAGTAACTATTACACCTTTTGCAGTTCACAGATTAGATTGTTTATAAACACAAGAAAACAGAGTTGGAGACAGTATTTAGCCTTGAGGAACTCCATGTTTTAGGATAACGTTTTTGTTGTGACTCTTGCTTTCTGATTGTGTAGTAAAGATCATATCCACTTAGTATGTTAACTCCAATTCCATTTCTGTGTAGCTTTACTATCAGTCGATCTTTCCAGACATTTTCAAAAGCTTTTTGGAGATCTATCCATAGGTTGAAAACTTCCTTCTTGAAATGCATCTTCAATGATCTGGAAAAGGAATGTTAATTTGTCTTCTGTGCTGTTACACTCTAAATACAGCTTGTTCTGGCACCAATAGATTCTCTGATTCTGGGTACCATTTCAATCTTTTTTTGACTATCCTTTCCGTTGTCTTGCGGACAGAACTAGTTATGATTATTGGTCTGTAGCTGTCAGACTTCTCTTTTGTCTTGCCTTTCTTTATGATAGGTCACATGAGCTCTTTTCTCCACGACTGTGGTACATTGCCTATACTCCAACTGTAGTTATTTATATATTACAGCATGTCCTAGGATCGTAAGCATTTCATTGGTGATGTCGTCTAGTCCTGGTGATTTTCTATTCTTTTCAATTTAATTTCCTAATAGATACGTGTAGTTCTTCTAATGTGAATGGTTTAGACATGACATCTGGACAGTTTGTGTTGTTCTTATTATTGTTTATTTCTTAATGAATATTTCATTGCATGCGTTGATGGCAATGGTACTTTCTTTTCTATATACCGGTAAGATGATACTGTGTGAATAGTAACAATAGTACTTACGTAGAACACAGGTTTTAGAAAATTCCACTTGAACACAATGGACTATCACTAAAACTAAGGGGTTATGAGGTGTAAACAAAAAACATCATCATCATCAAGTGACATAGTCTTTCCAGAACGTAGTCTTTCCTATGGATCTCTTGAATTCTCTGCGGTCTTGAGCAAGTTGCCCTGCATCTTCCAGTGACATGCGCAGGCATTCTTGAATGTCTTTTGTCCAACGGCGTCTTGGTCGGCCTTTGCCCCTGTTGCCTTCTATCATCCCCTCCATTAACACTCTCTCCATGCCGTCGTGTCTCTTAATATGACCGGAAAAAAGCTAGCTTTTTCTTTAATAGTGTTCAGAAGCCAGCCTTCCTGGACGTTAATTGTTCGTAACACCTCCTGGTTTGTTTTCTTCGCTGTCCATGGTATTCTCAAAACTCTTCTATAACACTTTAATTCAAATGATGTTATTCTCTTGGTCACTGTTTTATTTAGTGTCCATGCTTCACATCCATATGTCGCCACAGGAAATACACGTTTGTGGTAAAAACAATTTGGTTCATACACAAGACATTTTCAATGTTTTGAACTGTCAGGTCTATCTCAAGAATATATAAAACAAGTGGGTAAAAACAATGTTAACACCACAGAGGCACTAGATTTTTTATTTTCTATAGGATTCTACAAGGTCAGAGTTTACCTGTATCTTCCAATTTAATTATTTATCACTGAGAGTTGCTATCATCATTTACTTGCTTTCTACATCATCTACTCGTATCTACATTTTTCTCCCGTCATTTTCAAAAATTAATTATTGGGTTATTTCCCCTCCAGCTTCTGTGTTTCTATCTTTACTTTGGTGAACTTCACTTTTGTAGTGTGGTATGGTTCTGTCTCTACCATATTATATACTTCAGCCAGTTCTTTCTGTAGTTTTTGGAGAGTGTTGGTCTAATATGGTACATAGTTCTTCCTTGCTCTTCATGCTATTGTCTACTTAGATTCTTATTCTTTCCGCTATTTAAGCCAAATTCTAGGGTGCAGGATACCAGGTCTTGGATTAAGATGCTATAACATCTTCGTGAGAAGACAGTCAGTGGATCCTCTGAAAATTGAGAAGAATTATGTTGTTGTCTTCTTGTGAATTGTCTCTCTTCTCTCCTTATGTCATACAATTATTGTATCCCCAGCTTTGGAAGTGGCTGTTAAAGTCCTCCACTGCCAGGAAGTGTTTTTAGAGATGTTAATACTAGTCAAGTATAATGGGATGTTCTTTGGGTAGTAGCAGTTTAGTATGTGGAATTCAAGGATGTTTGTTTTTTATGTGAATTATCTGGTATTCCGCACCTTCCCTGTGTGTTTTGGTTTCTGTAGCATTGATGTTATTCTGGATCAGTGTTAATATTCCATCTTTTCTCTGATCATTCCTGTAAATTCTAAAAAAACATTGGTAAACTTGTATCTTGAAGGTTATTTTTTTCCATTGAGGTGGGTTTCCTGTATGCAGCAAACACTAATCTCTTTCTGATGCATGGTGTTTTCTAGTAGTTTTTTTTGTTGCTGTTCACCCCCTCTGCATTCCAGTGCATGATGTTTAGAGGGATTGGCGTCAAATTTGGTTGGCCAATTGCTTTACTCTTCTGCTTCCTGGCTCCACAAGGTAGACTAGAGAGACCTACAGTAATTGGGGGTGGATTCTGTGAGGTACAGAATCTTACACTGCTTCTGCAGGGGGAACTTTACAGGGTGAGCACCATGACGATTTTAAAAATGTAATCATGTAGACGAGTTGAATTTGCTTACTTGGGCAGGACTGTCATCCTGCTTCTTTTATGGATTGGTCCAACCAGTCTTAGTTTCCATCCTCTTTTGGATGGGCTAAGCCACATTACTACTTCAAGGGTTCGATGGAGTGCAGCAATGTTCTATACAAGAAAATGTTGCCATTAGTGTTTAGAAAACCTTTCAGATAGTGACCAGCCCCTAGTGTAAGTATTATGACAATTGCTTACTCTTCTTTAATCAAATGTGTCATCTCTCCTGATTTGGAGAAATCACAAACCAATATTATGTGTAAGTTGTAAGCAGCTGAAGATGATGCTTAAAAAATGCAATAACTTGTCATTGCAAAAAGTTAATTTTTTATTCTTTTCTCTCTCTCCACTCTTTTGAGTTATTACTCACATATTAATATTAACAAGATGTGTACACTTTTAAAATAAATGTAAGCATTGCCTTATATTGATTCAATCCCCTCCCTGCAATGCCTGAACTGGTAAAATGCAGTATTGACAGGTTTTTTTTTTTACATGCTTTTCAACTGGCTAAGATGTATACCAATATTGTTTAGGGTCTCACATCTCACCCATGTGTTACTGGAGTTTGAATGGAGAGCAAAGAATAGCAACACTATTTACCTTCCATATATGTTGTAAGAAGCGACTGAGGTGATCATGGGGTAGAGCAGGCTATCCCATTTAAGGTCAAAGTGACCCAGAAGTCATGCTGAAGTTGGTTGTGTCCTCAAAAGGCGCTGATATCACACCAAAAGACACAACACATTCCATTCTCCTGACTACATCCTGCTAATATGCATGAGTTTGAGAACGAATTAAGATGTCTTAATTAATGGTAACTTCATTTTTATTCCCTTCTGTTTTGTCTCATTCATACGGTTCTAAAGTACTTATGGTATTTTTTTTTTATGCCTGTAGCTAATCTTTAGTTTTATGAATTATTTAGTTTATTTCATTTGTCAATTCTGAAAGCGTCATTGTAAATAAATGTATGTTTTCTATAGTTTAGACTCACAATTCTCAAGAATTGTCTGAAAGTCATCTTTTATCCTGGATGTTTGATGACTTCACAGATTTGACTTTAAATTACTAGTAACAATTAAATAAGTCTTTATTTGAGTAACCAACAATATGCCATCCCGACAGTAACTTCCCTGTAAGGTGAAGTGAGTTCATCCATCTTCTGAACATGACTGGTTTAGTAGACCAATTCTGTCTTTTCATTTCAGGTTTTGATTTCAAACAATTTCCAAGTGATTTTTAATACAGGTCAAATATTGAGCTATAATCATCTATTTTATAATTTACCAATTTTTCCACAGCAGTTCACTCACATGTGATACTTTATTAACATTTTCCATTATTTTTCTCAGGAAAATGTAGCAGTTGATAGGTGCTATTTTGAAAACAAGAAAAAACTAAAATTATCCTCTAATGGCAGCATGTCTAGTGGTGTGTCCAGTATGACACTTTCACAGACTCAAGAAATGGGTTTTAAAGATGTAGTGAGAGGTACATTGCGGAGAAGAGTTTCCACTAGTTTGTTGAAACACAAGTTAAAAAAGTTTCAAGTAAGTTAAGTTTCATGTTTGGGGAACCATTTTTTTTTTTTTCCTAATGCAGTGTTCAAGTAATAATACATCTTATCATTCATAACTAAATCAATATACAGTAAGATAAATATTTGTCTTTATTATTTCACTTCATTACAGTTTTATACAGTGATTATTTTATAGGGATTCATTTTGTGAGTTTTTGTTATGTGTGAATATTCTCCTTTTCAGTGGCATATTCTCCCTGAATGTAACACACATATTGAATGCCTTATAATTTTGAAATATAAAAATAATGCAATTTTTTTTAGCAATTAGTACTAAAATATATATAAATATATTTACTAGTTTCTAGTGTAACCGCATTCAATTATCACGAAGTGGCTGTCCCTCTCTTGATTATTGTCTAGTGAATTTACAAGTCTGTCGCAATAGCTTCAGGTGTGGCTAAATGAAAGTAGTGCCAACCCATGCAACTCAAAACTTAAATGCCTCAAGGACATTGTGGTCGTTCTGCTGGTGCCATGGAGAAATACATTGTGGGTAAACTTTACGACGGGACAAAATATTTTATTGCAAAACACAAAATTACTATTTTGATTGCTGTTGTCAGTTTTGATATATAATAAAATCACTTGCATGGGTAGTTTAAGAAGTTTACTATACTTGCAGTGTTTTCAAAAATAATTTTCAACCAAAATCCAAGTATAGAGGAGGACCCAATGAAGTTTAGGAATGAATGCTAAAGAAGAAGAAATAATCTTGCTGTTACAGTATAGGGTGGATTATACATGACAGCTTCCTTTATTGAAACACCCCATTTGTTTAATTATTGGCTTTATAGAGTGTGCTAGAATCACCATAAATGTGATTATCTTACATCATCATCATGTTTTGTTTATAGATTTGCTTCTGCCTTATAGAACATAATTTATGAAATATAAGCTTGACCAAAGAACAATTTAATTTTCTCACTATTCTTCACATAATTTGTTTATACTACTCTCTGTGGCGTATATTTTTCTTATTTTGCTGTAATTTATCATCGTCCAGGATTACTCACTAAAATACCAGTGTGATAACTTAGCACTGTTGAGTGACAACTCAAATGTCCAAGCAACAGGCACATCCAAAGGTATGAGAAGCCAGAAAGTACCACCACTTAAACCTCCTCGCCAAAAACCTCCAAAGAACTCCAAATTATCCAAACCTCAAGAAATATCACAGATCTGTAGTAAACGTTCTCAAGAGCTTGATACGGTAAGACTGCATAACTCGTTTGTTTTTATTATTCTTCATTTCTGAATACAGCCACATTCATGAAAATTAACCAGAGAGTATTGGACAAGATTTGAATCAGGTTTATTCTTGCAACTTGAGTTAACACATTTTATAAATTTGTTTGTTCTTCTGCGTTAATTCTCAAACTTCTGCAGATCAGCAGGATGTAGTCCAGAGAACAGAATTCGTTATATCATGCTTTGACAGTATTGTGTGCCTTTGATCTTGACATGACCGACGTCAGCTGGATTTCTGGGTCACTGTAACCATTTATGGGATCTGATAGCCAAAACCACGACATGACCTAATTATTCGTCTCTTATGACATGCATGGAAAGTAAAGTGTTGCTATTAAATTCTTTGCCCAACTTTCGAGCCCAGGCAACATGTGTAATGTTTGTTCTCAAATTCCCGCTGGATTATATCCAAGCAGTGTCCAAGGTCGAGAATGAGCGGACTGGTTCCATTCCCGTTAGACTCATAAATAGAGTGTGTTGCCGGGTCTCGAAAGGGTAGCAAAGAATAGCAACACTGTTTACCTTCCACGCATGTCGTAAAAGGAGGTTATGGGAAGGAGTTGGCTGTCCCATCCCATATATGTTCAGTGACCCAAAGCCATACTGAAGTCGGATGTGTCAGGCAGAAAGGCGCAAATATCGCAGCAATTCTGTAAACCACAACACAGCCGTTTTCCGGACTACATCCTGCTAATCTGCAGGAGTTTGAGAACGAACGCAGAAGAAGAAGAAGGACGATCTGGATGATGTTAACCTTAGACTCAACATTGACTATGAATTTGCATAATCATGTATCTGTTCTTTTATGTATACAAAATTTAAAATTGGCACAACAGCAAAGTGTAATTGTGGACAAGTCAACCAGACTTCAGAACATATACTTCAAGAATGTGCAAACTATGACACATTAAGATGCACATACTGGCCTTCTGATACACCAATGAATGTTAAACTTTATGGTACAAAACAAGAAATGGAAAACACTGTCCAATTTATACAAGAAACAACACTGCAGATATAGACATTATTAGCGAACGAAAGAAGAAGAAGAAAATCTGTTCTTTTCCTTTTATTTGGTGGGGTTGGTTGTTGGCATGGTGTGTGATATCCGTGGTGGAAGATTTGGTGGCAGCGGGTTGTTGGTCTTAGTTGTGGTGGCGATAGGCAAGCCACTGTTTGCATTGTGGGCAGGCTTGATGGCGGTGTCTGCCGTCTCAGCATTGGTGGTACTTGTTGGGAGACCGTGATATACATTAAAAAAACCACCAGTTCCCGCCGAAGACGGATGTGTCGGGCGATTGACGCAAATAAAACGACGACACAGCGCATTTCCATTCTCTGGACTACATCCTGCTAGAAATCTAGGACAATGGTCTTGCTACAAGGGAGATCCAGCAGGAGTTTGAGAATGAACGATTAGAAGAAGACGAAATAAACAGTTGTGCTGACTAATTTCTAATAACAATGTTGCTTTGAGAACTTGTAACTGTGACTAAATCAGTAGATTATTAAAAAAATTGATTGATTCTGTACAGCCTACTATCGACAAATCATACTTTCTGGTGTGCCTTCACACACAATTTATACATTTATTCAATTTCTGTATGGATTAACTGAAGAAGAGCAACAATGTAAAATCTGGAAATCATTCACGTATATTAACTGGAAACATCTATCTTGTTTAACGGTGGGTTTGCTGTCTCTGATGTTACAAGGAGACCCACTTCTTGTGTATGAGTTAATTACCAAGCTTTATCCTGAAACTGACTGAATGCTGGACAACCTGAAAACTGAGGGATGACAGTATGAGTACAACCAGGTACAGACGACAACAATTAATACAGGAAGAATACCGAAACAACAGGAAGATGCGTAATGAAATGTAAAGAAACTTACAGATACGTATTGTCTTATTGATGTAATTAGGATTTAGATAATAGTCACTCTTTGAAATCGTTAGTTAGAATCATGTATGCCTGTATTTGTTGATGTTTATATTGAAAAAGGCATGTTAGGGCCTACTAATAAAAGCATTAACTTTAGCTTTTGACTTAATTAAAGTGTGTTATGAGATGTCAGTGTGTGGAAAGGTAGTGAAGCTAGATGTGGATAATAGTCTGTCAACCTGCTATACCAACAGGAAATAATGGAGAATCTTTGAAAGTTGTGCCTATAACGGTCACAGTGGTTCTGGCGACAAGTTTACCTGAGCGTATAACATTCACACATAGCGTATAACAACATACGACCAGAATTCCCTGGAGTTGATTCTAATCCTTTCATAATGGTCCCGGTGGCCAGTATTGTTGAGGAGGAACTCCTGAGAGTAAACCTTTCATAGTTGTGGTATGCGTCTTGGCTGGTTATCTCAGTTTTCAGTACCTATATATAGGGCAGACTGGTCTTGCTCGATTTTAGATGAGCCTGTGCGGTTTTTCTTCTTCTTGGTTCATTCTCAAACTCCTACAGATTAGCAGGATGTAAATCAGGAGACGGAATGCGTTGTGTCATGGTTTAGAACATTGCTGCGATATCCGCGCATTTCGACCAAACACATCCGACTTCAGCAATGCTTTGGGTCACTGTCCCTAGATGGAATGGAAAAGCCAACTTCATCCCATAACCTCCTTAGTCGCCTCTTACGACATGCGTCGAAGCTAAACAGCGTTGCTATTCTTTGCCCCCTTTCGGGTCCCGGCAACACACAGGCGCCTGGGCAGTCTTAACTTTCATCCTCTGCGAAAAACCACGGACCTCTGTACTAGTTAAAAAACGCTGAAGTTTATAAAAGAAACAAAACGTCAGATATAAGCATGTTCCATGCGAACGAAGGAAGGATGATGCGCAGTTAGAATTGCGTGCTTTCTGCCACGCCTTACTGTCTGCCAACTACTTGGGAGTGATTATTTCTTTTCACACGCCGACTGCGTGGCACCGTCGGAATAACCTCCCTTCTCATACTCACGCGCTCCAGCCCAGACTCGTGATTACCTCCCTATTTTTTATAGTCAGTTTTTCTTTGTTCCTAACAGTAATCCGTGGACATGGCCAGAGCGTGTATTTAAATCTAATCGAGTACTCACTCACACGATCACATCCCTCCCTATATCCCGTTTTCTCCCTCCCCTAACAGTACATGCATCACTTCTATATCGGAGCACACGTCAGCCGACGTCGTCCAGTTACAACGATGGTCTCTAGCACACACTCTACTCATGCTATACCATTTGACATTTTGAATTTCGAATGGTGCCGCGTTTCTTTGTTCAGAACCAATGAGAGTTGTATGTAGTATCTTTTTTATGTGGTGAGCTATGTTTTCTAAAGTATTCTTATATGGTTGTAAGTCTAGTACCTTAGGTAAAAGTTGGGACAACGAATTCAAATGTTGCTATATTTAAAATTAGTAACTACGTTACTTTTATAACACTGTTATAACAACAGTATTCACAATACACGTGCGTGTTATTCTCACACGGAAACTTGTATTGTTTGATAGTTTATGCTGAGACTGAAACAATATCAGTGCGTTACTTACACATTCATTTGGTCTGACTGAGTTGTTCAGCGTATTATAAAGTTATATAGTTCAAGATGAAAGCTATCATTTGTTGTTGGTAGCAATATATACAAAAAATAGTTGCTTGTGTACATATCAGTAAATTGACGCCCAGGCCATCTATGTACACTAGATGTGTACATGTCGATATTTTTTGTGATCAGTGTCATCGAGCACGTGGTTGTTGGTGCTGCGATTTCGAGTAGTGGATGTGTTGTTTTCACATTAGTGGTTACTCCACGTAATTGCCTAGTCTGTAAGTTTCACACAGTCTAATTGCTAGCTGTCAGTTATAATAGCTGTACCGAACTTTACTGTTAGATGTGTAAGTAGTGATTACATACAATAACATATAATCTTACTGTTAGATGTGTATGTAGTGATTACATACAATAACATATAATCTTACTGTTAGATGTGTATGTAGTGATTACATACAATAACATATAATCTTACTGTTAGATGTGTATGTAGTGATTACATACAATAACATATAATCTTACTGTTAGATGTGTATGTAGTGATTACATACAATAACATACAACTTTACTGTTAGATGTGTATGTAGTGATTACATACAATAACATACAACTTTACTATTAGATGTGTATGTAGTGATTACATACAATAACATACAACTTTACTATTAGATGTGTATGTAGTGATTACATACAATAACATACAACTTTACTGTTAGATGTGTATGTAGTGATTACATACAATAACATACAACTTTACTATTAGATGTGTATGTAGTGATTACATACAATAACATACAACTTTACTGTTAGATGTGTATGTAGTGATTACATACAATAACATACAACTTTACTGTTAGATGTGTATGTAGTGATTACATACAATAACATACAACTTTACTATTAGATGTGTATGTAGTGATTACATACAATAACATACAACTTTACTGTTAGATGTGTATGTAGTGATTACATACAATAACATACAACTTTACTGTTAGATGTGTATGTAGTGATTACATACAATAACATACAACTTTACTATTAGATGTGTATGTAGTGATTACATACAATAACATACAACTTTACTGTTAGATGTGTATGTAGTGATTACATACAATAACATACAACTTTACTGTTAGATGTGTATGTAGTGATTACATACAATAACATATAACTTTACTGTTAGATGTGTATGTAGTGATTACATACAATAACATATAACTTTACTGTTAGATGTGTAAGTAGTGATTACATACAATAACATATAACTTTACTGTTAGATGTGTAAGTAGTGATTACATACAATAACATACAACTTTACTGTTAGATGTGTAAGTAGTGATTACATACAATAACATATAACTTTACTGTTAGATGTGTAAGTAGTGATTACATACAATAACATATAACTGCTGTTAGACGTGTAAGGAGTAACTAAATACAATAACATATACCTTTACTGGTAGATGTATAAGGAATTATTACATACAGCTTGTCTGTTATATGTGTAAGGAGTACCTACATACAATAACATATAACTTTACTATTAGATGTGTAAGGAGTACCTACATACAATAACATATAACTTTACTATTAGATGTGTAAGGAGTACCTACATACAATAACATAACTTTACTGTTAGATGTGTAAGGAGTACCTACATACAATAACATAACTTTACTGTTAGATGTGTAAGGAGTGATTACATTCAATAACAATTTCCAGCAAATATGTAAACTCTCGAAGTCTGTCAAGGATATCAATAAAGTATAGGCACTTATTTAAAAAAAATAGTTGTTGCCTATTTCTGAGATCATACTGAAGACACTGATCTCCTGTGGTTTTCTAGAAATACAACAAATTGTTTGCATATCAGTTTAATATGATGGGACCTCTTCGTGACATTATCTGGACAAAGGTGAGTTAATGTCTTTTTCGTGATATTGTTGTGTAATTTATAAAGTTGACCCATCTGCAGTGATGGCACATCTAGCATTCCCCATCATCTATACAATATTTTTTTCACATTGACAGGTTGTCATTCCACCCCTCACTTTCATTAGTCACCTATTACGCCATGTATGTAAAGACCATTTTATTTGCATCATCAACTTTAGAAGCTCAGGGTACAGTTGTCACATGGCCGGATAAGATATAGTTCCACAAAGAATTACTGTTAAAGACATTTTAGTTTTATGTTGTTTAATATATATATTATATATAACAGAAAAATAACTTACAAGTTTTGGTTGTTGAAATCGATAGAAAAATTATGTTACTGCAAACCTTCAACATAAACACACAGTAATTAGTACAGGATTGTCACAGAAACATAGTAACCAAAACATGGTAGTCACAGAAACATATAGTCACCAGCACAAGATAGTCACATAAAATCACCAGTACATGATAGTCGCATAAAATCACCAGTACATGCTAGTTTCATCAAACTACGACTGTTGAACACCAGTGTGATATCCATGTTGACATATGGTTGCACAAGTTAGAAAATGGCAAAGGCGCTGAATAAGAAATTGAACTCATTGAAAAATAAATCTCTGAGAAGACTTAAATATTGGCTGGGAAGAATTCAAGTCACATATGCCAGTAAGAGAAGACACCAAACAGAAATATGTTTCTACAGAAATAAGAAGAAAACGATGGACTTATATCGGACATGTACTTTGAATAAAAACAGACTGCCAATACAATCATTAAAATGACTATCTGATGGAAAAAGAGGAAGACCAAAAGAGACTCTTTGCTGAACAGCTATCAAAGAGGGTAAGACTATGAGTCTCAACAATATAAAGGAATAAAAAAACATCGCTCGAACAGGAGAGCTCTGGTTTCTGTCCTATGCATAATGTTCGGCGCTGAAGGAGCATATATAGATAAATAGGCACTATCTATATGCTGTGGCCCTTATTTACTTTGCGGCGTCAGGAGTAGAAGAGTTCTCTTGAGATGGCCTTCCTGTGTGCTGTTTGTAAGCTTGTTCCTGTGGCTTCTTTGATTTATGTGATCCATCTTTTACATGGTCTACCTCTGGCTTTATAGCCGTTATGTCTATATGTCATGACCATCTGTTGCGTGATGTCTATTGGTAGTCTGGAAGCGTGTGAAAACCACTTAATCTATTGTCTTTTGATGTGTTCCAATACTAGTATTGTTTTGGTTATCTGTCTGATGTTATCGTTTCTAATTCTATCTCTTAATGACACTCTTAATGAGTATTCTTCGTAGACATGTCATTTCTGCTATCACTATTTTTCTTTTGTCTTCTGCAGTCATTGTCCACGTTTGGCACTGGTATCACAGTGATGGGATACTAATAGTCTTATATAATGCAACTCTAGTGTCCATGGTGCATTTTTTTTCTTAAAAATACTTGTCATCTGTCCTAGGATCTGGTATGTTTTATTGCATATATTTTGTATCTCTTTGCTGTTTTTCCCTGCACTCGATATAATGCTTCCTTATTAAGTGAACTCCTTTACCTGTTTACGGTGTTTAGTTCCATGGATATATTTATATTTCTTTCTTTGCTATTGTCATTATTTCTGTCTTTTCAATATTAATCTTCATGTTGAATTTTTGAGATGTTGTGTGAAGTCTATCCATATGCTCTTGCAATTGTTCTTCTGGTGTCGCTATTAGTACTTGGTCGTCTGCAAAGAGTAGTTTGTAGCCGTTTGTTCAATTTGTCTTTTATGTTATCATCTTCGTTGGTACTTATTATTTTACAGATGTGGTCGATATATGTTATAAAAAGTAGAGGGTATAGGACACACCCCTGGCGAACTCCTGATTGGATTTGGAACTTGATATTCCTGCTTTTACTTCACATTGGCTATCATAGATACAAATCTCATAAAGTCACCAGTACATAATAGTCACTTTTTTGGTATCCTTATTTTTGCCATTTTTAGGGTGGCTAAACACGCGTAAAGTCAAGAGTTCCATCTTGGAAAGTTGGCAGGCACTAGCCCAGCTGCCTTACACGGTGCTACCGGTTTGTTGACAAGTGCCGATTGATTTTTCTATCGAACGTTCGCTGTCTGCAGTAGACTGGTTGTTTGTTCTAACTGGCGTTGTGTTAAAGACTAGAGTAGAGTTTTTATATTGTTTATCAATCTCCGGAAGGATTCGCTGACATTAATACACATGTAAAATACATCGTATTTAATATGTTTATCACTGTGTTTTAGAATTATTTCGCTGGTGTAGTTTATCTGGTTTATTGTAAATTACTAATGTGCTTCTACGTGCCTAGGAATGATGGTTTGGTAACACATATCCTAGCCGGCTGACTAAGCAGGTTAGCCGATCATCGTGTCCATTTTGTTACAAATCCTCCAAAAACCAATATATTCACCTTGTTGACGACGTATTACATAATATGTGATCGCGAAAATGCGCCGAGTTTGTTGTAAAGTACGTATACATGTTTTCGAATTAAAAACATTGGACGAAAGTGAGAAGTTATAATTTGAAAAATAGGACCAAAGATATGTGCTATTTACTGTGAAATGTGAGGATTATTGTAACTACATGTCATCAACAAGATGTTAAATATAAAATACTGGGTATATAAATTGTTAATAGTAAATATACAGAAATATAAATAATCTGAAACGTCAGTACTAGCCTAAGATATATAATTTCTAGTAAATTAGCATTGCGACAACATAAGTAGCGAGCCAAGGATGTATATTTCAATATACTATTAAAATTAAATGACTCATCAGATGGAAAGTAAATGGTGACACGACTAGCTTGGAGAAATAGGGGTACATGTTAGGCAAATGTGGCCTCATCACGTGATAACTGTCTATTAGATTTGATATCATTGAGCTTCGGTGACACGGATAAAAATATCAATACTGTTTACCTTCCATACATGTAGTAAGATGAGACTGTGTGTTTTGATGTGGAGTTGTCTCATTTCATATGTGGATCAACATCCATAGTGACTAAATAGGATTTGTCAGATTAAAAGGCGCTGATATCGCAGCAACACTATCATAACACATTCTGTTCTGATTACATCTTGTAAATCTGTTTTAGAACGAACGCAGAAGTAAGGAGGAGAACAGCTCAGTTGAGACACATAAACAAACATCTGATGAAATATAGAAAAGATGTATGCTTAATTACATTAGACAATCTTATTGATGACTAGACAAATCAGGATGGTGATTAAAATGACAAAATGCATATTAGTTGGCAGTAATATGGTTAGAAAAATGAAAGTTTACAATCACGGAAGTATTAACTGTATATGAAGTGTGCTTGAAAAAATTGAGGGGGGGGGGAGAATCACTTTATGCAGTCATAGCAATATAATGAGCATAGAACAAGTGATAATTTTGTACAGAAATCACCATCTTAAATAGTAGGTATATATCAATGTTAACAGTTTACATAATGGTTTGGTTTGTACAACATACACATGTAGTTTGAAGAACGGAATCTGCGGGATTATGGTTTACTGCTTAACTGATATTTGCGCCTTTTGGTCTGATACATTCGACTTCAACATGGATTCTGGGTCACTTTGACACAATATAAGATGGCCAACCACTACACCATAAAACCTAGTCGCATCTTTCGACATGTATGACATGTCACAGTGTTGTATTTTTTTCCCTTTCGAACCCCGTCAGCAAACGGGCGAGAATGTTATATTGAGCAATGTTTCACAACATCAGTATTGGGCAACCGCTGTTCAGGGAGTGCATGTGAAAAATCCTTTACGAACTACACTAGGTATTGGGCAACAACTGCTCAGTGAGTTGACAAAAACTACGCGTAGCGTGTGAGTCATCAGAAATCTACATGGCACACTATGTCTCATGTCTGTAGAATAAACATAAATAGATTGTATAAATAGAACACTTTACTTTGAGCAAAACATTGTGGCGACCGTGGGAAAATTTCAGATGTACAAATTACATAGTTGCTGTACTTCTATCGTGACCCTCAGCAATAGAATACCAACGAGCAGAATCAAGATACTCCTTTTACGTCATGTTTTCGTTTATTTACGTGCATTGCGTTTGCAGGCGACACAAAGTATATAGTACTTTGTATACACATAGTGACCAACCAAAACCACGACAGTACTCAAATTCAACACGAATTTCTTGACAAGTGAGAACAATAAATGTGCATTTAGTGCATTTTATTGTATCATCTTCATGTACCGTGCCGAGTGGTGTAGGTGGTCATCATTTTATTATATCATCTTCATGGACCGTGGCGAAGGCGGTTATCGAACTTCATACATTATTTTCATATTCGCCGTGTTGTTACAACTCCACCGTTGACTCATGACCGTATGCAATAGAAAATCTCTGCACATAATTACTTAGGCAGATTAATTATTCGCTATTTTAAAAAAAAAATATTGTCGTTTTCCGTTGGTCACTATTTATATACTTGAGTCGTATGCCAAAAATAGCCAAGATGACCGCAAATATATAAATATTGACCAACGGAAACACGACAATAATAATAAAAAACGTCACAACTATGTGCTAATTAATTCTGTACAGATGTCTTCTATATTGTAGATGGTCATATGTCTGACTACCATACTATGATGCCAAACTATCCAGTATTTTTTATCTTTGACCTTTCCCTGTCTACTTCCCCCCTTCCCATCTTACATATGTCTGTTGCATTACATTTCAAACCTTCTCAATATGTGGACTTTAAAAAACAAACAATGTTGAGTAACTTTCTCCATCATTATCTCTGTATTCGTTGTTCCTAGCTGTCCATGGCATTCTCCCGAAGAACTGCATATCCATGTCGTCTAGTTTCCTATTTTGTTTAATTTAATGTCCTTTATTCTCTGTCATACCACGAAAGTGACCCCCATGTAGCATTAACGTACTCGTTTCCTTACTTCTATTGATATACTTGTTTTTACACAAGATATTTTTAATTTTATGAGAAGTTGATTTTGTACGTCCAGATTTGGCTGATTATGTGTTTTTCATATGCATGTTCTCTCTCTCTCTCTCGCCCCCTCCCCCATCTGATGGTATGTATTTAAATGTTTTATTGTTGATATATAGATTAATATTATACACGACCATTCCTCCAGTCGACTCAGCTGTAAATGAGTGCCTGACGCATGAGTTAGGGAAGGTAAAAAACAGCAAGGAAGGGAACTGGCCACCCCACCTAATAGTTGCTGCGGCTTAGTACATGAAGAGTTAATCTTCATCCCCGACGGCAGATGCCATGGGACCTACATTTACCTTATATAGACTAAAATGATATAGTTTAAAATATACCATGTGTAGAACATTGACATTCAACTAATGTTGGAGTTTTAGGCATCACTCATGCATTAAATTGTAAAGACAATATATTGTAAAAGATCGGCTTTTAAACAATGAGCAGTCTGAAGTGGACCCACTTTATCACCGAGCCGACCCACTTTATCACCGAGCCGACCCACTTTATCACCGAGCCGACCCACTTTATCACCGAGCCGACATTTGATAGAATATTAGACCATCGAACAGACATATGAAAGAATAATGTAGGAAAATATACAATGCATCGTTCATATTGAAATTATTTAAGCCGTCTAGTGTCAGTGCTGCTAATGTTTTCCTGCTTCATTATTTTAAGGTTCTTGTACCTACCTCTACCTGTCTGTTAGGAGATTGTTGTGTTGTGACCGGATCAGCCTTTCTTAATATGATGCAAGAACGAGGTCACACACACAATGATAAGGCTTGCAGCAATATGCTATGTCAGGCGTGGGAAAGTTGATTCTGGGAGTGGGCAGACGATGTGATATGACTGTTATTATATAGTTTATCATTCACAGAACAAATTGTATCTAATACTAGTGTGGGAGCGCTTCTGTACAAGGGATCGCATATATTCATACTCACACCACTGGACATTTACACGTATTTTATATGACGTAGAAGACAACCCGACTCGGTGGCGGAAAAGTACCGGGCGCGTCTGTGACTGTCGAGGTATCGAGATCCAATCCGCCAGAGCGATTGTGCATCACAACTATTCAGAAAGTAATGGCTTGATACTAAACGTAAATATTGCATATGAAATCTTTGCAGTCATTAAATGCTCAGTTGATGGCTACATTACGAAAAAAGAATTGGTGCATTCTGAAATAATGAATTCTATATATTTCTGAATGGTTCTTTGCCACTTTTCGACTTTATTACATCCAAGCTGTAAACTGTAACTCATCATTTTCCTGCTCAAAGCAATTTCCAGCTATGTCAGTCCCGCATACTTGGTTTTCTGCCCTCGGAAACTAACATAAATTGGGAACAAATCCTCTCAGCACTGTACACCATTAGACTAGTAGTCCTGGAAATCAAAGCTCTGGAGAACGAACTCCTTTTCATTTGGATAAGAAAAAAATAATGACCTGTTTTCAGACTTCATTTCTGGTTGTTGCGACGAAACAAAATGCAGCCAATATAATATTTTATGTTGTTTATTTCCTTGATTGTTTTTTTTTTTTAATTCTCACATTTTCCCGAATAGTATAAACGGAAGAATGTGCTAAGCGAGGTCAGATTCGGAAGAATACATGTCTAATGTATATTTCCAAAATCACTTAGGTGAGTCATCTAATGCAATGTCCACATTCACCGGCGTACGTTTTAAAACTTAGAAACAGGCACGTTAGCCGCTCTGGCAAATGCAATCCTTAGTGAATGGAGTGTTGCAGCAACGGTCACCCCTGTCCTCAGTAGAATTTAACTTTATTTTTGATAAATTTTTTTCTAAGTGATATATATAAAAAAAATAACGCAATATTTTTTTGAGTTGCTACTTTTCAACCCATCGACTGTGCCCACCTGATCATTAACTTTTGTGGCTACCCGAAGTATACTCATGAGGTCATGAAAGAGGTCAAGGTCAAACATTTTAGGTAATAACTCATGACAGGTTCATGAGGAATCCCGTGAAACTTAATAAACAAAAAAAATGACAATAGAAGATTGACGGTCCTTGAATAAATTCAGTTGAAAATTCAATGCAGAAGTATTGTTCATCTCACTACAGAACGACGATACTACACCATAGATTAGCATCTGTGTCCTCTACAGTCCACTCAATGCTAGCAGCTCGTCGACTTTCAGATCACACGGCTAGGAACCGGCTACACAACGTTGGTCTTTGGGCTAGAAGACCCTATACAAGTCTAGTTCTTACAAATACATATGCCAGAATTGACTGCAGTGGACGAACCAGCATCGTCAATAAACCGTTGGAAAGACTGGAGACGGATTTGGTTTAGTGATGAATCATTGTGTGTGTGCTCCAGTGACACGATACACGGAAAATAGTTTAATGCAGAGTCCGTGCGCGCTGCGCCCAGAACAGCGTTGATGAGGCTTCACCACATATGGTGGTGGTGTACTGATGTGGGGGACGATCAACTTCCTGGTGCAAACTGAAGGACCCCTGAATGCTGATCGATAATCGCTGAAATTGTTCATCCTCGCGTCCTCCAATTTTGTCTGCACAAGGGTCGATTTTTCAGCAGGATAACACTGTACCTCATGTGGCACAACTCACCACCAAGTTCCTTGCTAACAACAACGTCCAGACCATTCCGTGGCCAGCCTTGTCATCAGGTATGGACCCCATAGAATACTTATTGGATGAACTGAACTCGATAGATGACTCCGTCAACGAGACGTGGCTTCAGCCAATATCGGACAGTTGTCTCTTGCACTGTGGGAATAGTGGGGAGCCATCCCACAACAGATCCAGCGGCTAATCTGACCTATGTCTCGATGTCGTCACAGATATAGACATGTTTCAAGTGAACGAAAGAAAACGATGTCGTTCTCTGATAAAGGCCAGATCTAACATAGATCTAACTGAAACCGAGGCCTCAGTCGCAAAAAATAAAAGTCTAAACCAAATTTAATGAACGTCATTTCGTTGTTAAATGTTCGTCATGCCAAGGTTGAAACATTTATATATATATATATATATAAAAATAAGGGTCCATCACACTGATAACCTGTCAGTTTCGTAGTAGTAAATGTAATCTTCATATCCATTCCCGTTGTTGTCAACTTGTTGTATTCACATGTTGAATAATCATCTTCTGTATTCTTATCAAGCTTATGCATGTTGAATAATCTAGTGGACTAACATTGCGTTGGGGAATTTATGGAGCACATCACGTATATATAATAAACACAACAATATTGATAATAAATTGAATCAGCACATAATCATTACTTTTATTAACAGACAACTAAATATGTGATTGGAAAGGCAATGCTTACATGTGATCTACTGTTTAACTTTTAACATGAAATAACAGTTACTTTCGGGTTAACTTTGATATAAAATAATGTTATGCTCGAAATGAGTTGGCTATAGCTGAACTACCGAAAAGACTGCAAATAATGTTCCTAACACACTCGCACGTATTCATAGCATCAGGATTGGTGATTGTGCATCTGTCACAAAGAAATTGCTGGTGTAATGACACCAATCTGTAAGTTCAGGATTACTCATTGATGTGAACTATAACTGAAACCATTTTAGTAAGGATATATACACGCTGACAATGTGGTCAACTTTTGGCACTCGCATGGGACATGAGTTCAAGGTATGTTATTGTTTGTTCTTGTCACGTCAATGATGTTGTGTTATATCTATTGTGGTTAAATAATTTACATGGTAATTGTTGTAGTGAACCAGGACCGTGCTCGTATAGACTTCTCAACAGAACGTAAACATGGTTCATTCGTGAAATTATTGTTTATTGTCGTGTTTTCGTTACTTACTATTTATATACAAGTCAACTGCACCCCCCACCCCTCCCCAAACAAAAAAAAAACCCACACAAAAAAAAAAAAAAGATTTAAAAAAAGGCCGATGCAGGAAATTAACGAAATAATAAAAATGTTGCTTTTAGGTCATGTTTTCTTTCTGCTGAGAGGTCTTATAGTACTCTCGAAGGTCACGAGTGAACGTTGTTGTGAATCTGGGGTTCACGAGCCCCACGCGCAGAGGCCCATGTTGCCATTTTGGTTGCGCTCGATGATACAGAGATATCGATTCGGCCATGGGAAGGAACGATGCACACTGTCAGAAATCAATGTTTTCTTGTCTGATATGGACGATTTATTTTTGGTAACGTATGAGATCAGCGGTGATCAGTAACACAAATTAAACAGAGAAATCTACTACTGAATCACACTGTGTAATTAGTAGAAAGTCAACCATAGAAATTAATAAACATAACTGACAGAAAGTTGTTTAGCAGAAATGGGCAACCTATTTGAGTCTTTCGGCCGGATTGAACTTTTTTTGGTGTGGTTGGGGGGGGGGGGGTTGGCTAAAAGCTATTTATTTAGCCTCTCGAAGCTCCAAGTAGTGTCGTCTAAGCCATGGGACAGAGTGCTCACCATTAAATCAGCCTATCCACCGAAGACGAATGTGTCGGGCCATTGGCGCAAATAAAACGACGACACAACACATTTCCATTCTCTGGTCTACATCCTGCTGGAAATCTAATAGGACCATGGTCCTGCTACAAGAGAGATCCAGCGGGAGTTTGAGAATGAACGCTGAAGAAGAAAATCAGCCTAGCGAACTAGTAAAAATGGCTTGTGGACCATATTTTGCCCACTCCTGTTGAATAGAGACATGAATTAGAGCACAGTTAAAATTATATTTGTTATATTCCTACCAATATCTTACCTGATTGTAAGACGTATTGCAGTAGCAGTTTTTATATATTCACACCAATATCTTTTGATCACTGGCTGTGACATATTGCTATCACTGGCTGTGACATATTGCTGAAGCAGTCCTTTCTCCAACTTTGGAAACATGACATATTCAAGTGAAGTAATAATAATATTCGATGATCGAATGTAGCTAAATTCCAGTTTCAGTAATACAGTATATCAATTTGAAAGTGGCTGATAACACATTAGCTAGTATGTGAGATGTACTTTTCTCAGTTTTTTAAAGATATGAAACAATAATACAGGTGAAATGATTAGTCATATAACATGAGTTTGGTCCATTCATATTTCAAATCTATATCATTGGGGGGGGGGGGGGGGGTTTAAAAGTTACCGCTCCCTTACAGGAACAAATGTTTGTTGATGCCCCACCCCTTCCAAAACAAACTAAAAAGCAACGTTCAATATAGGCACAACACCTTATATGCACAACACTCAGATTTTAAAATAATAATTTCGATAAAATTTAGATTAACGTATATTAGGCATTATCTGTAGTTATAAAATCTAAGGAGATGATGACAGAACTCTATGGGAGTAGAAGTTTACCTCTCTTGTTCCATATATATATATATATATATACGACGGTGGAGTTGTTACTACCAGCTCCAGAATAATGTTTTTCTGGCATTCTTTTTGATAGGCATGTTTTCCAGAGTTTTCTTTCAACTTACAAGCATGCTGCAGATAAATGGGTTGATTTTCGGCATTCCAGTCATGGGTTGTCATCAGGCTTCCCATCACATTGGAGATGATACGGTGAATCGGTCCCACGCCCAATCTCCTTATTTTCGACACATATGACGGACCACAGGGTTAATATTATGTGTCCCCTTTTGTACACATGCAACGCACGGGCGATGTAAGGTGATATGATTTACATACAGTTGTTTCCAATACATATTACGGCCTACATTTTAGTCTGGACATGTCGCTGAATACCAACCAGGCAATAAGTGTTCCCCAATAATTGTAGTGTAAAATCTCCTAGGTTGTTTCCAAATCGCACACAATGGTGACAGCGCCCCCGTTGTAAAATAATGGTCTATGATCTAGATTTACAAGTAATTTCAGATCATCATCTTCACATTGCTGTGCTTCTGCTTATCTCTCATTAAAATATCACATTTCTTGTACGCCAAGCTAGTCTGTCCACTTACTTTTTCATAATATATTTTCTCTGAACATTATTTTACAGTTCACAATCTGAAGTGAAGTTTATTTGAGACCGGTATACAGTTGCAATTTCTATAGCGAGTTTCTAAATGTTTGCACTAAAACTCCTTATAGCCTTTAGTGTACGTAGGCCAAAACTGTTGTCATACTATTTTCTACGGAAGGCAGATGGTCCAGTGAGATGCCATTATACTGTTAAAGTGTTAATATCTCATGCACATATACTTGCAGTAACATTATTACTTTCATTAGATATTACAGTTTAAGTTACCACGTTTTTTATATTTTAAAATAATAAAGTTGCTACCATTTTCTTACAAATGCACATTCGTTTGATCTGTGTACAGGTTAAAATTATATTTTATCCACCAAGAATGTAATTTATGGTAATTTGAGTAGTAGGTGTATTCATATATAATATATAATAAATATATAATTTTCGCGCAAATGAGTCCCACAGCTTCTAGGCGCTCATTATAATGTAACCACCGTATTACAACTGGGCACATGCAGTTCTATATTATTGTTATTTGACACTGGGCTTATAAATTAATAGGAAATGTGTAACAATGGTGCGTCCCGTTGAATTCTTAAGATAAGTAAAGACATAAGTACATTGAAACAAGTAAATACATACCATGAAAATCGGCAAATAAGCCAATGTATAGAAAGATTGTTTCTTTGTTATTGTATATAGCACAAATACGGCATTGAAAATATTTTGTTAATTTTTTAATGGAAAAATATACGCTGGGACATTATAAAATAATTCCCCTTATTCAAAACGGAATTCTTCTTTCTATTAGAATATTTTATCTGTGCATAGGCCATAACTATTAGTTTTGTGTATATATAATTAGTATATTAGAGTAATTTTAAAGATTGCTGCACAAAATTCTCCATAATATATTGAATAGTTTCATAAAACAGTACCCGTTCTTAGATAGCAAACCTACCAGAAAATTAACGTCATAATGTATATGCAGATGCGACAAAGCATTTACCTCATAAAAACTGGCACATTATTTATTGTAAATGGCATATACTCAATCTATCAGAAAGTAAAACTATTCCGTTTGTGTTTACTATACCTACCACTACAGTCAGCAGTGAAAGAAGTATGAGCACCATAAGAGAATCAACACAAATTAGAAATTCCATGAACAACAATCTGTCATGTTTGAATTCCTTGGCGATTGAGAACAAACTATTAAGAATCAACATTTATTGAGAGGGTACTGAACATTTTCGCAGATAAAGAACAGTCTCCTGGAGCTGCATTACAAGATAATGTAAGGTATGCTCTGTAAAAACTTTCCCTGAACTTTACCCGTGCCTACCAATATGTTGTTATTTTGATTATTTCCCTTGGTTATGTTTGTTAGACAACAGGTATTTATTAAATAAACCATAATCCTCACACGGCCGTCCTAAATAAAGAGATATGTAAATTAATAAACATAGATGAAGACATTTATAAACATAACCATGGGAAATACTTTTGCTAACATCTCACACCCCTACGGCATTAATAAATGATATGGTTTACTTTACTACTACACTTTCACGGAGAAGCTATGTACCTACTAAAAAGATAATTCGGCGTCCCCACTCTAAAAATTAACGCTATGACACTGATAGTGTTGTATATTGTCTAATTGCTTGCTCATCTTTCGCATGTCTGGTTGTTGCATATATGAGATTCATGTAGATCTATTTGTTACCCTGATTTTCAAGTCCTTCTCTAAAATAGGCATGTTCACAGATCCCAGTATCACCCACTTATCTTGGCGGATCCGACTTATTCCTGGTTTATCATTGGCTGGCGACACAAAGGTATATGCAAAGTGACTGATGATCAATCGTATTAGTCAAAATAAGTAACGCTGTTTGGAATTAACGCGCAGGGCTGTTCCAGGAGAAGGACATGGTGAAACCTAATTAGTAAGAGTCATATCCATCAACATATGAGCGGCAACTTGAACGGATCATTTAATCGTGCGATTATATTTCCTAATTCCTTGGCAATCACGCTGTGTGAAAGCTTGACATTGAAGGGGAGGTCATTGTGTGTGGATCCACTGGAGATATCTCGCGTAGTATTCAGAAAAAAGTTGAATTTGAAACGTTGAACACTGGAATACGGTATAAAGATAATACGATTTTATAGTGTGGATATGGGTCCACTGCTGTTTGGTAAAAATCATATTAAAAATATATATATATATATATATCATTATTTCTAGGTTGTCATGTCATGACATAATATTTATACTCTTGCCCCATGACACCATCTGATATTTCAGGAAATAGGATGTGTGTTAGGTCTAGATTTCATTGGGTTATACAACGTTAGAAGATACGGGATACATAAATCATTTGGGAAAATATCATATATAATGTTGAATATCACCGAAGTAAAGTACTATACCAAAAGAGAGAAATATTAAAATACGAAATAATACAGTTTTATCAATTACAGAAAACACTGAATTGACGTTGGAACATAAAGGATAATATAAAGCTAATAACACATCACTCATCGGGTTGGCAGCACCGAAATTAATGCATATCCAGCTCGTAGCAGAGTAATGAGAATTATAAAATGCTACATCTATTCTATTTTAATGTATGGCTCTGAAACATGGACAATAAACAAACAATTAGAAGTCATAATATATGTCTTAGACATCTCTTGTAATAATGCACTTTAAACTGTCTCTTCTAGTTTTTTTTTTTCATATTTAGGATATGTTCCTTGTTTTCTCTTCTTACTGTCTTCTGTAATATTGTTCTTGTTTGGCGTATATTTTCGCTCAGTGTGACGGGTCTGTGGTCTGACTGATGGTCTGTGATATCTTTCATTTGTTTCTGTCTTATGATGATGTCATCCATCTGGGATGCTTGTTGTAAGTTGTCATATTTGTACCAAGTTTTAGTATGGCTCTTTCTGTGTTGGTGGAAGGTGTTTGTTATGATGAGACCATGTTCCATACATAAGTTTATGATGTGTTATCTGTTGTTGTTGCGAACTGTGCTTGTAACTTAATTGGTTGATAACAGATACACCAACACACTCAGTAATACTCACACTCTCAAAGCATGGTGCGCAAGATAGAAAAGTTCATGCTGAGAAAAGAATGGTGGGACTTATTGAACAACTCAATTGTCCAGAGATATACTGCCCTGGTCATGCTGGGGTTAGAAGAAACGAGAGAGCCGACTTATTGTCAGGCAATGCGGCGATAGACGGCACTTTGCTGAGAAGAGATAAAGCAGACTTAATGAAGGCAGTAATAAATTCATTTCAAGATGGAGATGATGTCAATGAGACTGAAAACGTACACATACAGAGAATGTTAGAAATGGGAGTATCTAGAGGTGAGGGAAGAGTCCCGAAGATCACACAATCAACATCTGATCGGGACTCATGAGTCTACATATACTGGGATGGCTGCTGGGGCGGAGCACTTATGGGAATATATTGCGTGCTATGAAGGTAGTTTCTAATCAAGATAATCAAGAAACTGTGCTTGTGTTCATGATCCGACTTTATAGTGTTCATGATCCGACTTTATAGTGTTCATGATCCGACTTTATAGTGTTTATGATCCGCCTTTTTAGTGTTTACAGTCCGAAGTTATTGTGTCCGATGTTATAATGTTCGCGGTCTGATATATTGTTTACAGTTCGATAATATAGTGTCTGACTATAAGTCACGGTCTGACTCTTAGTTTGCATGGTCCAACTTTACTTATAGTTTTCAAGATCCAACTTTACAAGATTACCAGTTTTCAAGATCCAATTTTATTTTCAGAGTTTATGATCGACGGTTGTACTACATTCAGTATTCGTTATATATCATTGTCACGCCCTTTACCTATACTTTACCTATCGTTTAAGACCAGAAGTGTAGGAGGAGAAAGGTGAAAAGTAAACAGTAAGCCTCCCAGTAAACTAGGGCCCGAAACGCTCGTGATTGTTGGCTCAGAGCTAAACTGAGGACGCTATTTAAGTTCATCAGACAAGTTATGCCCTTGCATAGTGTACAGTACTCCTGACGTGATGGTGTTGAAGTATAAATTATAGAAGTTATATTCGTCATTTTAGTTACAGAATTGACAATTATAAAATCTGGACTAGGATATCTTATCATCAGACGATAGGGAATTACCAAAGAATTGCTGGTACAAATAATCTTTACACATTGATTGTGTTTGTGAAGAATACGGTATACCTATTCCATGGATATAGTTGTCACCGTCAGTACATGTACTGACAACAGTGATCAGGCAAGTAATCCAAACATGTGTTATAATATAATGTAATAATTAGTTCTGTTTGTTATGGTTGTATCAGTATCTGTCCGTCTAGGTGTCTGTGATCTGTCTGTTGTGAGTCTTTTACAATCATAAATTCACCTTCTGTTTACAGTCCCATAATGAGATGCTGTCTTAATCTTCGTTCTTCATAACCTATGACCACCTTGTTTTTCTTGTTTTATTTATTATCTTTCAACGTGGCGTAATCTCTTTCAACGTACAGGCAACATCACTTCAGCAATATTAAACTACCTGCTCTTCACGATTTGATGTCTCTGCTTATTTTACTTTACACCAACCTCTACAAACCTCACATGTAATATACTAAAATATGACGTGAAATTCAGGCTGTAGTTAAGTATATAACATGCTACACCTGGTATTTTATAAAGAGCAAGGTTGGCCAGCTAGTTAACCTCATGTTATATTTATATTGATAGATAATGTGCGATCCTTACACATGATCATTAGATGTATACGGTATCAACGTTTCTATTAGTTGATTCTCTGAAATAGAAAATTGCTGATTTTATACGAAACTTTGACTACTTGTTGGAAATTTACTAACCTACTAAAAATTTTGTAATTATTTCGTTATAATTGATGTGGCTGAGGAAGAAAGATAAATACAATAAAACTGGATATTTAATTCTAATGAGGAATATGTCGCTGGTATATTTAAGAAACAAGTAGAACAAACGAGAAATATTTATAATTAGATGAGCATATATACTTTAATGTGGAATATTGTACGCTGTGTGTTTTCTCATCGAGGGGGTATATTCGCGATGATATTTCTAGTGGCATACCGTAGCAAATGTCATGAGAGATAGTTCTGTAACGTAACTTCATGTTTCATATTTAGGACGGTGCTTCTACAGTACAGCCAAGAATTAGCCAGATGCCATTCTGGTAGATAACAGATACCAGAAAACAGTATTTATACACAATTTAATACCAGGATGGTGGTAGTTTTCCCACTAACACGTAGCGGACCGCAACATATGCTGCAAACTGCCGCATGCAGACCACATACTGACAGTTGGACAGCCCTGTTTAGAACAAAGACCAGATAGTTGTGCCTAAAATTTGAGGGCTGTATTTTTTGTTAGGTCTCTAGGGCTGTATTTTTTGTCAGGTCTCTACTCATGTGTAAAATGTTCGCCTCTAAGTGAATTTACAATATTTCGTGTTATTCAATAAGCAGAGCAGACTTGAGGATAACGTTTTTTATGTCTATTGTCTTTTCTCCGGGTGGAGGCTGGTTGATAGCATCCACACTTGCCGTTAAGATTAGGGATGGGAGCTGTAAGTTTCTGATCAATGCCAGATGTGATTCCTGAATCGTGCTGTGTTTGTGGAGGGTTGTGATGTTATCGATTCATCTCTTTCTTGGTCTATCATAGGCTCTGCATCCAGATAATCATTTGTAAGAACTCATTGGTATTTGACCTGAGTCCATTCTCACAAGGTGACCAACCTACTTTACTTGCTGACGTTCTATATATTCGATACAAGGTATTATTCCTACTCTTCTGATATTGTCATTTCTTATGTCTAGTTTGGTAACCATAACAGCTTTTCTCAAGTTTACATTTATTTAACCTTTTCTTTTTTCCTCACTTGTACAGTTCATTTTTTGTTAGTTAACATGTAATGCATACTTTAGTAAAGTAACTAAGTAATTATGCGTCCATATTCACTTTATTTGATCCACAATACAAAGTGACTTACTTCAATGCTTAGTCATCTCAATTATTTTCTCGGATTGAAAGGGCGTGCCTCGGCGCAAAAAAGTTTCATTCTCTCCCAACTTAACAAAGACATATCAGTTCTCATCACAATATTAGGCCCCCATACTTTTTTTTTTTATAACAGAACAATCAACAGAATAATTTAAATTACATGTGTATAACATTGTTGTCAAGGAAAGAAGAATAAACATCACGGAGTCTTATGAAGTTAAACTATAATAGCCACATTCCATTATAATAACTTGATCCAAACCGACAAAATATTTCTCCTATAACAGAAATGCGCTATATACAATACCAACATGAAAGAATAAAAAAAAAACAATTGGGCATTAAAAAAAAGTATTGTTAAACAGAGAACTATTTTGTAAACGTATGTGCTATTGAAGAGAATCCCACTGTAATAATCTCAATAGCGTGTTTGTGTAAAACCGAGTAAATGACACCTCGTATAAACACACTACTCATCAATTAGAGACGCCCTATTTAAACTTGCTGCTTATAAGCGTGTTGTTTTTAATACGATAAGGTCTATTTATGATCGCGTTGATGAAAAAGGAGAATATAACATTGGGTTGTACATACACATTGTTGAAATATGTACATATGGGTTGTACATACAATTGTTGAAATATTTACATAATGGGGTGTACATACAATTGTTGAAATATTTACATAATGGGTTGTACATACAGTTGTTGAAATATTTACATAATGGGTTGTACATACAATTGTTGAAATATTTACATAATGGGTTGTACATACAATTGTTGAAATATTTACATAATGGGTTGTACATACAATTGTTGAAATGTTGACAAAATAGTCTCTATCTATTTGCTAAACCCTTTGTTGCTTTCAGCGTCAGGGGTAGAAGAGTTTTCCGGAGATGGCCCTCATGTGTGCTGAGTATATTGTAGAATTTGTCGCCTCTTTTATTTCGGTGCTTCATTGTTTTCATGGTATGCCTTCACTGTATCTGTGTAGCATAGCTTGCTGATGGTAGTATGCTGATATGTGCAAACCATTTGATCTGTTGTCTCTTAATTTACACCCCAAGAGTGGGTGGTGCCGGTTCTTTGTCTAATGTCATCATTCCTCACTCTGTCTCTTAGCGATATTCCCAGGATTCTCCGTAAGTATGTAATTTGAGCTGTCACAAGATTACATTTGTCTTCTGCAGTCGTTGTCCATGTTTGGCATTGGTAGCACAGCATTAGTATAATAATCGTTTTGAATAGTGTTATGTTAGTGTTTAAATCTGCATATTTGTTTCTGAAGATGGTGTCATTTTCCCTAGGGCTTGGAATGCGTTACTACATCTATTGTGTATTTCTTTGGTGATCGTGCCGTCTGCTGTTATATTGCTTCCTAGTTATGTGAATTATGTCACGTGTTTTTAAGTATGTTGTTTTACACACACACACACACACATGTGTGTGTGTGTGTGTGTGTAAAACAACATACTTAAATATAATATATATTTATTCAATTTCGGTGTGTCGAAATTTTTTGGTGCATGTTTAACTGCGTTTTCAATATGTATGGTTATAGGTCTTCTTCTATTGTACTTATTTTTGTAATCACTTTTCCTTCCTTTAAGTTTAACATTTGATTGAAGTAATTTTTCCATCTTTCCATGATTTCTGTGTGCCTATTGAGTATGATTGACGTGTTCATCGTTAAGTAGTTTGCATATACTTAAAATTAACACTTCTTATCAAGTGATCTAGAAAAATCAGTATCTTGCTGCACATTTTTTTTTTAAATTCAGGCAGCTGCAATAAAAACTTCGTCATTCAAAACGTTGGTTTGAGTAGATAGAAGAATTGGGGGTGGGGGTTGGACATCCCAATCCATAGAGGGTTGGACGGAAAGGCAGAGATATCCAATGATATCGACGCATTTTGATCCGCACCTTCTGGGTTGAGTTAAAAAATACTGAATGTGCTAAATCTGAAAATAATAATGTTTGGCCTTAATTCGTTTCTGGGGACATGAACGCTTTGTCAACAGAACCAGTCCACACAAGTGCCTGCCTACGCGGAGCTGATCTATTATTGTTGCCAGTCTGTCCCACCTGTGTCTATTTCATACATGCCTAATATAGTGGTAGACAGAAGATACAATTGAAACGTGTATACATTGGTTAGCGTCGCAGAAAATCGGTGACACTGACTTTACTAACAAGTGTAGTTTGTGCAAGTGCTGTTATATTTGTGGTTATCACAATGTGGTGTTCACACGCACTGTGTAGTTCACATTTGTGTGGACTTGCTTAACTGGCACGCTAGTTTATTGTTATGGTTTGAAATTCTGGCGTCAGTCACCGTTATATTTGATTGATCAGTTAGTGTATTTAATGATTCTCTAGGGGAAATGCTTTATCTCGTCTGTCTAGGATGTCTGACGATAAAGCCGCAATGATTTCATCAGATATCACGAACGTTATCTCACGCCAACAGTGTTTCCCTTTAGGTTGAGATAACTTCAGAAGAATCGGATGTATAATGACGTGTGTGTCCAGTTCTGTTTAGTAGCCACTTCAAATATCGTGCAGTCAGCTTAAATAAAAAAAAAGAAACTCTTTTATTTTTATTTATTGTATTAATTATATGTTTATCTAGTAACGTGGAAGAATCCCTCTATAGTGCATACGTTTATGCCAAATTTCCCTATTTCACATATTCACTTGACACTCCATTTTTTATATTCCTTATTTTTAAAAATACTGTATACCGAAATTCTGTTACTACATAGTAAGGTTGCAACGTTGACTGTCCTCAAATTATGTGGACTTGAATCTGAGGACTTGGATCTTGGAAATGAGGATCGCGGAACCCTAGTTGATAGTGAACTTGCTTACTATCATCGGGTTACAGTCTGTTATGTTTGGGACCGCTTAGAACACACAAATTATTACAGTCGACCAATGTGTAAATGGGTACCTGACGCGTGAGTTTGGAAAGGTAAAGATTTCAGGTTGCTACCTTTACTTACCTTAGGAAATAATGTTGTAAAGATGGTTCGTTCAACGTTTACCTACCCACCCGTCACTCACTCATAATGCGCCAGATGTTCACAAGTTCAGACAAACGTGGATGACAGCATCAAAGTTTTGAACACTAGAAAATTGATGACACAACACTGAAAATAACTAATTATAGTCTAACTGTGGTGACGTGTAATGCTATTAATAATTAGCAAGAATATTAATTCGAGGACACCCTCAGATGATGTTACTTTCTCCAGGCGTAATTATTTCGTCAGAAATATCTTCTTTGCTAATCACATCTACACTGTTTCTAAGTCATACGTGTCATATCCTACAAGCACTAGGGCTTCATCCTCAAGTGTTGACCATATACTATCGGCGAAACCTGAGCATATTATCATCTGTTTTCAAGTTCTACTAAACTCATATTTTTTCTTGCTAAGTTTCTGCCCTAGACTCAATTGACTACTTCTTGCTAAGTTTCTGCCCTAGACTCAATTGACTACTTCTTGCTAAATTTCCGCTCTAGACTCAATTGACTACTTCTTGCTAAGTTTCTGCCCTAGACTCAATTGACTACTTCTTGCTAAGTTTCTGCCCTAGACTCAATTGACTACTTCTTGCTAAATTTCCGCTCTAGACTCAATTGACTACTTCTTGCTAAGTTTCTGCCCTAGACTCAATTGACTACTTCTTGCTAAGTTTCTGCTCTAGTCTCAATTGACTACTTCTTGCTAAGTTTCTGCTCTAGTTTCAATTGACTACTTCTTGCTAAGTTTCTGCTCTAGTTTCAATTGACTACTTCTTGCTAAGTTTCTGCTCTAGACGCTACTGCCATCTGATCTTCTCGCTTCATCTTTTCTCCTGCTTGATCATCTGATTCGCTGATCCCACATCCGCCATATTTCTCGGTAACCTTTGGCAAGAACGAGACATTAGTCTCTAGATGGATCTAAACATGTGGTGCGATATAATTTTTCCATTAAATTGACATAGTAACAATGAAGATAGGTCCTATTGTTATTGTTTATATACATCGCTAGTCAACTCATTGAAACACTTTTCTTAGGCATGGATGTTTATCGTTGCTCATATGTGAACAGTACAGATATCGCCTCAGTGTGTCTGCAAATGTGACAATGAAAGAGAGTAGGGAAAATAATATTATCAGATCGGGTACCGCAATTACTGGTACATTATTACATCAATATTTTGTCTGTCTAATGAAGTTGTTATACTGTGAATAAACTGTATAACCATTTGGATCTCTCTTTTAGTCATGTTGAACACAATTTGCTACTAGTTTATGGCAAATCTCGGATGTGGTGCGTCTTTTAGCCCAGCACATCCGTTTTCGACACTAACTTATCGGTCACGTATGCGTTTAATGGCTAACTTGTAGGACTGTTAGTGTGTCGCTATAATGAATATAGTGGTTGTATTTGATATCACTTCAAGAGTGTTACTGAAGTCTGTTGTGTCGGACCATTGACGCAAGTAAAACATGGATAGATCCGAAAAATCTATCGTGTCGATTGTTCTGCTACAAGAAAAATCCGATGAGAGTTTGATATCTAATGTTACTAAAAGAACATAAGAAATTTATGGGGCGTTCTACATTAAACACTAGCCATTTCATTACATACTTATTAATCAATAGTCGATTCGTATAAATAGTAGGCCAATAGATATGACTTTGTTCAAAAAATGTAATCAATTTGGTATGATGATCTTTTTTACCACCTGACCCTGATACAAAAACACTGTATCAAGACCAGCAAGCAGCCGTGAGTAGATAGTGAAATATTGTATTGGTTCAGCGTAGAAAAAGAAATCCGACAAGGATGTGTCCTATCACCATATCTCTTCAATATTAATGCAGATAACATAATGAGGAGTGTAAGAAATGACCAACAAAGAAATGACTTTGACCCACTCAACATCAGAGATCACGAGGTACCCGAACTAAGATATGCTGAGGATACAATACTCTTGACACACAGTCAAGCAGGTCTCAAACACCTTATAAACTCCATTAAAAACATAGTGAAAAAACCCCACCTATTTCTAAATGGAAACAAGACGAAGATCATGACGCGGCAAAACCACTAGTAAGTCAATCAGTATCAATAACAGCGAATTAGAAAGAGTCAATGGTGTTGAATACCTTGGTTCTTTTATCAACTGTTACTTAGGTGTTAGGTTTTACAACACTGTTAGGCGATTGCCATGAAGAAGTCAGGAGGCTGGATACCGCATCAAAGGACTGATACAAATGAAAAACATATAGCTGAACTGCTACACAACAACCAAACTAACATTCCTAAGAGCTTGTATATTTTCAGTGGCAATATATGGGTGTGAATCCTGGACAATCATGAACAAAGTGAACAATAAATAGCAGCATTTGAAAAAAAATGTTACAGGAAAATCTCCAGAAAACCATGGACCAAAAAAGAAAATATGGTTATCCTGAGAAAAATGAATGCAAAATAAAACTGGCTAAACAACATTGTTCTTTTCAGAAAACTACAATATTTTGTCCATATCAAATGCCATGACAGCCTAGAGAAGACCATAATGGAGGGGGTGAAGCCAGGGTTTCGAGCAAGATAGCAAAGACCGCCTGAACATGATACTAACAAAAGCAGGAAGACTAGCTCAAGATCAACAGAAGTTTCGAAAGGCTGTGATGACTGATACAACCCTAACCCGATGATAATGACCTTGTGTTTATATAATGATATAATGATACCGTTTATTATATAAAGAAAAAGGAATGCTATTTTTTACTTTTTGACGTGGTTTGAACCATCAAATCCTTTTTGCGTATATACAATCGTGGTTGGTATGAGTGGTTAAATCATGCTCTTTTTCAATATGTCATACTGGCTAATTGGAAATCCAGCCTTCTTAATGACACACTTGGCTTTTTCCGTGATTTTTATTGGCCACTATGATTATACGTTGTGTGACAACCAATGGACACCAAGGGAATAGTCAAGTGAGCCATTAAGTAGGCTGGATTTCTAATTAGAAATGTGACCACCGAATGTCACGTATTTAATACAATTAGATTAGGTTTAATACAATTTCAGTATTACTTCACAGTTTACAGCTATTATCGATGTCATTTTGAAGGTATCTCAATCTATTTGTTAGCTCTCATGATGTCTATTCTCCGCTGTAATGTTCGTATGACAATGTCACGGAAATTCTCTAACGTTTTTCATATGCACTGACTGATTCTCAGAAAGCTGTCATTATACTTGGCTGTCTGTTTACGATGCCGGATTGACGTATGGACGAACGTGTGTTTAACTATCACTGTATGGAGTGTGTTCATAATTGCTGGGCTATTTATGACTTAGAGAAGGCATAGTGTTTATCATTAATATAGTCTGGTGTTGCTCATGTTTTTGGTTCGCATTTGAATTAGTGAAATAATTTTGGTGAACATTTCCCACAGTATCAGTATTAAGTAAAGCAGCCAAAATCACATTGACCTAATTTTTCATAGAAGTTGAGATATAAACAAGTTCTAGGCGTTAAATTTGCTGGCTTGTTTCTCTACCTTATCAAGAGGTCACGTTCTCAACATTTGTAAAGTCGAGCTGGTGTTTCCAACTGGTTCACACTGTCTAAACTTTCAAATTGTCAAATTGGTTACTTTCCAGTGATATTTCTTGTATAGGTAGATATATTATTACCGTGGGTGAGATCTTTGTTACAATAATCGTCGATAATATTCGTATAAGTCTATTCAAACGTGATATTTCTAATAATAGTAGGTATAATCCGTTAATATATTGAGTGTAGTAATAACGCAGCAGCAGCAGCAGCTCTCCATAAGATATTCTCTGTATTCTGACATCCTCCTAGTGTGTTCCAGCCAACGGTTCATAGAAAAAACAACAGTTGTATTGTTTGTTATTCCAATACATCGGTGTTAGTGACTGTCCCACCGCCTGACTCCAAGAATTCTACGTAGACACCGCATTTGTAAGCTGTTTAGTCGTCCCTCCTAGTGCATATAAGTTGTCCATGTTTCACTGTCGTTGTGGAGTGTGCTAAAGTCACAAGTCTTGTAAACCTGGAGTTCACACGTTCTGTTAATTGTTGTAGATCCGTGTTCAATCCTGATGCGTATTTCTTGATCCAGGGATAATTTATTGTTGACTGAGGATCCTAGATACGTAAAGTGGTCAATTACCTCTAGCTCAACACCATCTATGACAATTTTCGGTTGCTTGATGGCAGCTAGTACCATAGTTAAATGAATAAATTAATAGACGCGATATATTACAATAATCGCTACAGTCCATTAATTATGTTAGTACAGTATAAGTGTATTCGTTAACGTGATATTTCCTATCTAGTCGGTATAATCCGGTAATATATTCGTATAAGTGTCTTCGTTAATGTGATATTTTCTTTTATGGTCGATATAATCCATTTAAGTATTTTAATATAAGTGTATTTATAATAGGACATTGTACTTTTACATGTATTTTAAGTGTTATACATATTACAGATAGTTTTTGCGTTATTTTTCTTCTTCCTTCTATTACTAGTTTTAGGTAGGGTTTAGGTAACTTTCACAAACTGTTGACTAATGCATAGATTTTCCATTGTGTCTGGTATAGTTTGGATCATGTTTCTATCCATGTTTCATATTGTTCGTCTTAACTGTGGTTAGCTGTATTTTGTTTGTTATACGCGATACTAGTTTTGTGGAGGTTGTATTCATTATTCATCTGCCAGCCTTGACAAGAAATTATAATGAAATCTACTATAGCTGTTGTCCAATTTATTTTTAACGTTCCAGTTGTGTCTTATATAACCCAACTTTACCTGTATACAGTACAACATGTCTGCGACTTTAGAGCCTAATAACTGCCCATTCTGCATTTTATTTTCACATTAAGGTGTCCAGGTTAATGGATTTGATAAACGATAGATTCAGTTAGAATCGCAAGCTGCACCGAATAACTGTGTGTAAGGAAACATGGTGTGGTCATAAAAAAACTTTCGTTACTGCACAGTCTCCTGTGAAGGGAGGCTTTTTATGGACTGTGGAAATAAAGGTCGCTTTGCCATTCTATTACCGCTTATATTGTTCTTTCAGCCTGATCCAAGCTATGATATTCCCCGCTTGATTTCATCATCATTGGGATCAGTAGTATTCTTATGTAAGGGGACGTCTCTGGTAGGCAGTGACAGGTATATAAGCTCTAGATTGGACGAGAGTGTGACTTGAATGTAGTGACGGTTGTCCCAGCATATGCCTCATTTTTACTATGGAGGTATCCCTTGCGCATGCTTTTGTGAATATACACATCCCTTCATTCTATATAGATTCTAAACCCAAATTGTGTATGCTACAACGTGAGCATGTCTAATCCATAATCTACCACCGACATAGCTGCCTGATTCTTCTTCTTCAGCTTTCTTTCTCAAACATCCGCTGGATCTCCCTTATAGCAAGACCATGGTCCTATTAGATTTCCAACAGAATGTAGTCCAGAGAATTAAAATGTGTTGTGTCGCCGTTTTATTAGCGCCAATGGCCCGACACATCCGTCTTCGGCGGGACTGCCTGATTCAAAAGTAGGACAAGCAATATCTGCTCAATGCATAACTCTATAATAGTTTTAAGAACTGCAAGACTTATGTTGCAGCGATGTATCATCTTCTCAACATGATGCTTATAAGATAGACGGCGGTCAAAAGTTACTGCAAGATAGCAGAACCTGTTGTTACAATCAGTGTTCTGTTCATTGAAATTAATCTCAGGTAGATCAGCCTCCACTATGAAGTTATTTACTGATCACCATAACATGCATGCTTTACCAGGACCTATCAGGACACTTAGTTCTCTGAACCAACGTGATATGGATCGTAATGTCGCCTGACTATCTTTGACAATTTCTCGTTTGGCTGAATCCGTCCTGTAGATTTCGGATGTAGTCAGCGAAATCTCGTCCATGTGGATGTATGTTTGCAATAGTTGCTGTGTAGATATTTAACAGTGCAGGTGACAGTGGAGAATCTTGTCGTAGTCCCGGAAATATGATTGTCGGGTTTGATGTCCATGCTCCCAATCACAGTATTACGGTTCACTCCATTAGTGCCGCAATCTAGCTGATGATCCAAGGATTGATAACACGACGCCTCAATGATCTCGTAAGAGTTAGGAAGTCCACTTTGTTATACGCATCCTCCAGGTCAACTGACTGCAACCGTTTCCTGTCTTGTTTAAATCTCATACATGTGATATGAAAACGTGGCCGTTTGCCTGTAACTACTCAGGGTATCAGGGATGGTGTTTTCTACATCCAGATGGCACACTACTTTCCTAGCCACTATCTTTGATATTTCGTATTTTATGTTTGTTTCTTGAAAGAGGTCCCAGTTGAACCGTAACGTAGAAAAAAGTCATCGTTCTTTAGTTTGTTGCTATTTATCTATATTTTACATTGATAGTTAGGCTTTTGCCCTTTGGGGCTGCAACGAGAGCACGGCAGGAGAATTATCCCACAATGGGGATACGGGTAATAAAAAGACTCAGAACCACAGGTCTACACCACTGGGTACGTCATTTTATTGAGTTGTAATAGTATTTTGGGAGATGTTAAGATATGTTACCACTGATCCTGTCAGGAGGCTTTCAAAATATCTTTAAGCGCAATCACCACACAGCATAGTTTTAAAACATCAGATAATTAAAACGAAAATGTCGAAAAATTTTCCACAACCACCCTTTCCCATAGCGAAGACTGTATATATATCTCATGAAAATTGTGTTGAAAGATAACTAGGCTACACTATTTGCTTAAATATAACAGAGATATGCCTCCCCCCCCCCTCTTTTTTTCTACTTCTTTCTTCTCCAAATATTATTTGTCCTTATTTAAATATACTGTATTGTCGGCGCGATATGAGAGTTGATAGTGCACTCGTCTTGTAAATTGAACAATTATTATTTTTACATAGTAGATCAAAAATTAATTTGGTGCTATTTATTGTTAAAAAGTCAAGAAAATGTCACACAAGCCAAACCAATTCTCTGTCAACATTTTTTACGACACAATTATGGGAATTGCTTTAAACAAGCCAATCTGGCAACCCTGCCCATGAGATATGACTCATGTGTAGTGAATAACTCAGATGGTTGAATAATTCATTGTTAAAAAGCATGATTTTTGTGTTTGTGTACGTATACGCATCTGTGTGCGCGCGAACGTGTGCGATTTGTAGTTCTAGCATGTAACCTCGCTGTCGTCTGATGAATTCGAAAGATTGTCAGTGAGAACACAACCAAGCGCTTTTCTGTATTACTCATGCTATATAATTAGATTTGTAGTGTGTGCAATACCAGTATGCTATTTTGTTTCTGCTCTCAGAGATGATTGCCGCAATCTCTCACCCCTCTATGTAGTTCAAATGGTACAGCTGACCAAGCCGTGGGTATGATGTACGAGTTTGTTAATCGTGTAGTAACCCAAATGAAATAGAGGAGAGAAGATACAGGCGCAAAACAACAGATTAAGTGAGAGTAGTTATTGACAAACATTTCACATATGTACATTCACCGCCATGTTTATTTGTTCATGTGTACTAATAATAATAGAACCCGTTAGGAGCGTAGGATCGCCGCATTGAAACCATTAGCATACACAAACAGAAAAACTCACGTATAAAACATTCAAAACGAACTGGAGGCTACAGAGATGTGGTTTCTGAGAAGAATGATGCAGATACCATAGACAACTAAGAAAACTAATGCAGATATTCTCATTGATGCTGGCGTAAAAAGATCAATCATATTAAACATTAGAGGCAGACAGTCAAGGTTTCTAGGGCATGTGCTTAGGAGAACACAGCTTGAACACTTGGTAACCACTGGAACGATCAAGTGGAGAAGAGATACGGGACGACAAAGAAAGAAGTTTTTAGATGGACTATATTATTGTGGCGCGGTAGAAGTTCACCAACCGAGCATATTGACAACACAAGAGACAGAGTCGTGGAGAAACATGATCGCATACAGCAGGGCTATTCAACTATATTTACTCGGGGGCCAACTTGTAGAAAATGGGGATCATCACGGGCCAGATTTATAAAAAAACACATTGAATTATTTTATATATTTAGTTTTTTAATAATTTTATTTCACTGTTTTAGCAAAGATCCGCAGGCCGCTTACTAGGCTTGCGCGGGCCGCCAATTTAATAGCCCTGGCCTACTGCATTCGGCATGGCACTTGATTGATTGATTGATAGATATTTATCCCTCAGGCTTACTGACTCTGGATTGCCCTGAACATTGTTATAAAGCAAACATTTTATGTGTTCAACTTCTTCTACCCTCAAGTGCTTCCTGAAAAATGATATGTGAAATGGAATCGTGCATCGTTATGTGCTTGCACTGTTTCGGACATTCCTCGACAAAAGATATTCTTCAAGTTCCGGTGAAGAGGAAGAAAACGAGGTGGAAAGAAGACATGGCTGAATAATATCAAAGACTTGAGAGGGTGTGAAACTTTCAAACTCATCAGGATGGTACAGGGTAGAGATGCGTGGGGATCTTTCTGCATGAAATGTCTCAATGTGACACCCCTACAAGCCTGACGGGTTATTGGTTTTATTATTATTGCCTAAACATAGGAAGATCACGCCTTTTCGCCACTGTCAACAGTGATTCCTGTCGACCTGCCAAACGCGGTTATTTTGTTTTTGACAAATACATTATTTTTTTGCGGTCGTTCTCAAATTCCCACTGGTTCATTCTTGTCAAGATTTCCATCAGAATGTAGCCCAGTTTACAGTAACGCTTTGTCGCGCCGTTTTTAATTTGTGCAAATTGCCCACTTCAGCCATGATCGGGCTCTATCTAGTATGGTCCTCTCAACAGAACGTAAACAGGCCTTCGTTCGTGACGTTTTTAAATATTGTGATTTTCGTGGGTCACTATTTATATACGAAGTTGCCTGCAAAAAAAGCCAACCCTGATCAACGAAATGCACGGAAATAATTTTTAAAAATGAGCATCTTAGTTGTTTAATTTCTGTTGAGACGGCTTATAGTGCTGTCTTAGGTCATACGATACATTATGATGATAAATAATGTCTTTAGTGTTTTTACTATATCCACTCAACGGTGAACGTCCATATCATCAACCTCAAACCTATCCACGGTGAAACTAATTGTGACCGTTTCATTGCTGTGTCGATATCTACATAACCACAGACGTCCATACAAACACATTTTAAAAAGTTCTTTACAGCATTTGTAGTATACCATAGTCTTCTTGATGCTACGGCGTCACTAACATATCCGTTGAGTTCCAGTACAGTAAATACCAAGCCCTTCTTCGGAATATACTTGCGTGCTGATCTTGCGCAGTGTCATTCATCTTGGCTGCTGCGACTGATTATTAGTCACTTTGTGTGTACTTTGTGTCGCCCGCAACGAAGAAGTCTGGGACACAAAAAAACCCCAAAAACTACGCTTCGTGAAATCAACACGGTAATTTTATCTTGCCAATTGATGTTGCGAATTTTACAAACTCATTGTAGGCGGAAGTTATTCAGGTTTTCTTCTTGTTTTAGAGTAAAGGTGTCCATGTTTCAGATCCACTGAGGATGCATGTTTGGTGTATCAGGAGCTATGTTGGAGGTGTCAACTCTGTAGTGTTCCATGCTCCAAGTGTTGTTAAATGGGGAAATGTGTTATAAATGTATACGCTATAAAGGGATACAACTATATTTCTTCTTTCTTCCGCCTGTAATGAGTCTATATCTGCAGATGTATCATTTCTATATAATCTTGACTGTTTTGTATAATCTTGACGCATTCAGAGGTCCGTAGAGTTTTCCTTCCAGTTGTATGTCTGTGGGCCAGTGTGTTTGCCTCAGCAGCAGTAACACCGTATCATCGAAATTGTAGGTAATACAATATCGCAGACACAGTAACAGCATGTCATGGAAATGGTAACGAGCCACATTTTTTGACACTGTAAGTCACGATCGTCGACATAGTTAAATATATCTTGTAACGAGGCCTATACGTGTTGGTGTTTCTGAAGCACTGTGTCGTGATGACACGGCAGTGATTAATATCATACATATATTGTTGACTATTCATTCCTTCAGGGTCACAGTATTATTTTTGCAGTTTGAACTTGGAGAAAACGTGCCCCATATACGTCATGTATTCTTAATGGCGAGTATGCTCGCGACCTTCGGCGGTATAGGAGACCTGACAACTAAAGCGTAAACATGCACTAGTTTCCGATTTGCGTGTATCTATTGGTTGGCCTTGGCTATTTTGGCATGCGACTCCAAGAATGCTAAATAGGGACCAATTAAAAGTCCAACAATAATAAAAGACGTAACGAACGGGGTCCAAATTAATTCAGCCAGAAGGCATGTGCTTGCAAGAGCCACGGTAATGATTATCGCATTCGTTAATTGCCCACAAGAAAAACAGGCATGTCTTACCCACACAGCGGGAAACAGGACGATCGTAATTATTTATGCACGACTGGTGTTTCAAGCCATATATAAGTGTTACAAGACAGCGAGAGAGAGGAGAAAGTAGAGAGAGAGAGAGAGAAGGAGAAAGTAGAGAGAGAGAGAGAGAGAGAGAGAGGACGATGAAGTGTTACATTTTGTATTGGACAACAACAGAATCGCTGACTTATAAGCGACATTATTACCAGGAGCAAAAGGGTGCATAGAGACGTTATCGTCTACTTGGCTACATCCGTTTAGTGCGGTGGTAACAACTTAGTACACTAGAAACTTTGACATATATACATACACGCACTCACTCACTGAGTGTATGTGCACAATGTCTCACACATAACCGTCTTAAGCAGTGTTTTCCAACCTTTTTTTAAACCATACCCCCCCCCCCGCTATATCTTTCTAAAATTCTATGTCTCCCTATGTAATATATACATATTTTTTATATCTAAAAATAAAATGTATCCCACCCATCCTGAATTACCCCCTGAGCAATCAAATTGCCCTCCGGTGAGGCCTTCCCCACCTAGGGAAATAGAATATCAAGTCTTCTTAATGACTCATTTGATTATTCCCTTGTAATTCATTGGTCACTACGTTTATGTGATTTTCGTGGGTCACTATTTATATAGGAAGTCGCCTGCCAAAAAAGACACGGCATATCAACGAAATACACGGAAATAATAGCCAATGAAAATCTAGGGAATAGTCAAATGACATTTTAGGAGACTAGATTTCTCATTTGCAATAGGTCTTATACTGTAGAGTAGACAGTCATGGCTAAAATGTAAAGATTCTGAGAAACTTTCCGGTTATAAGCGCCATATTTTCAGTGAAATCCCGCAATATAATTATTCTCCACTGACATTCTTGATAACACTGTGACCTATGAATGATATACTCTCGCATGTCGTAATGTATGAATGTAATATTGCATGCATGTTGGGTTAATTATACACTCAATTATAAGCCCAGTCTACGTCAGCGTCCTAGATCACCGTGGAGATTGTCAGACTTTAAGTAGGAGCGAGAGATTGCTTGTATGAAGGAGGGCAATGAACGAGTCAGCTCAGCTGTTTGTACTAGCGTTGCTTACAAGGTATAGAACGGGTGATAAATCATTTAGTACCAGCATAATTTCCTGTAGTTTCATGATCGTCCATAATTTCAATACAACCTGTACTGATATATGAATTAATTAATGAGTTGTGGTATAATCTACTATTTCTCTAGCTCTGGATATACACACACACATGCTGCAACTGATATTTCACAAGTCTTCAGAGTACTATGTAGAATGTAGATTATTTGAAAGTCGAGATAGTCTTTATATGTGTGCAACTGTACTGTACTTTATCACCGTGTATTTCAGCAGTAGTATCACTTTCCATTTTCCCTAGAGTTTTGGTTGTGTTTTTCTGAAACTTGTTTTGTCTATATAGCTTTGGTTTGTCTTGTCCACTCTTCTTGAGTCACCATTTGTGCACATCACTTTCGGTGTAAGTTCTGGTGCATAGTTGGTACTGTAAGATTATTTCGTGACATAATATGTCCGATTAATCACCTTATAGCTATATTTATAGTTGCTTTAATTATGTTCTTTATGTTTACGTTGCTTTATGTTGCTATAGTTCATACATCTAGTTTTGTTATTTGTTGATCATCTGATAGAGATATGACTTAACCTGGTGTCCATGAATCTATACAAAGTCTGTGATGTCTTCAGAGGCTCCGCAAAAGCTAGAAGATACAATGGAAATACACAATGACAAATAACACTAGTTCATTTAGATGTTCACACCAAGATCAATGCGAATTAAATCTACATATCTAATGGGTAATACAGAGATTGTTGAGAGCACCGTCACAACAATATCAAAGAATATCTACAAGACGGTATAAACGATATCAACGTTATTGATCATTCCGCCGAAGACGGATATGTCGGGCCAATGGCGCAAATAAAACTGCGACACAACGCATTTCCATTCTCTGGAATACATCCTGCTGGAGATCTAGTAGTGATCCTGCTGCAGGAGTTTGAGAATGAACGCTGAAGAAGAAGAAGATTGATCATGAACAAGAACATTATTGGACAGTGCTTCACCTTGACACCATGAACACTTCTAACTTTTATTAATATGTTGTTTTTGTGTGTGTTTAAAAGCGACGGATACGTTCCTATAGGTTGTATAGATAAGGACGTATATTAAGATGAAATAGTATCGCTAGTCACATTATGTGGAGAATTGATTCACATTTGGCGGTAAGAGAACATTTTATTTTAACTGTATTATATTTTCTTGTTCATTAAAAAAACATCCCCATTACATTTTCCGAAACAAAAAACAGATGGAAGTATAACTTCTGGATGCTTCATATTTCTATTATCCCTCTTACACTTTCTGTTGTAGGCATTGTTTATTATTTTTATACAGATCATTCATTTCTGAATATATGTATATATATAATTTTTTTTGGAGGTCCATGACCAACAAAATATATGTAAGAACCACCGTGAAAGAGGAATACGTGGCTTCAGGTGATATAATTTTGGGATTGAGGGTGTTCATGGTTACACTGAGTTTTTGAAACCATAAAACTGGATTATTTACTTTTATGTCTAAGAACAAGTTGGAAGTTGCTCCTTAGAAAATGGATTATTTGTATTCACAGAAGAAGCATGCAAAAAACAAAATAACAAATCTTATAAGAGAGTTAGGTGTTATGAGGTGGGAGTAGATTACATTCAAATTTTAAAAATTAACGAGAAAATTCTGTGAATATTGTATCCCATAAATGATTTATCGTGTTTGTAAGCATGTGGTTTATTCACTAAGAAATACATTTAGAGCTTAAGGATACTGGTGTTCTCTTGATGTCACCATCATTTGATATATGGAGTATTTCTTGTGCATTGTCCGCTATCTCACTTAGTTCTATTAGCAATACTATCTTTTTAGTCAGCGACTGTGTATACTATGAGGCTGTAATACTGTAATATTGCAACGGACACGTGATTTCTGGTCGTCAACCATTTGCGAATGTAATTTGTGAGACGATTTCAACTTTTAAAATGTGGACGTGGTGACATTTCATTGAATTAGGGGGTTTAGAACGGAGATGATCATCACTTTTCGGAGCGCATATCCTACCATATACCATACGTACGGTTTTGGTGAACTAAACTAGTCCTTCGATTAAGACGTCTACTCGCCCGTGTGTTGCCGGGGCCCAAAAGGGGAGCAAAGAATAAAAGGCGACTAAGGAGGTTATGGGATGGAGTTGGATGTCCCATCCCATATATGGTCAGCGACCCAAAGCCTTGCTGAAGTCGGATGTGTCAGGCCGAAAGGCGCAGATATCGCAGCAGTGCTGTAAACCATGACACAACGCATTCCGTTCTCCGGACTATATCCTGCTATGCAGGAGTGTGAGAACGAACGAAGAAGAAGACGTCTACTAATCATAGTTCATGCTTATGTCGTCTCTTCATCGTTATATATATAATTTAATTTCTGAATATGTATTCAATTCGCAACATCACAGATTTTACTACTAAATTTCCATTATCACTGCGTCGTGGTTTACAGCTTGGCCTTGACAACTTGTGATTTGATATTTTGAGGACCCAGGACCAATTGATATATTAATTTGAAATCAGTCATAAAAATTGTCACACGAGCCGTTGGTTGCGCGCTTCTGGTATAGATGAACATAATCTTAACTTGAGATATAAACCAACATCATTTAATATTACACTGGGCAACCTGGCAAGTATGGAACACAACTCCCTGTCGCATGTTCAGCTAACTTTAAAGTAGTAATTCGAATCCCGCTTGTGACATCTTATTTACAGAGTGAATTTTTGTGTGTAGATCCTTGGGAATTATCCCTTCAAGAAGCTACGGTATTATGTGCTATGAAGAGTACTCTTGGCATGCTGCTTTTGTTGAGAGTGACACAGTACATATGGAATAAACATGAGTTCTTTGAGGTTAATCTTCGTCTTTTGAACACGTTTTATTTGGTGGTATAAAAATCTTATATCTGTCACTACAGCTAACATCTTCCTCTACGCGTACGATTATATAGCTCACCTATGAATGTAGTTTTATTAGACACCTGGATAATAACGTGTGTGCTGTTAAACTGTTTAAAGCTATACGTGCTAACTGTGGCATGTGTGAACATATTACAAAGTTTATAGCTGGAGTATATCTCTAGATCAGCATTGGCCAGATTATGGCCCTCCAAGCCATTTGTTCAGTCAGCCAGGATGTTTCAAAAGTATTAGTGCTTTAAACACTGGTCCCCGAGTGTAGAAAACATTACTTGGACGTACAAAGAAATAATATAGAAGGAATCTTCTATTAGCCCCTTATCACACAAACGAAGCTCAATCGGGCAGGTTGACCCAAAAAGGGTACCACTTCTGATATAGATTTGTGTAGGCGTTTAGAGATGTAATTTACTAGATCAGATCAAATATGTAAGATGAACTGTCTTGTGGTTGTGGCCTTTATGATTTATCACTGATTGTGGTGTTTAGGCTTTCTTATATGTAGTCGTATTAAAGGATATGTTTGCTGCAGGCACAACTTACTTGGTGCTTATTTAGTTTATTTATTTTAATTATCTAGTATCTGTGTGTTATATTAGTGCACGTGTTAAGTTCATCAAGTGTCGTCTCCGCAACGAAGATTGGCAGCAGTTCCAGTTATAGTGTAAGCAGATGGTTAGTGATTTCATCAAGTGTTAAAGAGCGATGTTTCTTCTCTCGTCCGCATTGCTTAAGATTGAAATAGACGGATGTTTGTAGAGGCATGGAATGTAATACCCGGACGGATAACTTTTTGTAGAGGCATGAAATGTAGTATCCGGACGGATAACTGTTTGTAGAGGCATGGAATGTAGTATCCGGAACTGTAGAGGCATGGAATGTAGTACCCGGACGACCCTGGCGGGTTATAGAATTATGGATGGGAAGACAGTTTACACAGGAAAAATGGTTATAATATTAACCATTCTAATTATATATCACTAATCTAATTTAGTGATAGTTTTCTCATAATGAAGTGAATATATCATTGCTGTATGGAAGTTATTGTATCATGAACATATTGAAGTGGTTAAAGTGTTGACGTAACGATGTGATTACATAGCTGACGTTGCTATGTGGTTATAATATTGCTATAATCCTGACGTTGCCATGTGGTTATAATATTGCTATAATCCTGCCGGTGCTATGTGGTTATAATATTGCTATAATCCTGACGTTGCTATGTGGTTATAATATTGCTATAATCCTGACGTTGCTATGTGGTTATAATATTGCTATAATCCTGACGTTGCCATGTGGTTATAATATTGCTATAATCCTGACGTTGCTATGTGGTTATAATATTGCTATAATGTTGACGTTGCTATGTTGTTATAATGATGAAGTGATCTAGTGATTAATTACTTCGCCAACATAAACAAGGGAATATATCACCAACGCCGTGAAGTAGAAATAGCGCTGTTATAAGCAGGTCACTGCAGCACGTATTTGCATTGCAGGTAGTTCCAGCGAGACCGTTGGCATTTTGAGGGACCTTCCAACGGAATTAATTAGGACCCCATTTGTGACGATTAAAAAAAATTATTGATGGGATTTCGATTGGTGACTGTGTACTTAGAGTCGTCTTAGCTATTTTTGGCATGCGATTCTAAGTATGTAAATGTGACCAATCGAAATCCCAATAATAATCAAAAACGTCACGAATGGGCGTCCTAATTTAATTCTATTGGAAGGTCTTTATTGGAGGTAATTATGGTTTCTGCTACGTACACACAATCAGGTAATCTCCCTGGCGTAGTGGTTAAACCGTTCTCTTTGTACTCAAGAGGTACAGTTTCAAATCGTGCTAGGCGATGTCTTGTTTACAAAGTAGGTTTTTTGGGAGATCCCAGGGAATTGTTATTTGAAGCTACGTGTGGTTGTCTGGACAGGCGCCGTGCCACTTCGTTGAGAGGATGTGTGTGTGTGGTAATACGAATACAATGTAGTCAATCCTCTATGCATTTTCATCTTTTTATTTACTTTTTTTAAGTACATAAAATTGATATAGGTAAAATTACCGGCAAGAAAATGGTATAAAACATATATTTGTAGATTAATTTATATGTACTGTATGTGGGGGTCATGTTTCAAAACAGACATGAAATATGAAATAGTAATTTGACATTAGTAGCAACAAGTCTCGTAAAAACATATTAAACTTGTTCCTTTGTAAAACTTTGTACATGGTCAAGATATACACATTGTTCCGTTTAATAATAAAAAGCCAGATAACCAATGATAAATACATTTAGGAGCTGTCTTCATTTCAGAATCTATTTTTCTGTTGTGTGTTTTCAGAACTAGTTAAGCATGGAAGTGAAGCAAATGTATGATTAAAAATAATACATTCATGGAAAGTAAACCTTGCTATATGATTTTTATTTTGTTTAGGACTTCAATATCCAATTCTTGGTCTAACATGATATGAGATGTTGGAAGTATCCTTCTGAACAATCTTTGTGCTCGGGTAAAGCTATTGTCAAACCTAAAGTGAACGTGTGCTATTTAATATTTCAGTTTTACTTCACAAACATTTGACGTTAGCTTTAAGAGACTTCTAGCGGTCAGGGTCTTCGATTAAGCTCTGAAGATTAGTGGTCTTAGTTTGACATCCGCACTGGACTTCTGTTTGTAATCCGTGTTGTGTCACGGGATGCTGTCACGCTGATCCAGGTTGCAGGTTCTTGTTCCAACAGAACAGAGTGTGCGTGCTGGGATGATAGAAGTCTCCGAAAAGGTGCCAATATTTGATCAGTCATTTCTTCAAACTCCCACGTCTTCCTGAAACTAGAACCGTAAAGTCACACTGTGGTGTCCTCTACCCTTTTGTCAGTTAAATCGATTCCTGTCCCGATTTCTTTAAAAGTACTCGTTACGAGATCTATTCAAATCTGTACTGTCGAGGAAAACATCACAGCTGGAGTACAGAAGAAAAAAATAATTGATATTGAAATGATCAGTTCTTGTCAAGATACGTCTTTCTCAATGCTAACTGAACTAGCGCGCCATTTTGTAAATAAAATGAAACCCAACTGCCACAAAACAAACAAAAACAATAGTGCCCTTCACATGACCGGAAACCTAGAATAATAGTTCTCACCAATGCTAGAATAAATGCATGCCTGTCCCTGGCATGAATGGTGAGCAAAGAATAGCAAGACTGTTAAGCTTCCATGCATGTCGTAAGAGGCGACTAATGAGGTTTTGGGGTGAAATTAGCTGTCGCATTCCATATATGGTGAAAATGACCTATCGCCATGCCTCTTCTTCTGCGTTCGTTCTCAAACTCCCGCAGATTAGCATGATGTCCGGAGAACGGAATGAGCTGTGTCATGGTTTACAGCATTGCTGCGATATCTGCGCCTTTCGTCCTGACACATCCTACTTCACCATGGCTTTGGGTCACTGACCCTATATGGGATGGGACAACCAACTCCATCCCATAACCTCCTTAGTCGCCTTTTACGACATGCATGGAAGGTAAAAAGTGTTGCTATTCTTTGCTCCATTTTCGGGCCCCAGCAACACACGGGCGTTAAATTGGATGTACCAGTTTAAAAGGCGCAAATATCGCAGACAAGCTGTAAATCATGACGTAAAACATTCCGTTCTATTGACTATATCTTGAATGATTTGCATGAGTTTGAGAACGAAATCAGAAGAAAATGGTAGCAACATATTTTTCATCTCCATCAAGAGATTCCAAATCTAACTTGAAAACAAGATAACAAGAACTGCGGCAATGGTGATTTAAAAAAAAAATTTGCCAAATTACCGCTGTATCTGATCAGTACTCATTGTTTTCTAAGACTGATGTGGTTTTCACGAGGGTTGAGTGCATGATTTACATCAATAATAACATATACTACATGTATTCATTCATGTCTGAAATATTTGTCATCCTGTCCTTATTAACCCCTCTCAAATACAGTGGATCAAACTGTAGTTATATGCAGATTCCAAGCGACGAATGAAGAAGAAGAATCAAAGCACCCCTCCCTAAACGGACAAAAAGTATAATTCGATGAATACGAATCTTAAAACGCCCCACGTCGTATCCAAAATACCCCCACCCCCACTGGGACAGCAGGCCAATATTAAAAAATGCTATTTTATGTTAGTAACATTTATTTTTTTCAAATATTTAATTGTTCTACTTCGGCAAGTTTCAATCGGATACTAGTAATAGCAAAAGGACTAATGTTTATGCGTAGTGTAAGCTAAAAGTACAAACGCGAACAGCAGCAGTGAGAAAATCAAAGAATATTAAAAGAATGGTCTTTGTGGATAACTTTCCACGCGTGAAAAATTTTAAATCACTGACACGAATTTTAAATCACTGTCCGTCCCTGCTCTAAACCCAGGAAGTCGTCTCTAGGCTTAACTATCACCGTCGAGAGTAAAGACATGTGTACAGAAAGTAAACATGATCTTAAAAGCTGATTTTTTAAAATTATGTCCATGTATTTCGTTGATCGACCTTTTTGTGGCATTCATCTCCAAGTATATAAATAATGACCAACGAAATCACGACAAAAGCAAAAACATAAGGAATGAAGTTTTGTTTACTTTCTGTTGAGAGGTCTATACTGGAATCCGGTCATGCGTTAGCAGACGAAGAGAATGTGACGTCACATCACGTGACTTTGCAATGCTACTCTTCGTTTATGACCAGGCTCCAGTATAACAGACATCTGTACAGATCATGAATGACCAATTCTGATTATTTCAGGGCATTTCGTTTTACAACCTTGGTTATTGTTCGCAGGCTATTCCAAGCATATAATTAGCGACCAACGAAAGTTATGACAATAATCAAAAGCGTATCGAATGAAGTTGTGATTATTTTCTGTACAGTCTTCTACTCGTGAAAGTCACGGTTGAATTAAGGGATGTCCATAAATTACCTCAAAAATATTTTGCCAAACCACCTCTCCCCTGTCAACAAATGTCAAGAATTCATGAATCCTTTTTTGAGTTATCGACAGACACATGCCATCACACACCCCTATTGCGTTTCACTACGAGAGGCTACTTGTTATTTGTCCGTGGCTGCAGCCTCTCGTAGTGACACCCAATAGCTTAGGTCGTGACATTTCTGTGGATAGGTTAAAAAATGCCTCCATGTAGCGGATGTTTACATATGATTTGTTAGAACTTCTATTGTACTATAACTGTAACGTTATGTGCGCCCCACCTCCTATTGTGTGTTTAGAAATACAATGAATATTTTAATATTTAAACAACAAACCACAGCTAATAACCCTTGCGAAAACACAACTTATTTTAATTTTTTATAACATTTAAACAATTTAATTGGTCTATAAAATATATATGGTTGATGTTATCTTTTGTCATCCCCCTAATTGTTGGCGTAATTTATGGAAAGTGACATTCTTTTTTATCACTTGTGACTCAATTTTCATTCATAAATTAGTTGTACTGATTCTTCTTTGACTATCATGCAGTCATGTGAATGGTCCTGCTTGTAGTATTGTAGTAAAACGTAACTCATAAATTATACTTCCCGTGCTTCACGTAGTCGGTTAGTCATTCAGTCAACAGATGTGTGTTGGTGACATCTGTTTGAAACGGGGCATGCACCTGTGTATGAACTTGAACTAGTCTCAAGCAGTGGTTGTTTTTACGCGGAGCCTAGTTACTGTTCCTGACTAAACTGGAAAGAATGTCCTGTAAACGCTTGTTCAATTCGATTTAATGAGTACTAACGGACTTGTATGCTTTTTTAGCTTTCACGTTTTTAAAAACTTAGACACAGTGCCAGTACAGTAAATATATAGTGCAGCACATGTGACAAAACCGGAAAAATAAACACATATCAATATTCAACATTATTTATCAATAATGTACAATATGACTGGTGGTTGTAAAAGCCACATCGGTGCTCGCGGTACAGTTCAGGTGTGTGTTGTCATTACACCTTTTGTACCCGGTGTAAATGAAGCTAAAAGTGGGAGGTTTATTTGATTCTACATGTGTTTGTAGTTCGGAGAGTGCGGGCATATAGACGGTACACGTGTGAACAATAATGAACTAGTAATTCTTGATTTCTGCATGCAACTTGTTATATAGTGCTAGAAGTAAGATCGACACTCACAGAGTGTTATTTCTGTGAATGCTGTCAAGTGGTGGAAGTGAAACGTCGAGTGATGCCTTAGTCAACTATTGTATGAACAAGGTTATGTGTGTGCTACTCATACGTGTCGGCGTGGAGCTAGCTATCTCAGTGCCAGATTTGAGAGTAGTGTCTTCACGTCTTTATTGTTCAGTTTTCAATATGCGCACACTGTTCGTGTGAACATTTCATACACACAGTATTATCTAGGATTATTGTTGTGGTTAAACACTGAATGCGGTGACTATGGTTCGCCGGAGTTGTGACAGTGGTTGAATATGAAACTGTATTGTGCTTTTATTGCTATGAATAAGCTCATTACAAGAAAGAACTCGGACCCCGGCAGGTCTGTGAGAATGTTTGAACATGAGGTAGGGATGTCGGTGAGCGGGGTCAGCTCACCATTCATACTGGAGGACTTGAACGTGTTCTACCTTCGTCAGATGGCAGGAAGTCTCAAGGTAACGCTATTATCCTTTGAATTAGGTTAACGATTGGTTAACTTCTTTGTGGATGCCTCTTTTCGTTCTGTCACTGTTCACTTTTTCCTCATTGTTTGTTCACTGTCTTTTTCTCATTGTTTGTTCACTGTCTTTTTCTCATTGTTTGTTTACCTTCTTTTTTCTCATTGTTTGTTCACTGTCTTTTTCTCATTGTTTGTTCACCTTCTTTTTTTCTCATTGTTTGTTCACCTTCTTTTTTCTCATTGTTTGTTCAGTCTTTTTCTCATTGTTTGTTCACTGTTCACTTTTTCGCATTGTTTGTTCACCTTATTTTTCTTACTGTTTGTTCACCTTCTTTTTTCTAACTGTTTGTTCACCTTTTTTTCTGTTTGTTCACCTACTTTTTTCTAACTGTTTGTTCACCTTTTTTCTCACTGTTCGCCTTATTTTTTCTAACTGTTTGTTCACCTTCTTTTTTCTGTTTGTTCACCTTCTTTTTTCTGTTTGTTCACCTTTTTTCTAACTGTTTGTTCACCTTTTTTTTTCTCACTGTTCGCCTTCTTTTTTCTAACTGTTTGTTCACCTTCTTTTTTTCTAACTGTTTGTTCACCTTCTTTTTTTCGAACTGTTTGTTCACCTTCACTTTTCTAACTGTTTGTTCACCTTCATTTTTCTAACTGTTTGTTCGCCTTCTTTTTCTGTTTGTTCGCCTTCTTTTTCTGTTTGTTCGCCTTCTTTTTCTGTTTGTTCACCTTCTTTTTTCTGTTTGTTCACCTTCTTTTTTTCTGTTTGTTCACCACCTTTTTTCTGTTTGTTCACCTTTTTTCTAACTGTTTGTTCACCTTCTTTTTTCTGTTTATTCACCTTTTTTTTCTCACTGTTCACCTTCTTTTTTCTAACTGTTTGTTCACCTTAATTTTTCTAACTGTTTGTTCACCTTCTTTTTTCTGTTTGTTCACCTTCTTTTTTCTGTTTGTTCACCTTCATTTTTCTGTTTGTTCACCTTCTTTTTTCTGTTTGTTCACCTTCTTTTTTCTGTTTGTTCACCTTCTTTTTTCTGTTTGTTCACCTTTTTTCTAACTGTTTGTTCACCTTCTTTTTCTCACCGTTTACCCTTTTCTCACTGTCTGTTCATCTTCTTTTTTCTCTCTTACCGTTTCCACGTTAACACATTCCGTGTTGTTTTCTCTTTCCCCAGTCTGTTCATCACCACTGTTATCTCTCTTTGTCTCATTCTTATCACCTGTATTATCTCGCTGACCGTTCTATCACCTTTATTATCTCTGAGCCGTGTCACCTTTGTTGATAATACTATCGCTGTCTTGTCACTTTCTCTGTTGTATCTCTTTGCATTACCTTATATTTTATATATATTTGTGTCTTGTCACCTTTGATCATATTTATTTCTCTCTCGTGGCCTTCTTTGTTAATACATGTCTCAGTAGCTTCTGATAAAGTAAAATAGCATTTGTTTTAAAGTGTGCAGTTAAAAAACAAACATAGATAGTTAATATTGAAACGGAAGTTACATTAATGACACCACATCTCAGTTTAAGTAGTCAGATTTTCAAGAGGACAGTAGCAGTTTGACAACATGGGAATCAGATGGACTCCTTGGTTTATCAGGACATGAAATTATCAATGTTGCCACATTGTCCTTGAACATTTGAGACTGGCGACAGTAATTAGCCCTAAAGTATAGGACACAGTGTGTTCCCAGTCAATGGCTTTCCGCTTATATCTTCCTTCCGCGATCCAGAATACTAATATGGATGGTGGGAAAATGTAAACATATTAGATAAAAGACGACTTTCTATTGCCATGATGATAAACAGATAGTAATCTTAAAAACAAAATTGCCGCAGAAACCAACAATATAATAATAGTTAATTACAGCGGTAATCATCATTTAAACTATGTCAAGTAGGCAACCTATACGTTCGTTCTCAATATCCTGCGGGTTAGCAGGATGTGATCAAGAGAACGGAATGTGTTATCATGGTTTACAGCTTCACTGATATCTGCGCCTTTCGACGGCCTAACACATCTGATTTCAGCTTGACTTCTGGGTACTGTAATCCTCTATGGAACATGCATCTATACCTCCAAAACCTCATTAGTCGCTTCTTACGGCGTGCATGTAAGGTCGCAGTGTTGCTATTATTTGCATCCAATCTCGGATGCCGACAACACACGGGCGAAGCAGACAACAATCATTGATATAGTAAGTGATTAATTGGATTGTCACACCGACTATAATAAGGTACATGAGGTAATACAGATCACATATACAACAATCAAAACAAATCCGGTGAAATTCTGATTTTATTCATTTTTCACCAGAAAGATCTCTTAGCGCTAATCTCTTAACTGGACTATTCCTACTTTTCCCACTTTGATTTTTATTGATTGGCGACACAAACCATACGCAAAGTGACCAATGATCATCGCATCAGCCTAAATAAATAGCACTGTTTGGGATCAGCGAGGATGCATATTCTGGAGAAGGATTTGATTTTTAGTAGTATCTATCCCACCAGTAATTGTGTGCGGTGATGTTACTTCGCCGCTTGCAAAGTACATAATTATTTTACCTGGGCAGGTGCTTTAGCACGCAGAAATCACAGTAAGGAATTCATGTAGACATAAGTATCTAAATGTCACATTCCCTCTTACATTTCAGGCACTTTCAGATTACCTTCCCCTATTTTATGACCTATAACACAACACTCCCTCTCACTGGTTAGATTTTCGTATGGACATGTTTTAATCACCTTGATATAAAATAAACTTGTGGTCGCTGACACTATATACGGTTTCAGGTTTAGCTCATGTCTTTAAATATATTCCAATTGACATGTTTTCTTAGTTTTTCGTCTGTGATGGCCAAGTATCAGGTTCAATTCCCGCCGCAGGAAGTTGTGTCCCCGTACGTTCACAAAGCAATGACAGCATACTGGCATAAATATTTACTAAAAAAATCACTACAACCAAAAAGTGCTGGGTATATATATATATCACTGCTTCATGAACAGAATATGCTACCAACTGAGAGATGAATCATACATTGACAACTGCTTCTCCATTTACAATTACTGTCATCGTTTAGATATCGTTCATTATATGATGATACCTTTCCATCAAAATAAACAGATAATCAAAGATAATTTTCCATTAAAATAAACAGATGATTAAAGATAACTTTCAATCGAAAGAAACAGATGATTAAAGATAACTTTCATCGAAAGAAACAGATGATTAAAGATAACTTTCAATAGAAAGAAATATGATTAAAGCAATTATAAAGACACCACCAATACATGATGACTACCGTATTATGTGCAGACCAGAACAACTTGCATTCTACGCTTCAAAACAGAACACAACCGACTCCCAGCAATATGTTAAGTTCACTTTTGGCACATAACCATGTGGACAGTCCCTTCAGACATAAAACATATTCTTCAACAATTCCCAGAATATGAAAGGCTGAGATAGACATATTGGCACAGAAAAGCAACAGTAAAAGAAAAATACTACGGACCTCTGCACGAGTTACAGTCAAGTTTACAGAGGAGACTAAACTTCAAACATAAGCACATTCCAAGCGAACGAAAGAAGATATATTGTAGATTAACATTGCACATTGGGTATATCTATTCATTGTTCAACACCTTGCTGAGCACAAACAAAACTCTTACTTTTTTACCAGTAGCTAGTCAGTTCTAAAATCACATCCCTCCTTTCATGCTTCACTTTTGGAGGACCATCTCTGTATTCGGGCGGAATATAAGGAATGCAGTACATCTTTTAAAAAAATAAAAATTTTAAAGCACACACGTGCTCAATAAATTCAGTTGCACGACACACGCGGTGTCGTCTTGTCTTCATTATGCACGTGAGTACGTGAAGATTCCCCGCCAGCTTCACCAGTGTGAGTACAGACTCGAGACATACGATGTAGTGGGATTTCCTGATTATGTGTACACAACCTTTACGCACTTCAAATATTTCTGAAGCTATGCAGTGTCTAGTTTTAGCGCGCAATATGATGTGTAACCAGTGTCATGTTTTCTTTGTGATAAAAGTATATTATAGTCTCGTCCGTGTAGTGAATTATTGAGGATGTATTATTTAAGACATTGTGATTCTACAGCAAATATGCTCCATTGATTTAATTGTCCATGTTTTATTTGACGTATTATAATTTGAGACATTTTGTTTGGTTCTTGAAACACGAATGTGGGGAAAATTATAGACGATGTTAGTGAAACATTTTGGTGTTGTCTCTCAACATTCATGCCCTTTTTCATCATGTCTGTCTAAAAGTGTGAGAAATTCTGTTATTTTGATTTGAATACATCACACATACACACATGCATGGTCAGCGCATGACATTTCATTGTATCACCACGTCGTGTATTCATATATTTACGCCTTTTTCAATGTCAGTTGACAAAAACTGACTAGAACTCTCTTTTACACACACAGGCGCCCGTATAGCAGCTCGGTTAGTTAGTCGTCGGATCATCATCACTGCAAACTGGACACGTCCATAGTTGATATAGCTGCTCGGTCTTTTTGTATTGTCAGCGATATAGCATTTCCAGTTAAATAGTAATTGCTTATTTCTGGAGTCACAAACACAACACATTTGCATCATTTTACAATAATTCTTATGTGAGATACCAACCAAATGTTCTATATTTGAACTTATTATGTTTTAATGTGACACACCTATTTATCTACGATTTGCCTTAATTGTGCACGTATATATAGTAAAAGTAATAATGTCCTTTTCATAGAGTGTCTTGTGGATACTGTGTTAGGTTTATTTATTTTTTTCAGCGTCTAACGGACATTTTGAGTGATGTAGTCGTCAGCTGACGGACTTTACATTGCCAGATAATAGTAGCAGCACTTGTGTTGTTCTTCAATAAAACAATGACGTGTCAATAGAAGAACGTGTCCCCACTATATCTCTGTAAACCTCTCGTCTCTGTACAGACGTTGCGTCATCAGTGTGATTTTCAAGAGGCTGACTAATATCCTATGTCTATCAACATCTTGTACTGCTTCTTTTTCTGGTTCTCTTTCCTGGACATTTATTTCTCCATTAGTAATCGCTCTGTCTTTTTATATTTAAAATATGTTAACGTACGCATCTTTATTGTTTTTAGAAGCCAATATTCATCTATGTTTAGGTCTTTGCGGACATCTGTGTTAGATTGTCACTCTGTTCATGAATTTCTTAGGATCGTTTTATAACATTTAGGGTACACTACAAGTAGACACCACCACATGTTTAATTATTTCCCTTGTCTATGTTTGTAAGTTTCATGTTCATTATCTAATAATCGAAATATTTATATATTTAATGTTGGTGTTGGTTATGTAAAACACAATTATCCTAACCTTAACCCAAACCCTAAAATAAATTAATATTTAAATGATTAAATGATGAACATGAAATTTACAAACATAGACAAGTGAAATAACTCGACTATGTGGTGGCTTCTACTTATACTGTACCACATTTAGTTTCAAATGCTTATATTTTGTGTTCCAATGATAATATATTTGATCTCGAAATCCACGTCTGCTGATCTGTGGGATATATTAACACTACACTACGCACTCGTCATTGTTGCTAGTCGAAGCAATTGATTAGGACATGCAAAATTGTAGAATGTTTGTGCGGATTGTGGATTGTTAGAAAATGTATAATATAGAAGCATCTATGATTTATCAATACAAAAAAATACAAATCATAATGCAACAAATGGGATTTGAACCAGGTCCGCTCAGATGGCACCCAGTCGCCTTGCAATTACGGATGCGGCGTGGTCGAAGACGGAAAACATGTATGACTCAAGTTACGACACGAGAAGGTGCCATCTGAGCGGAGCTGGCTCAAGTCCCGAACTGTTAGAAAGTTACAACGAACGACTTTTATAAAATAAAATCCACCATGAAAGTTCTCAGTGCTATTAGCATCACAAGTAAACACATGAAGAGAAAATATAATGTCAGAGTAAGCTAGAGAGATTTGCTGCTTGGTGTATGCTCTCACGAGGACGAATAGATTGTACCCTGTGTCATAACTCTGTTTTGTCATCTCTCTCGTGTATGTAAGGTCACAGTACTTACAAAACATAAGTTTATAGAGGAGACAAAACTTCACATCCATGCGAAGAGGAGACAAAACTTCACATTTAAGCACGTTCCATGCGAAGAGGAGACAAAACGTCTTTCACGTAAAGCACGTTCCATGTGAACGAATGAAGAAACAGTACACCGATTTTCTTTCTTTTCGGACCACATTATACATATTACCTGGTTTCACTGAAACACTAAGCAGACTCACGCAACATTCTTTGTTAGCTTATTTATACTGTCGGCTAATTTTGGATCAAAAGACCATGATGACGTCTAGTGAAGACGAAAAAATCAACTCCAGACCCTCAGCGCTACTAATGTTCACTTAATGCAGTCAACTTGTCTGCTCACTACTACACGTGTACATTGAGATTGAGTTAATATTTCAGGCTGTTTGTAAGTGTTCGTATATACAACGGTTATTACCTACCGGTACATCTTCATTCATAGAACTTTTCTATCTACCGATAAGTATGCTATTTCATACAAGTTCTTTGCCTATTGATAAACATTGTTGTTTTTATGGCATCTGGCGTCTTAAGCAAAAAGAACAAGCAATCATTTGAACATTTTCTCAGGAATTGAAGCTTTTCAAACGATCATGTCGCAGCATCATTTTGATGCGTCTTTCCATTTTTTTCCTTCCATATCTTTATATCTTTACACACATTATTTCTGAATAATGTTGCTCCTGTACCTAGGTTATGTCTCCAGACAGCTATAGTTTGTATTTGTATTGTATTATATTTGTAATATATGACATTCTGTTTACTTCTTGGTATATTTCGCATTGTTTTCTTATTTCACAAATATGTTTTATATTTATAATTGGGGATGGGATGTCTTTCTCGTACTTCTTACTATATAAAAACCACATTTTCTCAAAGTTATTAGGACCTTTAAACAGGTCACACCGGATGGCTTAATTTTGCTCCGTTGTTTTCATTGGCGGGCAGCACAAGGTACACGCAAATTAACCAATAAATAAAGTCGGATCGGCCAAGGTGAGTGTCGTATACATGTTTTTGCTGACACTGAAGTAATCATACCTCACAAAGCTAGTTTTGTTCATACCGTTTCAAAGAGACTTTTTTCTTGATCTCTCGGACTCCTTAGATACAGCTAAGATAAGACACAGCTAGTCATGACTTCTGCGTATGTTCTCAAACTATTGCTAATTAGCAGAATGTCGTCTGGAGAACGGAATGAGCTGTGTTTGTTTACAGCGATATATGCGCCTTCAGACATTACACATCCGACTTCAGCATGACTTCTGTATCACTTTGACCCTTGTGGGATGGGTCAGCCAACTCCACACCGTAACCCCCTTATGACATGCATGAAAGGTAAAGAGTACTACTATTCGTTGTTACCCTTTTGGACTTGACAACACACGGGCGATGTCTGTTATGTGAGAAAGAAGCTCAACAATTCAGTGCTTTCAGCACACCTTAATTCAAATTGTTCATCTGTCAAAGATATATCAGTGGTTATACTTGAGAGTTGTGATGGTGAAAATACGGCTGCCGAACCATTTTTTCTAACTTCCAAGCTCAGAAAACATTAATTAGAGCATCAAGACAGAAAAAGGGTATTTATCAAGCTTTTTTGTCCCCATACAACACGAACAAGCTCACTCCGGTCCGCTTATCCAATACAGGTAACCTCTGAAACCTCTGAACTAGAGTGATAGGAAATCCCTGGTTTCAGCATCTATCGTATTAATTCTGGACACGTATTGAACACAACAGCTCACAAACACAAGTATGTATCACACAATGGCAATGGGTCAAACGTCATGGATCGCTGAATCAGCAACTTACCAATCAATTCTGGACATTGATGTTTTACACTCATGTATTGTGTACTCATTGCTGGCAAATCTTTTCTTTATTTTGCATACCAGTACTTTCACTATTATATCTCATTGTTACCAGTCCAGAAACATACTACCATCAAAATTGTGTATGTATTTGTCTGTCCTATTACCACTGTCTTTGAGCACGTCCATCGTCATCTGATAGTACATTCCAAGAGCTTACAAATATATCAAACATGTAAGTCGGAAAAGTACTTACCTATTTTTAAAAGAGCCAATAATATATAATAAAATGTCGGCAAGATAGCATTCCGTTATTATTGTGCGTGGTGTTTGTATAGGTAACACTTTTCCCTTAATATATGTTAGTCATATTTATCTGTGTTAGTGTGTCGGATCTGTTCGAACATTCTAGTTATGATCTGATATTTTCTCGAAAGTTTCGGTTATAAATTCATACTTTATTTCACTTTGGCTTTATAATGATTTGACATTTTTCCTGTCAGTTCTCTTTCTCTCTCTCTCTCTCTTCCTCTCCTCCCCTGCGTGGTTAGTGTGTTTATGTAGATTACTTCTCGAAACAAAACAAAATCATCACCAGTATTAATTTTTTGTCACGATTTACAGCGAACTTAGCTCTTTTGATCGAGGTGGCTGATTCAATTTTCCTCTGATCAGAGCAGAAGTGATAGTTAATAAATAGTGTAATGTACATTTCCATACCACTAGAACGATGTGTATACCAACAGACTATTGTATGTACACGTATAAATTTCCACAAGATCATTGTGTAGTTCACGTTGTGTATAGTGGCCATTTGTGATCGTTGTAATTGATGTTTGCTGGAGTACTTACTGCTACCTCGCGAACCGTGCTTCTGTTTTCAATCACTGGTTGAAGATTGTCGGGAATTGTTCAAGGTTTATGCTTTCGTTATATATAATGTCATGTGGACATGTTGTTTACTAACTTCATATTGAGTGATTAGTCGAACATTTCATTAATCAAATATAGGTTCAATCACATATCATGTGCCTACCTACTTTTTCCGAATGTGGAAGGACTTTGATATATGCGCAGATACATTGCACGTTTTTTATAGTGCGCGAAATTGTCGTGAATGAAATTACGTCACTAGTAGACTGTTGCCAGAAAAAACAAAATGGCTAATTTTAGTGTAGATTAAAGTAATAATATATATATGGCCCTCGTGTGTGCTGAGTATATTGTGGAATTGGTTGCCTCTTTTAACACGGAGCTCCATCGTTTTCGTGGCCGACCTCTAGTTCTGCCTTCACTGTATCTGTGTAACATTAGGGGTACGCTGTCTGATGAAGTCTGCAAGCCATTTGATCTGTTTGTCTTTTTAATATGTTCCAAGATTTGGGTGGTGCCTGTTCTTTGTTTAATATCCCCATTCCTCATTCTGTCTCTTAGTGATATCCTTAGGATTCTCCGCAAACATGCCATTTCAGCTGTCACAAGTTTGCGTTTGTCTTGTGCTGTCGTTGTCCACGTTTGGCATTGGTAGCAGCGTTGACATAAAACGCTGTTCGAATAGTATTATTTTGGTGTTAAGTCTACATTTGTGTGTGTGAAGATTGGTGTCATTTTCCATAGGGCTTGATATGCTTTACTACACCCATTATGTATTTCTTCACTGCGCTTGCCATCTCGTTATATTGTTATCTTAAGTATGTGAATTCTGTCACTTGTTTAAGTCTGGTTTCCAACGTATATATTTTTCGCGTGTTTCTTTCTGTTCTTCCCATCTTCATTACTTCTGTCTTTTCTATATGTATCTTCATGTTAAAGGTTTGGCATGTTTGAAATACACAAATGTCTATTTGCCTTTGTAGTTGCTCTTCTGATGATGCTACTAGTGCGTTGTCGTCTGAAAATAGCAATTCGTTTAAGTTATCGAATGTTGTTAATATTCTTCATGTTGTTTTCTTCCGTTGTCTTTGCTACTTTGCAGATTTGATCTGTTTATGATATAAACAATATGGGGATAGTACACATCCTTGCCTCACTCCCAAGCGAATTTGAAAATTATCTGATGTACCTGTGCTCGTTCTTACTGCGCATTGAATATCGGCTGATATGCTCTGGCAAAGGTTTATCAGACGCTGAGGAAATCCATATGTCTGGAGTGTTATCCATAGCCGAGCTCCATCCACTCTGTCGAAAGCTTTTTCTTGGTCCGCTAAATATATCATGGTTATGTTCTGTAGCTTTTTCTGAAAGTTGTGTGAGGACGAAGATTGAATCTGTGCAGCTTTTAGTTTTCTGAAAGCCCAATTTTGTGTGTTGTTGAGCTGTAGTTCTACATATGCACGCATTCTTCTCTCTAATATTTTACTGGAGATTTTTCCTATTTGGCTTATAAGAGTTATATGCCTCTATACTTAGTGCAGTCCCTCTTACTGCCTTTTTTCTTCCAGATGGGTACAATCACTGTTATATTTATATTCTAGTCCCGTGGTGTCTTTTATATCTTCCAAATTACATTGAACAGTCTGTGTAACCACTTTATACCTGTAAACTGTTAGCATTTTATTAGCTCTATAGGTATTCCGTATATTCCTGGTGCTTTGTTATTTGGTATATATTTAATTGCGTCTTAACTTTCGATAGGGGGATGTATGGTTCCATGTCTCCTTCTAATGTATTTTTTTTATTACTTCTCCTTCTTTTAAAATTAACAGCTTATTGAAGTAATTTTCCATCTTTCAATGATTTCTTGGGACCTATTTAGTATGTTGCCGTGTTCATCGTTGATTTTTTTCTGTTTCATATATGTCTTTTTTTACTTCTCATAATTTTGTACTTTCTTGTAGAACATCTGTGCGATTTGTCTATCTTTGTTAAGCAGTTCTCCATATTCTTGTAGCGTCTTAATTTTTTGCATATTTCATGATTTTCTTGGTGTTATTCTTTGCTGTCTTGTATGCTTAGCATTCTTCGTTCGTTTTGCTTGTTGCCCATTTATTGTATTTTTGTTTTTTATCTTTTGTTACATTCTTTACCTCTTGTCCACCAAACTATTATTTTTGGTTTCGTGCCTTTATGGTTTTTATATCTGCATGTGTTTTCTGCTGTTTGTATGATGGAATTTGTGAAATATTTCTATTCTTCTTCTATGTGCTGGTTGTTTTCTGGTAACTTTGTGAATTCTTTGTTAACTTTCTGGATCAATTTTTCTCGCATGTTTGGTTCTTCCAATGTCTATATATCTAGTTGACATTGGTGATTTGTGCTTTTCTTGTTCAGGTTATTTTTCACTCTGTGTTTTGACTGTTATTATTACTGCCGTATGTTCACTGTCTGCACATATTAGGTATTACTCCTGTGACTGTTTTTTCGTCTATTGTTTCTTTTTGTGAGTATAAAGTCTATCTGGCTCTTGCATTATAAGATGTTCCATTTATACAATGTGTACACTTGTGACTGTGTGTTTAAAGAAGATGTTCGTTATAAAGAGGTTGTGCTGGATGCATGTATAGTTTATATCCATCATCGTTAATCTTGTTTCTTGTGTCGCCTGGTCCTTTATATTCCTCTATTCCTTTTCTATTTGCACCAAAATATGTGTTAGCATCTGTATATTAAAAACTGTAGAAATGTGGTGTTTATATGGTCTATTGTAATCGTGACCGACATTGTTCCTTCATTCAGATGTGTAACATGAGCAATGTTCTTAGCGAGTATCGTATCTACGAAAAAGCTCACTCCGTGGTTTGCTCTTGAAACTGGGTCAACTCTATTGTATAGGAACGTGTAATGTTTATATAGTTTATTACATCCCGTCTTTAATCCTTGTATTTGCTAGTATTTCTTTAATCCTTGTATTTGCTAGTATTTCTTTAATCCTTGTATTTGCTAGTATTTCTTTAATCCTTGTATTTGCTAGTATTTCTTTAATCCTTGTATTTGCTAGTATTTCTTTAATCCTTGTATTTGCTAGTATTTCTTTAATCCTTGTATTTGCTAGTATTTCTTTAATCCTTGTATTTGCTAGTATTTCTTTAATCCTTGTATTTGCTAGTATTTCTTTTCTAGATGCACAATAATTAGTACGCTGGCAAAGATCAAAGGATTTAATTCATTTATACAAACGGAACATACTGCACAAATATAAAGTATATATTTATTGGGTCTAACCAAGTATAACACCATGTGAAAAGCATGACATTAATACGTTAGACTTATAAATCAAATAATTGCATTTGTTTGAGGTCAAGGCTAGTGGAACGTACTATTCTTCATTTTCCAGTTTTATTTCTTGATTATGGTGCGTCATTGGTTAACATAATTTATCAAAAAATGTGTTCAGGAATTGTCAACTGTAACGTTAACACATTGTAAACAGTGATGGGATGGTCCTTGTCAGCTTTCTCCCCCTACCCATTTGTATTTTTATGTATAGATTCTATTACTTGGATACTCTATATCAATATGTTGAGTTTCTATGTGAAGAGTCATGTGCATGCACGCTTACAAGGGTTATTATGCCTTTATCTGATCTTTACCTGCAGAAGTTTTATGAATAAAACACGCCATGTTTAAACAAAGTGAATATTTTCAACGTGAAACATTTACGGAAGGCTCGGTTATTTAGATTTAAATTTGAATTTTACGTTGTGTTCGCACCATGTCTAGCACGAAGTGTGAAAGGTCATCAGTAAAGAAGCGGTCAGTTCGCTATGTCAGTTTACCCACTGAAATGCCAAATGGAGTATTGTCTGTGGAACTTATCTCGGTAAGGGTTTCTGTTGTTTATGCTGTTTACATGACACGCGACTCATTATAACATTTGCTACAATTTGGAACAATAACATTACTACTCTATTGTTCAAATACCAGTGTTAATGTGCCAATTATGTGTTGAATAAACTTAACATTTTCATGTTTATTTTGTTACATCGGCCTTTGCTTGGTTGACTTTCTACGCTGGTTGGCTTTCTGTGGTTACCACCTGCTACACTATTGCAGAATTGTATTTCATGGCGGTATTGTTAGCAAACGAGAACTTTGGTAAAAATTTGATTGCGTCCACCGCTGTGTTATAAAATCATATCGAGTCATGCGATTTTAAATTCACAATTTTTAAAAATCTAAACACTGATTCTAACCCTTCTCCCTCCTAAAAAAGCTATAAACTAATTCTAATCCTTTTAACCCCCATTTACAAAAATTTATAATTTTATGCAACTTATCTAACACTGCAAATGTCACAATGGTGGACGAAATCAAATTTGCGCCACTTTGTGGATTGTTATGCGTTTTCATAATTAAACTTGTGGTGCACTGATGGATATATGCGCATTAGCATCATTCACCTCTTTCTCGCTGTTTTAAACTTGTGAACTTGTTTTAAAAAAAAGTTTTGCTACTTCATGTTTTTCTCTAAAGGAGTGCTTGTGTGCTTTATGTAGGCAGTAAAAATGAAGGTAGCTTTACCATCATAGTTGACATTTTTGTGCTTTCCGTAACAGATCTGGTGACTTTTTGAGTCATCAGGCGCCAGCATTAAAAAAACACTTTTTAGTCTCTTTTCTTTATTTTCTGGTTCCTTTTAGTACTTTTAGCTCTGTCAAGGTATTTTATACTTTATTAGAAATAAACGGTGAATAACCAGATAAATTAAGTTGCCATAGTGCTTATACTTTAACCAAGCACAATTTATCAATCTTTTGCACTCCTTGGTATTGATTCTTTTACTGCTCTAAGAATTGCTTCAGCTTCTCTGTTATGTTCTTTACTTTCTTTTGATGGGTATTAATAGGCTCACTATATGTATGTATCTGTGAGCCTTGCAAATTTTTCCCAATCTGTTCTCTTATAGTTCCAGCAAGGAAGAGGTTTCTGCTCTTCAAGTGTACAATTAAGGTTGATAATGTGATTTGTTTGTGATCACTATCCCCTAGTTGTTTCATCACTGTTCTCTCTATTTTATAGGATACATCTCCACTGGCAAATACTAAATCAGGAGTTTATGTTGTTTTCCACCTCCTTCAGTATAAAGTTGGGAGATCTTCCTGTGAATTTACAAGGAATAGATTATTATCAATTTCCCATTTTTCTATTTGTTCTCCTCTTGTATCAGTTTGCTAGCAGCCCCATATTTCTGAGTGGCTTTTGAATTCACCAATTACAGTGCAGTGTGTGTCTGTAATATCCATTGCTTCTAATTTAAGGACTATCTATTTCATAGTATATGTTATAAATTATAATGTCTTGGTTATCTATGCACTCACCTGTTTTTATTATCTCTGGTTCTCCTATTGTGTTTGTTTTTAACTGCTTTGCTGGTATGGTGTTGCGAATCAGAGTAATTACCCATCCCTTATGCCCTTCACGGTCGTGTCTGAATGTTTGATAGCCCCTGATCACTGTCCTGTCTGAATGTTTGAAGCCACATCTGTGATGTAGGTTAAGATTGGTTTCTTATATGCAAACCACATATATATTGTCACTGTCTAGTCTAATATTTTTGTGTATGCATTTTTTTGTGGTAAAATGCCTTGTGCATTCTAATGAAGTATATTTAACCCTTTGACTGTCATGTAGTTTGAGCAGTCATATTTCTCGCTGTTCCCATGTCCTGGTTTTCCAAAATGGGATAGGGTGACAACCAGTAGCTTGGGGTAGGCCCCTTTAAGGATTGGGATCCTGAAATCTACCTTCTGCCGAAGATGGATGTGTCGGGCCATTGACACAAATAAAACGGCGACCCAGCGCATTTCCATTTTCTGGACTACATCCTGCTGGAATCTAGTTGGACCATTGTCCTGCTACAAGAGAGATCCAGTGGGAGTTTGAGAATGAACGCTGAAGAAGAAGAACTCTCCCTGCGTGATGGGACTTCTTATGCAGAGCACCATTTCAAGAATAATTTGTTCCACGCCACATGAGTATATAAATGAGATCCGTTGCATTTTGTTGTTTATGCCATTTGGCCAAATGCATCTGGTTTCAGCCATCATTTTTATTAGGTTTGATTTCCTTAGATGAGAAAATTATCTGCCTAGGCTTTTTGTAGAGTTTTCCCTCTCCTAAGTGATCTTTCTTTTTGGGCTCTTGAGCATCATCTGCCCAGAGTAGTTAGTTTGAAGCGTTGCCATCTCTGTTTTTCTAGTATCTGCATTTTTCCCTTATGGGATGAGACTGGCTAGCGATAACAGATTTTTTCACACTACTTTTCCCTTTAAAAAAAAGTTTTGCGGGGAATCTAGAGTTGTTCTATTAAATATGGAATGAAAATATATGCTGAATGATTTGTTGTGAATTTTGATTATAACATACCGAAGTATGTTCTTCAAAAGATTGATCACAGAATGCCTAGAAAAGTTTGTTTAACCATTATCATTTTACAACCTGTACATATAGGTACAGCCAGAAAAACAATATGAATGGAAAGGTACTTTTCTGGTTGATTTTGCAGTTTTTAAAAAAACCTAGGTCTATTTCTAGTATTAACTACCATAAAAGTGATAAATTATAATAGGAAATCTTATAACATTTTTTCTATAATTAGCTCCCTTTTTTAAATCTTGTTTTCATTATTTTTGTGTGTTAATTTTTGTCACTAGGAAACTGTCTTTTGATACAAATGAGTTGCAACATAAATACAGCAGAAAACACCTACAGAGAATGAGAATATATTTTCTGGATGATTTAGATATTTATAATATTAATAATTCTCATACTAACTAATGTTATTAATCAATAATAATTATAATGTGATATTTTTAAAAGTTTTATTGAAAAAAAAGTTAATATTTTTCCCAAAATATATTGTCATTTTTACTGACAAAACTAATGTTTTTTTGACAAAATGAGTTGGCAACACTGTTTGCCATATCAATCACCACCTTTGTACAGTGAGTTCTATTGTACCTCCAAAAGATACAAATCCATTCTCAAATCTTGGTTTGAACATATCTCATGGTTCTGAGAAATTGTCATATTAACCACTCCACTCATTCAGTACATTCAATCATTTCTTTAACAACACAACTCACTCCCATTGCTGGGGCAATAGTAAGTAAAGTTTCCCTTTTCCACACCATTCAGGCCTACTGTGAACCATGGTGTTAACCCATATTTTCATTGACCAATAAATGATGTAGGGATACCTGGGCAATAACTCTTAACAATTTTAGATTATAGTTGTTTTATTAACTGTAAAAATGTGAATATATTACTTGTGATTAAATCAGATTCTGCAAGTGGCCAGCATATCTGTACAATGTGAAGTTAAATTTAGTCATCATATGCAGTTTATGCTTCAGAGTCTTGGTGATAGGATTATCTGAACTACGATCTCTATAATTTTTTATGGTCAAAAAGCTATGATATAACCAATTTTGGCATAGTGTCTGCTGTTGAAAGGAACGTACATCACCACTGAGGTGGGAGTCATGACATTGTTAATAGGTTTTAACAAATGTACAGTAAGCTTAGTTCTTGGGAGTTGCTTCAAATTAAACTGTTTTTTAAAGTAATGAAGTAAATATCTCTTGAAGTGATGCACTATAATGCATGGATGTGTCTATATCTTATGTCAGATCTCAATTTCTAAAACTCCGCCAAAGATGGATATGTTATGTCATTGGCGCAAATAAAACGGCGACACAAAACATTTCCATTTTCTGGATTACATCTTGCAGAAATCTAGTTGGACCATTGTCCTGCTATAAGAGAGATCCAGTGGGAGTTTGAGAATGAACGCTGAAGAAGAAGAATTTCTAAAACACACCTTCACATAGTGTGTATCATTTAAACATATATTTTATCTTCAACAGGACCATGATCTGCAGCAGAAAATTGATCATGAGATTAAGATGAGAGAGGGAACAGCAAGACTACTTGTGGCAAGCAAGCACCCTGCTCAAGTTCTGGAAGCTGCAAAGAATCTCCTGTCCTCCAATACTCGTATCATTGCATATATGTCTGAGCTTCAGAGACGTAAAACTGCAGAAGTTCTAGGAAAACAAATGTAAGAAATACAAAAGGTTTATTTTATAAAATGTGGTACATGCACAAAGGGGAGTAAAGAATAGCGATACTATTACCATCCATGAGTGTCATAAGAGGCAAATAAGGAAGGTTTGGTGTGATTTCATCTGTCCTATCCCATGTAGGGTCAAATGGCCTAAAAGCTATGCTGAAGTCATATGTGTTAGGCCGAAAGGCATAGACATTGCTGCTAAGCTGCAAACTATGACACAATGCATTATGTTCTCTGAACTACATCCTGCTAATCTGCATGAGTTTGAGAATGAATGTAGAACTAGATGGGTTTTATCAAATTTGACTCAGCATGAAGGGAAACAACAAGTGTTAAAAATTGTGAGAGGTGATTTCCCTTTCTTATGTTTAGAAAAATTCAAATTCATTGTTGGTGACTGTCTGTAGACAATAATGCCTATAGATTTGGTTACAATTGAGAGTACAGTTTTAATATAATTATCAACCAGTCATTATTTTATATTCACAATGAGATTTCCAGACCTAAATAGAAGAAAATTATAATATACCTTGGGATAAACAAACAATTGGTATTGGCTATTTTCTAGAGGTCGTGGTGAGTGGATTACCATAACTGCAGCCTCTACAATTTTAATTCTAAACGGTTATAAAGCTCTGATATAACCAAATTAGACTAACTGGGTTGAAAGAAGCTTACCTCACCAAAAGAGGTACATTTTACTTAATAAGAATGGCTTTGATGTATAAACCCTGAAAAAAAGTGCAGTTTAACTCACACGACCATTTGTTTAACTCACACGACCATTTGTTTAACTCACACGACCATTTGTTTAACTCACACGACCATTTGTTTAACTCACACGACCATTTGTTTTCTATAAAGTGATAACACACTACTTTATAATACCATTTGCCATCAATGAAAGACAGCTGTGAAAAATTGTTGTTTTGATCTGTGTACACAAATGGTTGAAAAGAAATAGTACAGTAGAAATTTGATTATCTGAATCCCCAATTATCCAAATTGAATTTGGATGAAATAATTTGAGAACATTAGCAGAAGCGTTAGAGAGGTCTGGGGGCAGTGCAGTTACTATGTATTTTATTTGCAATACATAGTTGCTTACATGTAACTTAACAACAAAATTCTGTTCATTTCAATGTATGATTGTGTGTATGTAAACTGTTTTGCGTCATTCCTGAGCTATATTCAATTATCCGAATTTTCAATTATCTGAATCAGCCCGATCCCCAATTAATTTGGATTATCGGATTTCTACTGAATTCTTCTGTATGTGCAATTACTTAAAAATTCACATTTATGTTACATTTCAAATTCCAAATGTAAGTTGTATGACCACACTCAATGCCTATCCATCCTTAGTTGTAACTATCCTCTGACATGCATATGTCTTGTCATGTATCTATGTTTTGTTCTATTTTTTGACTTCTACTTTTCTATTTATATAACTCCGCCGAAGACGAATGTGTTGGGCCACTAGCGCAAATAAAATGACGACACAACACATTTCCATTCTCTGGACTACATCCTGCTAGAATCTAGTAGGACCATGGTCCTGCTACAAGGGAGATCCAGCAGGAGTTTGAGAATGAACGCTGAAGAAGAAGAAGGTCTATAACAGTTTATCTAATATCTAATCAGTTAATTGCAATAATAGAAAACTTGACTTAACATTCAAAATTTATATTTATAATTTTAAAAATTTGGTACTATGATCACAGTCCAACCCCCTTTGCACCAATCAGTGTCGACCTCTGTGATTATTTCCCTTGCCTATGTTTATCAGTTTATGTTTATAATTTATTAATTTAAATATAGTTATGGTTAGGGTTAGGATTAGTTATGTAAAACATTAGTTTAGTAACCTGTTTAATTCATTTTGCTTGACTATTTGTTCATTAGGTTACTGCGGCACCAGCCACTTTGTCGGATACCCTCTGACCATTTGGTTATTTATATATGTAAAACATAGTCAGTCAGTCAGTTCATCTTTTGCCAAGTTTGGCACATATGGCGGATGTCATAGTTCTCCATGCCTGTCGCTCAGTTGCTAGGGATTGCAGGTCTTGTGCATTTATGCCTGTGGATTTTAATTCATTCATAAATGTTCTTCTGAGCCTTGTTTTTAGTCTTCCCTGTTTTCTTTTCCCGTCTGGTGTCCACATGAAGCCTTGTCGTGGAATTCTGTCTTCCTTCATTCTAAGTATGTGGCCGATGTATGTCCAGCAGCGTTTTCTGATGATGTTCGTTACATATTCTTGTTTTGTCTCCTCTCTTAGTATGTCGTTTGATTTGAAGTCTTTCCAATTAGTATTTGTGATTTTTCTGAGGCATCTATTCTCGAAGGCAACTAACTTCTTATCCATTATTGTGGTAGATTTCCAACTTTTACATCCATATGTCAATGATAGAATCACATTTGCATTGAATAGTCACAGCTTGATGTGTTTACTTGCGATCTTCGATCTCCAGATGTTTGAGAGTTTGTTAAAGGCGTTGGAGGCGAGAGTGATTTTGAGTCTTGATTTCTGAGTTGGTTTCACCGTCTGCGGTTATCTTGCTTCCCAAATATACAAAATTTGAAACGTTGTCTAGTATATTATCATCTATTTCTTTTTATTCTGTCAGGCCGGTAGTTCATGATTTTCGTTTCATGTGTGTTTATCTGTTGTGCAAAAAATTTTAGTCTTTCTGTTTTTCTTTGGAGATCTTGGTGTGTTGAACTCAGGAGAGCAATATCATCTGCGAAGGTTAGATATTCCAGGGTCTTGTTGTTTACCCATTTGAAAAATAACTAACCCCTAACCCTTAAAAAATTAATATTTCAATTAATTATTGATTATTTATTGATATACTACTTAGATCAATTCACTGCAAAACACATATGTAGACTCTAATGCAGTGTTCACAAACCTTTTTTTTTAACCATGCCCCACCTAAATATTTCTAAAATTCTATAGAATTATTTCCCAAAATGTTTTGAAATTGCCCCTCTGAACAATTAAATTGCCCCCCTATGGGGTGTGCGGGGGTTGGACTGCAATCATAGTACTGAACATTCTTATGGCATAATCTTTAATTACTCAAGATTGAAGAACTTTTTTGCAATAGTTTAGTGGAAATATTTTCATATAAATGAACATAAAAGAATATGCAATTGTCAGTTCATGTTGATATCTAGAAAAAAAAATTGTAATAACAGAGGACATTACTGCAACAATTTATGACAGCCATGTCAGGCAATGTAGTAAAAATAAATATAGTATATTTGTTGTCCTATATGAATGTATTTCATTATTGCTTGTTGTTTGGTGAGGTGATTGTAGTATTTCTATTAATATTTAAAATTCAATATTTATGTTTGTCTTTTGATTGTTTCTTGATAAAGCTCCCATTGTAGTCACAATGTAAAAAAGGTCTTTTTTTAATATAATTGTTTAAATTTGAATTTAATATTTCTTATAATTTACTTTTATTATTTGTACTTATTAATTATCTTTTTAGTAATAGTCACATATTGTCAGCTAATCCTTGGGCTTTCTTTAAGTAATACACATGATGATCAAGTAGTTGAGCAGCTATAGTAAATTTGACTAATAGCATTTATTAACGCCATAGGGGTGTGAGATGTTAATGATCTCACATTTCATTGGCTCTGCTATATGAGGGCAGTCTTTACTTCGTGGATTAATCTAATATCCAGTTATGGCTGAGTCAACCCGGGAGCCGTTGCGATTTGAAAAAACATTTCCACCTCAACTGGGGAATGAATCCAGGATCACTCATATGCGAAGCCAGTGTGCTAACCACTTCTCTACTGCCCCTCTCAGCCTTGAGTATGGTGGTACACACTGGAACAGATTTTAAGAATGTCCTGATTTTTATAAGGGCACAGTAAAACTGTTTTTTTTTGTACAATGTATGCAAGGACAAGCAGTCTTCAATCTCAGTTAAAAATATTATTTGTGCATTCTTCTGAAAATATTTGATAGTAATTTATGTATTATGTATCTCAGGCCTCTAGAGGGTAATCAACTGCCCTGTCGAGCTCAAGTCAGTGTTTCAGGTAAGGAGCTGTATGTCTTTCTACAGTGAAGCATAAAATATATAAATCAGCAGTTATAAAACTATATGTTGCCACAGATCTTTTTAAATATTTTCCCCCATATTTGAAAATGTTATGGACTAATTTAGGAAAGAGAAAAGACTCTTGAATCTGAAGAAGGCTTGATGATTTAGCCTGAGTTAACCTAAATGAAAGAAGTAAGCATGAAAAACAATTTCTCCTACTTTTATGTGTGGGGGTAACCATGTAAATGATATGTGGGAGTGACTATGTAAATGATGTAAAAATATTCATGTTTATGATAGAATAGGGGTAGGCTAAATCCAGCCTGCCAGGTTGAATAAAAATTATTATATACCCTGAGCTCAGAAAATATCAAATCTGCAAGCTGTCTGAGTCAAACTATAAAATACAATGCTAAAATACTTATATGGAGGATATAGTTGTCAAACTTGTTACTTGTTACTGATATTACTACGGTAGTTTAAAACAGTGTTGCCAACCTCAAACTTTTGTTTGACATTAAAGACATCAAATGTGACACGGCTTACAATGTACATAAAGTGTTAGGAACCTGGGGATAAATATCTCAGTGTTGTAGTCCTTCACACCGGGTAAGTAAAATAAACATCCTAGCTCCTTCTTTCTCAAAAGTGCTCAATCTGGTCCACTATTCCTAAAAAAGGTTTCCCACCTTTGTTGCCAGACATCAAATGTCAGCAGTGCATGCTAGCTGATGTAGATCTGGGGATGACCATGGGTGCTGGGAGAAAGTGTGTCTTCTATAGAAGGACCTTTAGATAACATAATTATCTGACTCGTGTTTGACTAAGTCCAACACCAGAAACTATGGCAGATAATGAACAACATGAGTTTCCCAAAACATCTGATCGTTCTAGTAGTAGAGCTTTACAAATATCAAAAGGCTGCAGTGAAGTTAGAGGGTGATCTCTCAGAGTGGTTTGAGGTACAGATGGAGTAAGACAGGCATGCATACTCTCTCCATACCGTTTCAACATCTACGCAGAAAATATAATGAGGAACGTGAGAGAAAACATATTCAACACTGACTATACCACACTTTGAATATCAGTGGTTTTGAAATCCTGAACTATGCTACGCAGATGACTCTGTGCTTCTTTCAAATGATATAAAGGGATTGGAGCACTAATCAAGAACACAAAGAAATACAGCGATTCACAAAACTTATATTTAAACACGCAAAAAACAAAAATCATGTCAACATATATAACAACACAACAACCAAAAAAATCATAGATAATACCGAGATAGGGTGTGTGGATAAATCCATATACTTAGGAGCAAACATTAACAGTGCAGGAGACTGCATGGCAGAGATAAGGAACAGATTGACAATGGCATATTGTAAAATAACGCGTTCGAAAAACATTTGGAAAAACAACAGAATAGAAATGAAACTGCTAATGCTTTTATTTTTCCTGTTGCAACATAAAGCAACATACAATATACATGAAATTTGGACCCTATGTAAAACAGGGACAAAGAAGATAAATGCATTTGAGATGAAATGCTACAGACAGATACTTAGAATATCATGGAAGGAAATAAAGAGAAACACATTGAAGATGCCAGATTGTTGGTTAATAAACACAATAATAAAAAGAAAAATACACCTGTTTGGTCATATAAAGAGACAACTGTTTAGAAAGACCAATAATGAAGGGTAGAGCACCTGAACGAAGGAGAAAGGGCAGATGAAGAAGACGATGGACTGATGACATTAAAGATAACATGAATACAATATTGGAAAATGCTGTATCGCCCAAGACAGAGAAGGGTTCATTGGGAAGACAACGTTCTGGAGAGAATACGTCACATGACATGACAATTATCTGACTGGCACCTTGAGTCTGCCTAATCTTGGATGACTGCTGATACCAAGATCAGAGCACTTATGTGAATATCCTGTATGCAATGATGCAGATTTCTAATCAAGAATCAAGCTGTATAGATCATAAACAATTTTCATTAGTTTCACTAATCACTTTTTGTTGTTGTTGTGAACGACTTATAGAAAAAAATATAATTTTGTAGACTTAAGACATTTGATTTAGCACAGGGTCAGTGGTTTGGGACAGTAGCATGAATTCAGTAAACTATAACATGTACATATATTTGTTTGTAGAAGCAATAATATTCAATGGTGGAAATAAGCAGAAGAAATTTTAAAATGTTTCCCAAATTGTCTAGTGGTAGCAAGTTGTGATTGAATTATCTCTTGCATATGAATAAATGCAATTACTATACTCACTTAATGTTACATCTACATTATTTATATTTAATCTCCTTTTTGTCAATTTATTGTAGATATACGCATTCCTCTGATGTGGAAGGATGTAGATCATTTCAAGAACAAAGGAGGTATTTATATTTTGTAATTTAAGCTTCATTGTTTACGATGATTGTTTGATATGCCAAAGTAAGTGCTGGGTTACAGTATAGACTGAGGAGAGTGCCCAAAGGTCATGCAAAAGTACAATAGTATTCTGATTACTTTAGAATCTGATTTCCTGCTGCCATATGAGGTAACACAGGAGTTCCTTAGGCTACCCTACAGAAAATCACCACTACCTAGCAGGTTAGCATGAGAGTGCCTCAGGTCAAGGGGTGGAAGTAAATACCTAAAGAAAATCAAGAATGGAGACCCTAAGGCAGTTGATGATGTATTAAATATTCTGGCATCTCCTGCAGTTTTGCATGTTTCCAAGCATATTGGCATTGCCTTTCCCTGGGAACTAATTAACAGAGCTGAGAGGGGCTTAGTGCAAATGGGCAAGACACTTTCTCCATAAAACCTGCCTGGGCAAGTGTGAAATATAGGAACTATGTCTCTTGGCAATTTAACCAATTTGAGGGCCACATAATCAATTTGAAATTTTACACCAGCCTGCTTCCTGACTGTCTGTAAATATGCAAACGGTCATCATCATCATCATCAAATATGATTGATAAAAAAGTAACAGAGAAAATAGGACATTTTATAAATGAAAACACAAATAAACAGCAATATAACTTGAATGCAAGAAACATAAATTGTAATATAGAGTATTTGGGATATGAAATAGAAAACAAAATATATTTGGATTGAACAGAAATAAAATTTAAAAAAAGAGCAACATAGTTATGGAGCACAATAGTAAAATGCTGCTTTACAGCAGAGTCCTTGTAACAAAAAAAGCTAAAGGAGTTTGGTACATTATGTCTGAAAAGCAAACATTCAACTTCAGATGTTGGATATTCAACAAACCAAAAGGCAGTAACAATTGATATAATAAAATTATCTTCCCTGGAGATTTTCAATCAATAATTTAAAAGGATTCTGAAACTGAATGAAGTCCATGGTAGTTATAGTGAGGATTTATTGAATAATAACAGAGTATGACAAATTAATTATTTTCCTTGCACAGCATCTATTTATTAAATGTTATGCAGGGCCTAAATCACAGTGATAGTAGTTAGTGGTGACACTCAGCAAACCAGAACTTATTAGAGCCATTTTTCGCCATAAATAAAGTAATGAGTTCGGTTAAATGTTTCATCAATATAGTCAGGCTGAGAAAGATAGGACAGCAGACGGAAGACAAACCCAGTCTGCTCAAAATGGATGCGTCCTTAGAAGGGACCCTGATTCTAACCTTTAATCTATTCTTTAGGGATCTTTGCTACCTCTAATACCTTTGATTATGCGTCCTAATATAGACTACTTGGACATTGTCTGCTGGTTGAAAGCGGAGCTACTCTCCAAAGGAGAGGTACACCCCTTACATACCCAGGGATTCTGATGCCATAGTGTGGATAACTGCAGTGAACCCCAGATGAAGAAAAAAAAGACACATCAAAATCAATTTGACAAAGAATTGGGCAGTTGAAATACAAATCAATGAAACCATATTGGCAGGATGGAATCCATTTGCTGCTGCCCTGCAAGATGTCATTAGATACAGTTGCTACTGACACTGATTAACTAAGACTCTAGGTAGAAACAATTTCCATGATTGAAAGTTTGTTTCTCAGAAAGTACATATTGTAATGATTTGTCCTAGATTTTGAAATCCCTATCCCGCCGAAGACGGATGTGTCGGGCCATTGGCACAAATAAAACGGCGACACAACGCATTTCCATTATCTGGACTACATCCTGCTGGAAATCTAGCAGGACCATGATCCAGCTAGATCCAGTTGGAGTTTGAGAATGAACGCAGAAGAAGAAGAAGAAATCCCTATCATTTTGCTTCCTGTAAATGTACTGTTAGATGTTGAAAATTAAGAATATATTTAATACACTATGGAAACTTCCATTGTGTGCATTAAATTCTTTAATTTCTTGTTTTATTTGTTGTTAATTTGTCAACAGATCATTCATTACTTGTAACTTGGACACATAATTGCAAATGAAAGTATGTGTGAACAGAGGTTAAAAGGAGGATAGGAATGGCTAAAATAACTTTTAGTGACATGACGAAACTACTAACATCTAAACATATCACAAACTAAAATTATAAATTATAAAATGCTACCTCTACTCTATATTCATATATGCTCATGAACAAGGATAATGAATGCACAGCTAAATGACAGAAATGTCTTTGAGATGTGAATCAACAGAATAGGAAGTTCATTGAATGAGAAGAAAATAGGTTTTGACAATATTGCATATGAAAAAAGAACTATTTATTTCCTAGTGCAGACCTTGTTTAATGTATAATTTCTATAAGTTTTTTTTATTTTGCTCGTCTGAAATCAGATTACCGCAGATATGCTGTATTTTGTATGCTCAAAGTTGGAACAGAGATTTATGATACCTCAATGATCAGTGATGTTGACAGAAGCATGACAGATATCACATTTGAAGATGTCATTCTATTGTAAGTAAGCTTGTCAGAGAATTAACAATATATAAATAAAATAGGAATAGTAGTATATAATTAGTCAATCTGAAATGTTCTGTTGATGATTGTTATTTCATATTTCAAATATGAAATAACATCAACAGTAAGATTGATAAAATGTTCATTGATAGTAAGGAAGTACCTTTTCACATCATTGGGACATGCTGTGTTAGGGTGATATTTTTCTGTGAAATGTTAGATGTCTTCTTCTTCTCATTTGCAGTGTTAGAAATCATTTGTATATCATGTTACACATGATCAATGGCATGCTAAAAATAGAGTTTGTCTGTATAGGGCATATCATAATATTTACTTTCCTAGATTTGTTCTGGTGCCCCTTTCTTGGTTGAGCCTCTCAGCCATAAGTGACCAAAAAAAACTCATTAAACTTGGAACTGAACCATGTTATGAAGCCATTGCACAAGTCACTGTGTTGCAACAGCTCCATCATTGATAACATTTGTTATTGACTTTTAAATTTTGTCTGTATGCTCAGTGAATTAACTGTAATTACTGTGTACTTGCAGTGATGATGTACCACATGACTTTGAGATGAAGCTAGAGGTCTACTGTCACAAACTGCATGAGGAGTTCTCAGTTGCAAATACCCCGAAGAAACTGCGTAAGAAAATTAATGACATCTCAGGATCAGTTGGTCGGAGTGTGGGCAAACGTCTTTCGGGTCTGGTAAGTAATACTTTTTATGTTCAATTTGATGCTTTTATTTTTAATTTACCCCCCAAAAATCTGCATTCAATGTGTTGAAAATTCTTTAGTAATATTCTACTATGACTCATATTTAATCATTCATAGTTTTATAATGCATGAACAGTTATTTGTAGAAATAGTTTATAGTGTCCTTATTCATGCCATTTTTAATTTGTGAAGTAGTTAATACCTTGTAGGTGTAAGAAATAATTTGTGCTGTTATTAATAATATAGCAGAAAGAGGAAGAAGATGATACTCAGGAGATATACTCTTCATAGAACAACCATCAAAGACTATGTGCCTCAACAACATGCAAGAACTACACAAAACATCACATCTCTCTAAAAGTACTGATTTCTCTTCTATGCACCATGCTTGGTGCTGAAGAACCATAGATTGATATTTAATCAATTGTAGGTAGTGCCATTACATGTGTAAATGTAATCATAAATGTAAAATGTAAAAGTATGTAGTCATCATAGGTGTAAATATCAAGTAGTGCCATTGTAGGTGTAAGTAATAGATAATGTCATTATAGATTTAAATATGTAATGCCATTATAGGTGAAAATAGCATATTGTGCTATATTAGATGTAAATAGCAGTAATGCCATTGAAGGGTGTAAATGGTAGCTAATGACAATGTAGGTGTAAATAGCAGGTAGTGAGTGACATGTGTAAATAGAAAGTAAAGTCATTGTAGACGTAAATAGCAAGTAGTGATATTGTATTTTTATTTTTTTTTAAAAAAGGATATTTATATGTATAAATAGTAAGTAGTGCCACAATAGGTGTAAGATGTATATAGTGATTTTGTAGGATTAAAAGGTAGTTAAGGAAGCTTTGACTTCACCATCACTACAAAGAAACAAAGGCCATGTTTCAACCCACACCAAACAAACCACACTTAAATTCCTATATAAGGATCAAAGAAGAGCTTCACACAACAATAATTTCACCTACCTGGCAGCAATCTCTCACAAGATGTAAACATCAATACTGAGGTAAACAACAGAATAGCAAAAGCTAGTGCCACATTTAGAAGACTGCAAAAAAGTATCGGACAGAAGGGGAATAGCAACTTAACCAAACTCAGAGTTTACCAGGTGGCAGTAATATCATCATTCCTTTATGTATATGAAACAGACAGTATGTGCCAGACATGTTGGAAGACTCAACCATTTCCACCTATACTGCCTTCATAAGATACTCAAAGTCTATTGGGGGGGATAAAATACCAGACAGTGAAGTACTAATTAAATCTAAGTCTGTAAGCACATACACAAACGTTTATAAAAGTGCAGACCTGTTGGGCAGGACACATGGTCCGCATGAAAGATCATCTACCAAAAAAACCTGTTATATGGAGAACTCCAGACTGGTTCCGGCAAGGCCGGAGAACAGAAGAAGCATTTTAAAGACACTCTTACATTACTGACTCACTTAAGAATAGACACAAAGTCATGGGAGAATCTTCCACAAGACAGACGTCACAGAATGAAGATTGGTGCAGCAGTTCAGGCGCAACACAAACACGCTAGAAGAAAGTCAAGAACTGCTGAATGTCCCTCAGACTTCTCCCACATGTGCTCAGAGTTTGGAAGACAGTTCCAGGTACACATAGGATTAATTAGTCACAGTCGGGCATACCGCAGACATCATCGTCCCAGTTGAACTGAATGGTCATCGTCGACTTCAGTGGATGAACAACAAATGGTAGTTAGTGCTATTATAATATCAAAAGAAGGTAATGTCATTGTATGAGTAAAAAGTAGGCAGTGTCATTGTAGGATTAAAAAGTAGTTGGTATCAGTGTAGGATTAAAAAGTAGACAGTGTATGATGTGTGTTCAAATGAAATACGTCTGTACTGCTTTACCTATGCCAGTGAAGAATTGGGTAAGAATATTCGGGAAAGGCGACAGGTAACAAATTATTTTCTGCTGCCGAGTTAGGAATGTATCGTTGTGACAGAAGAAGCCATCACAAAGATGAATGCAGCAATATGTGTTGACTGTCACAGCAGTTGCATTCGCTAGCTAATGAATTCTCTGTGTCATTAGGAACAGTTGAAATGATTGTTCAGAAGAAACTGAAGTGTCAGATGGTGTGTTCTCAATGGGTACCACTACACGACACATAGAATTACAAAATTAGGTGGTGCCATTTTAGGTGAAAAAAGTAGGTAAATACCAAAAAGTAGGTAGGTTTTGAGTAAATATTAGGTAAGAGGTATATATATATATATATATGTATGTAACTAGATAATGCCATGATATATTCTATAAGTAGTTATTATGAAAGGGTTACACTGGTAACATAGGATTATTATCATAGAGCTGTTGTGATAGAAATAATTAGTGTGCTAGTGAAAGTACATCATTAAAGTCTGCATATTTATTAAGAGTTTGTTAAATGCTGTAAAAGATTATGACAGTTTCTATATATAATGTTATTCTAGTTGTCTCATCCTGACACAGTTCCACTAATAAATATTACACAGTTTAGAATATTAGTAATTAGTGTAAAATGATACATTACCAGTTTTCTTTTTTTCCCTTCTTTTTGTGTGACCAGAATGATGCAGATGTCATAGGGAACATGGTGCTGTAAGTATTTCACTAGTGTCGTACATAGATCAATGTCCTTTTATTTTATTAAGTACTAATCAGTCATTAGTAGATCATAATTTTGTTGGGAGAGCACTAGAAAATTGTGTTCATTTCCAATTACAAGTAATTCTAGATAATGTATATACTAGCAACCATTACAAAAAAAATTTGGCATGTTTTCACATGAGCAACTGAATTTAAATAAACTGCAACTATTGTATTTACATTTATGAACTATTTGCTGAATCACATCTGCAGTATTTTAAAAATTAAACAATTCAGTTCTGGATAGTAAGCAGTTTTCTACCTGTAGTGTAAAAATATTTATTTATTCACTGTCATCAAGTCACAGCCATCATTAATATCACATTAATATGTGTCCCCCAGCAGAATCAATGCAAGCTTGACATCGACATCACATACTATTCCAGTGTCTCTAAAAATATTTGGGGTATGACGTTCCATTCTGCAAAGAGTGCTCACTTGAGATCAGTCACATTATTGAAGTCATGCTGAAGGACCATTCTGTTCAATTCATCCCAATGTGATGAATTTGGTTCTTGTCCATAGAGTTTACAGGCAAATCCATTACAAGAGAAGGTTGCTGGGCTAAGAAATTCCTTGTTAATTATCAGTATGAGGCCAAATGTTGTCATGCTGAAAGATTCCCACATCTTTGTGATTGTGGAAGAAAGGTACAATGATGGCAGTACTTTATTCACATAGTTATCAGCAGTTAAATTACTGTAAAAACATGGAGCATAGTGCTCATGGGGGAATCCACCCCAAGCATTTAGCTTCCTCATCCATATCTTTTATGCTAGACTATACACACATCAGCATGTCTTTCACTAGGACGATGCCAGATTCAATTTCTACTATCAGCAAATGAGACATTAAACTGGCATTCATCAGAGAATGTTTTCAATCTCCATTATGCCCTTATATGATGAATATGTGTTGGTACCAAGCCAGTTTATTGATTTGGTGCGATCTAGTAAGGGTAGGATCAATATTAGGACTTCTGTTTTGCGAGCAAGAGGAGTGAAGTATCCTTCATATAGTGTTTGTGCTTATAAACCCCAGAGTGCCATGTCTATGAGCTGCTGTCTGAGTTGCTATTTGGAAGTGGTTGCATAGATACATCAGTACAGTATGATGATCTTGAGCTATTGTTGTTACATGATGTTGACCAGGAATCGTTGGTGCAGCCTTACTATAGTGGACTGGTCACAATTGAAATGTCTGGCAACATCTCTGGCCACCATTGCACTGTCAAGCATACCAGCAGCTGGCCATCGCTCTTGTAATGCCAATTGAGACATGAAAAAATACAATGACGGACCTTTTGATAAAAACCAGAATCCTTTTTTTCTCACCTAAATTTGTATTAATGTGTGTGCCAAATTGCAACCTGTTTCAACTTTTAATAAAGTCAGAATTTGTTTATTTGCCATGTTGCATGTGAAGCACATAAAATTAGGAAGCATCAAATATCAAAACAATGGGACTGCACGAACTTTATGACTTTCACACATTCTGGGTTTAAAAATCACAAGAGTACATAAAAATCGTAATTTTGAAAACAAATCACATTTTCGATGTATTTGTAATGTTTACAAGTATAAAATAAACAAAACAATCACAGTAAAATACTCTATAAAAAAATAAACCCACTGTGCAATACAATTTTCTCTGACAGCCCATCACTTTCTCTTTCTTTCTCTGCGCGATGTTCACACACAGAACTGCAGTAACGCACACAATTATAAAATAATATTATTTAGTCTGTTATCTTACATAGAGTTGATGACTTTTGTATGACTTTATGTAACCTTTATCACGCCACATTAAAATACGTAACTGCCCCTCTTCAGCAGATTCTTTTTTGATAATTGGGTCATTTTTGGTATGTGTTTGGAAAACGTTTTAGTTTTTTGTGTATATTTCTTAATGGAAATAAAGAATTGAATACTGAGTCTAATGATGTAAGTTTTGTTGGTGTGTGTATTATATGTGAGAGTTGGCGAAGATAAATAAAATACTGACTTGCCTATAATTGTCTGTTTTTTTGCTTCTCTGATAATATTCTTCTACATATCTAGACCTATTGTATTTATAATGGTATTTTATAACCACAGTAACCTGCTCATATCTTCTGTGAAAATAAAAAATGTAGATGTCACTAACCTTGTCGGATCAATTTTTCAGGGCCTAGGTCTAGTGTTAGTCCACAATGTCAATATATTCAGCCTATTCTATGTCATTTCATAATGCAACTAACGTGTAACTATCTTCTTTGAAAACAAATGTAATTCCCATCAGAATCTCAATCCATAATAATTTCACTGAAAATGACTTACATTTCAAACTCGATTTGCTCTGATCAGTACAGACACGTAAAATTTAAAACTGTATTTCTTATCTACTACCTCTTTCCAAAAAAAATGATGGGAAAGGAAGTGAAATATATCTAGCCTATGTGTTGCTAATTCCTGGGGTCATGTGAACCATATATGTGATTTTGTTTCCTGTGGTTACATGAGTGCATAGCAACTTGTGCCTCATGGCGCCGATGGCTCTGTATTAATAGAAATTTCTTAGTGACAAGTGAGGCTTACGGCGTACTAAAGATTAAAATACCAACTCCTATTTTGTTAATTTTATTTTGCTTAACATTTAAATTTCTCATTTACCCTTTGAAATCAGTGTACCATAAATCCCAAATAATAGCACGTATGTTTGAATTTTATCTGATGTTTAATTGCCTAAGTCCAATGTGTCCAGCTTCCATTAGTGAAAATAAAACAGCTGGAAAGAATAGGCTGAATATGTTGACATCATGGACAAACACTAGACCTGTGCCCAGAAAAATTGATCCGACAAGGTTAGTGACATCTACATGTTTTACCGTACATCTGTTTTCTGGACTTGGTCATACTGACAATCTAGTAGGACCATTGTTAAGCATGAGTTTGAGAACATAAACTAAAAAATATATCAGATGATCATATCATATTTGACTTTATATTTCTTTTTTCCATCAGGGGACCAAAGTTTGAGCTTGTTGCCAAAGGCTCATTATATCTTTCAGATGTTGACAATTCTATCAGAACATTTGATCTTCAACTAGAGACTACTTCAGGTTGGTGACTGCTATTACTTTTTTTTAAATGTTTAAAAAAAATAATTTTACAAAGCCACAAATATGTTATTATTTGTCTGTCAGATCATATCATTTCTGTGTGACAGATAATAGAGTGTAAATGTCATAGTGCTACTGAAGCACTTGTTAAAACAATTTTGAATTTTTTAAATGTGATCTTTTCTGTTGCAAATCCAGGCTTTAAGCATATTTTTTATTTGTTTTTATACAGATGGTCAAGTACATGAACTCCCTCTGTTTGGTCACTATTGTTGTCGCTTGGCTGCACTTCCACATTGTCTTGTCCAGGCCACAGTGACTGGCTTCCTTAACTTACAGGTATACATACCATTTTAAAATTTAAGAAAATATTGCTTGCAATAAATATTATAATATTGTGCTTTCTGTGTGAAAGTAGCAAGACAAACAATATAAGTACAAAGAATAAATTGTGGAATTATTCTTGAGTATGTTTTTTCTGAAACATAAGAGCTATTTAGTGTACATTGATGATGAAATAAGGCCACAATGATCAGCACAGCAGACTTTCTATGACACATAATTGTACATAAATTAATTGTATAATTTACTTCTAAGAAGATCTAGTTTTAAAGTGTTGGAGACGGATTCTATAGTTCACTTTTTTGTCACATAATACTCATTATTTTCTGATTCGCGATTAATTAGAAAACGCTCCCTGAAAAGGATCAGCCAAAGAGACACGTCTGATTATTGATGATGATATAACCAAAAGGGGGTTGAGTGTTATTATTGGTCCCTGTGTCAGGTCAGATATTCATGTATGTTTATATTTTAAATGATGGACAGCCATTCCCACATATTATCATCATATCAATAGTTTTTCCTACCTCTTTGTCTCCATGATAGACTAACAGATCTAAAAACATGACCATACTTATTGAAAAAACAAATATTGTTTATTTACACTAATAAATGGGGATGATAACATGTTTTACTGTGATATTCTGGTAATGTAGGAGGATGATGATTTATCCAAGTGGAAACGCTACTGGTGCTGTCTGAAAAATCTTCAACTTGCATGCTGGTCTAGCCCTGATGATGTAGAAGTTACGCAGCCTCTACTTTCAATACCAATCACAAAGGTATGTTCAAATTGTTTTACCTCTTTCTGCATCCTTCATTGTCTTTAGTGAGATCATTAAGAAAGTATAGGCATCAAGGCAGCTGTTGAGGGTATTCAGTATTCATTTCGTATTAAGTACCGTCTCCGCAACTAAGGTTTGCTGAAATTCAGTATTAAGTATGGCATAAGTAGGATATTCTGCAGGACAAAATGTGGTTTGTGGTTAACAAGACATGGGAACAATTGACATGCATACAATTCAACATGTGAGGGAAACTGAGCACCTGCAGGTTTTTCCACAAAGTACAATGATGTCAGTTCGTATCCAATACAAAAAAATACATACTCATCATCTTAAACATAAAGTACATTGTTAGTAAAAGAATATTATATTTTATATGAATTATAAAGCAGGATCAGCTGACAAAAAAAGTAATGCACAGTTGAAAATGTAATGCAAAATCAAATGTAACAACAAAATCATACGCATTATCATTGCTGCCATTTTTTAGCTACATTTCCCTACTTACAAGCATGCCAAGTCTCATTGAATCTCGCGAACATGTCTTGTGTAGTCAGTGGTCATTACTATATATCTTCATTATCTAGCGTACATGCAATGTCAAAGCATCTAAAATAGTGTGTAGTGATGACATTTTAAAAGTGAAATCTAGTGGCATTGATTGAGGACAATATTATTAATATTAATAATAATTAATTTGTCTTATTAATATTATATTTTATCAATATTATGTTATATCATTGTCGAATATGTAGGGCCGTTAGTTCCATGTGGGTCAAAGATGGCACATAGTGTAGTAGTCATTTCTTTCCATGTTGAACGCCTCATTGCACGTTGCTGTAGTTGTGGTTATGCCCAATATTGATCTTTCTCTGTTGATTGTTCTACATAGTTTCTTTTGGGCAACATGTTTTTCATTTTCCCTCTGCTTTCTACATTGTTTTGGAAGTCTGTTTTCATCCATTCTAAGTACATGACCAATGTAATTCTGTTTTAATGTTACAAAACTTCATACAAATTCAAACCATTGATGCTAATAAAGCAGTGACACAGCACATTTCCATTCTCAGTACTACATCTTGCTGGAAATCTAGTGGGACCATCCTGCTACAAGCAAGATCCAAAAAAATATGATATATTCATCGTTCTTCCCCTGATGTTGATGTTTGTTAGAATTCATAGTTGACTTGTTTTAACTTAGTGTGTCATACAACATTGTGGTCTACTTTACTTTATTCCCCTTTATCCATGTGTTGTGTGCACCATGGTTGATGAGAATATACTGAAGGTTGGATCCCTGTGCACAAAGTATTTTTATTATACAAATGGGTAAAAAGCAAATAACATTAAACTAATTTTATGAGGCTAATTAAAATTGGAATAATTTTTGTTGAAAGAAGAGATATTAGTATATCCCAGAACCTGTTAGCGTCGTAGGGATGTGTCAACAGATAGATATCTTCATTTTCTTCTTTGCTTTGCATTGCGGCTGAGTGTGTACAATTGAATTCCTGTCCATTCCTTCCATGTTGTCAATCCACAATTTTTTCAGTCCTCCCCTGCTTCTATTTTCTCCACTGTTCTCTACAAGATTATTTTCAACAGAGTTATGTCGAGTGACATTTTCTGATTGTCATTGTCAGATTTATTCATTTAATTGTTGATGTGAGTGATTCTTGGAATCCAGCCTACATTAAATTTTACTTCTGCGAGATTCATGTGTATAGGATCTCTGTTACAAGAGATAGATTTGTGAATGTAGAAACACATTCAAAACAAAATTGAGGGACTCGAGACAGAAAGTTGGTATGAGACATGATACTGTCAAGTTGTCATTTCACACATTGACTTATTTACAGATATTTTAGTAGTGAAATTTTCATTGAAGATACTATCTGATCACTTTTAATCTCTCACAGAGCACTCAGATTTGTGATGCCAACCCCAGTGCTGTTAAGAAGCTACATTCATTCCTAATCAAGACAGTGAACATAAATGGAATCTTTGACCATACATTAGCTGCAGACACAAAAGAAGAATTCAACAAATGGTGGGATGGGTTTCAGCAGCATCTTCTTGACCAAGGTATAGATTTTACACTGAACTGGGTTTTATAAATCTGTAATAAAAATATTTGTTATGCAATAATACATTTGAATGTAATTGAACCATGAGAAATAATTTTGGGAAATGTAATTTGAGATTTCATACTAGCAGAAGCTAATGTGTTCACAACATTAACAATTATATCATATTCTTATGTTGTTGTTTTTTTTATTAAAGAATTGACTATTTTGTAGCTCATTCTTTAACCCTTTCGCCACTATGAGATTTCCCTATTGTCAATCCCCCCCATCACTAAGGCAAGGGGCACAACTCCTCCAAAATAAGGATATGATGATGATAAAATTTCATTTTCTTTCAAACTATTCTTCATATCACACTCAACTTGGCAGATCAACAGAAACATGAATAGTCTTGCATAAACCTATATCAAAGATAATTTAATACATATATGTTTTAAATAATAAACTGTTAAACTCGACATAATGTGGGGAAAAATTTTTTGTGCTGAGTAGAGGAGTCATCTAGACGAAAATGTCCAGATTTATTCTCAAATCTCTTTTTCCCCAAACAGGGTGATATGCCCAAAACGTTGAACCCATCATCTGTACTCCAGTACAAGCCATACTCAAGCAGAATACATAGGTCCATCATAATATAAATATTAAAATGACGTTTTATTTCAATGGCAGTTACAGATGTCCAGCATGTGTCTTCTTTCCTTGTTTGTTCTTTGCGTACAAATTACATACAAATTTGTCCAATCGTCTGCAAATTGATAAACTCATCATTGACAATGATGCTAGAATATTCATAATGTGTGGCAATCTCATCAAGATTATGTACAGACCCAACGTTTTGTAAAAAATTATCAATTTCTACTCGAAAAACTACATCACTCCAGCAAAATTCGCGATGTCACAATTAATACCACAAATTTCCATCTCTTTGTCGGAAACATTAGGTATTATGTAAAAAGGGATGTCACTTTTCACGTTATATTTGATACGCAAATTACCTACATTGTTCATATTTCCACCGTAACTACGGCTGTCATCATCGGTATACATATGAATAATATCTTCCATTTCCAAAACTAGGTCTAAAACTTGCTAATTAAAAATATTTTTAATAAATTGGTCTTATGTCTGATCGTTTCGATTGAAACAGGAAGCTAAACCATGCATCTGTGTAATGGTCGCGGCTTTTAATAAACCCGGCACAAACTAAAAATTTAATATCTATTGCAACGAAACAAGTAAAAAAAAGTGCCCGCTGGCGATTGTAAGGGCCAAGCAGTAGCAGCGACGAGTGGCAACTCTAATTGGGATCTGGTTAATTATGTTTTGTGCTACTGTTTTCAATTATGTCCTCATGACTATATCTTGTGAAATGAAGTGTCTGAGAAAAGCTGCAATGGTTACCAAACTAGATAAAATAAGAAATGAAGAAATTAGGAAAGGAGTTGGTATACTATGTATCGAACATTGAGAGACAGCAAGTAAAATGGTTCAGTCACCGTATGAGAATAAAGCCAAACCAAATACAAATAAGAGCATATAATACAAGAATATCTGGGCGCAAAGCCAAAGGTAGACCAAGAAAACGGTGGATAGAAAACATCAAGATAACCTTGAACAAACATGGACTAAATGCAACATCGGCGACACATCTGGCCTTGAAACAACAGCTTAAGCTACCACCCCTACGCTTAATGGCAAGTGTGAATGCAATCAACAATCATTCACCTGGGAAAAGAAAATAGACTATATCTGCTTTGATTTCTTCTTGCTTTTTCATATTTTGTTTAACAGTCCCATTTCATCTTTGTTCGCTTTCTAAACTCTGGTTAGCAGGATGTACTTAGGTAAATAGAATGTTTTGTGTCATTGTTTACTGATTGGCTGTGATAACTGAATTTCTTCTTCTTCAGCGTTCATTCTCAAACTCCCACTGGATTTCTCTTATAACAGGACAATGATCCTACAAGATTTCCAGTTGAATGTAGTCCAGAGAATTGAAATGCGTTGTGTTGCCGTTTTTCTTGCGCCAATGGCCCAACACATCCGTCTTCGACAGTGCTGAATTTCAGACTGGCATATTTGGTCGAATATTCTATTTTTGTTAATTATAGAATGTTTTAAGCTATTGTTTTGTTTGGTTGTTTCAATCCCCGTGAATTATAAACAATGGAATTCATGTATCCTTTTGAACAATGAGAGTTTTCTCCAGATATTTATTTCTTACCTAGAAGACTTGCTCTCAACAGTGTGAAATGCTTTAAGAAACCTCCTACTAATTGTACAGATGAAGTGCTGTGGTGCTTGCAAGAAAGGAAAACCTCACTGTAGTGCATGTTATCCTAGAAGTTTACTTTTGCATGGTGGTTGGGTCCCCTGGTGAGAACATCAGACTTTCTAGTTTACTTTTGCTTGATGGTTGGGCCCCCTGGTGAGAACATCAGACTTTCTAGTTTACTTTTGCATGGTGGTTGGGCCCCCTGGTGAGAACATCAGACTTTCTAGTTTACTTTTGCATGGTGGTTGGGGCCCCCTGGTGAGAACATCAGACTTTCTAGTTTACTTTTGCATGGTGGTTGGGGCCCTTGGTGAGAACATTAGACCTTCTAGTTTACTTTTGTATGGCATTGGAACCCCTGATGAGAATTTCATACCTTCTAGGAGTTTAATTTTGCATAGTGGTTGAGGCTCCTGGTCAGAACTTCAGACTTTCTGCACCTGGTCTCATAGAATATGATATATTGTATATTTTCATTTATAGGTATGCTCAAAATGTATTACTGTTGGTTAATAATCTCACAGTTAAATTTTCCTGAAGAAAAACAGCAGTTTCATGTTTGTATTGACTATAGTGAATCCTAAACTAGTTAGTTTTTGATAATTTGAATGACCTGTTTCAGCTTTGTGGAAACATGCATGTGATCAACAAATGGACTTGAGAGCTTCTGGTAGACGTAAGGTTCCACTGTTTACAAGAAAAAGCTCACTGTATGAAGAAACACCCCTTATTGGTAAAATTTCTTACTAATTATATAGTTTCTTAACTCTTAGTGGTTACTATGTCCCAAAGATAGTGTCCAAAAACAGCTTCTTGAGGCTCAACTGAGTGCAGTCATAGGCAGGAATGTTATTCTTCTACATTCTCAAACTTCTGCTGGTTAGCAGGATGTAGTTCTTGAGAACGGGATGCATTGTGTCTTGGTTTACATCTTGGTACTATGATATATGTACCTTTAACCTGACACATCTGATTTAGCATGGGCCATGAGTGGTTTCATTTTCTTTTCATGCAGTTTCAGGCACATGTCTCATGTATCAAAGACAGGGGAGTAAAGTTCACAGAAATGTGATGCATCTCCACGTTCCCTATCAGGGACTTTTAACAGACTCCATTGCTCATCATATGGCAGTGATCCTGGATAATTTCACCTTAGTTCCCATGGAAAATTCGATTATTTTTCTTAAAATGTTCTGGTGTTTTACTGATGATTGGTCGCTCTCAATGGTTTTTATCTGCAGCCAGCTCTCGGCTAACCTTGAAACATGCATGCCATTCAAAAACTTTAAAAACTAGTGCTCCACTTTAAAGATCATTTATTAAAAGCCTGCTCAATCACTAAATCATTTGGAGTATCTCTGTAGCAGATTTACTCAGTATATAGCAAAACTTGATGCAAGCATACACAATGTTCTGATTTTTCATAAATCTTTAAATTTCTTAGTAGTCCTGACACAAACGTATAGAACTTGTATTATATACACGCCTTAGACAGAATGACATTTCAACACACTAATTTGAAGCAGCGATCTTCATTGCCACATCAGACATAGTCTGAACTTTTTTATTCGATCGCATACACTATAAAAGTTAAATACATACTGAAGTTGAATGTGATAGACCGAAAGGTGCAGATATCACAGCAAAGATGTAAACCATTACACAACATATTCTGTTCTCCAGACTACATCCTGCTAATCTGCAGGAGTTTGAAAACAGAAGAAGAAGAATTAAATACACCTGTGAATATTTGTGCTACATTTGGTCTCAGTGCCTGTTTCATCTCTCCTCAGAACCAGATAGTCATAACGACAGCATCGTTAGCGACCTGGGAAATGATCAGTTGGCCCAAATGTTGCACACTTTAATGGGAGAAGCTAGTCAGATCAGGGGTGGTGCTTCATCACAGTCATAGAAAAGAACATTATGTTTCCTTAATGTATTAGTTATACCATGTCTGTTTATGTTGCATTTACACACTTTCTGAGATTTTACAGAAATTAAAAAATATTGAACTACTTATTTCTTTGAGTTATGTGCAGATTAACAAGTGTTTTGTTTAACTCATTTTCAATTCAATAAACAATCCTTCTTTGACACAGATCATTGGTTATAATGTAATTGGGGTTTAATTTGGATAAATAATTTTAAGAAAGAAAAAAACAGATTTCATGAAGTTATTTTCTGTTTTTATCCTATATAGTTATAATCACTGCAGGTCACAACATTTTTTTTTAAGAAACAAATGTACCTAGTTAAATTTTAAAAATCTGAATTGTTCTCTAATACTGCATGATAAGGCAGCAGTATAACTTGGTGCAGCACTCATCAAATACTTTAATGTTTCTGAACACAGCGAATGTTGCTATGATATTTTTATGCTTTTATGAATTATATTGAAATCTATTCTTTTAAATACCTAAATTACAGCAGAAGGATGTGTCGGACCATTGGTGACACAATTCATTCCATTCTCTGGACTACATCCTGCTGAAAATAAAGTGGAACTGTATTGTTACAAGAGAGATCCAGGGGGAATTTGAGAATGAATGAAATACTTAATTCTCCATCAATAGTAGTATTGTTAATTTAATGTTGGATTTTTTATGAATGTGCTTGCTTTACTATCCTTTTAAATTCTGTTTTCAGTTCATCAAACATTTTACAGTATTGATCACTTAAAAAAAATATATGTTAATATAATTAATTGATCTAGTCTTAGTCACAAGACCATCATGCAGGAGTTATACTTTTTTAATATTTTTTATCTGAACAAGTCTCCCATTACATAAAATAATATTTAAATTTATGTATTCATCATACATTTGATATATGTGAAATATGGTACAGTAAAACCTGTCTTAATCTGAAACGGAAATTTGTTTTCAAATGAAATATTTTCCAGTCCCATGATATTGTAGTCGACAAACATGTTAAACTCATCTGGATTAAGCAGATACTGTATAATGTGGTCAAGAAAAATAACCCTTTATGTGGAAATTCCCAATGTTTGAAATAGGTAAAGATCAAATAATTTTGGGAAATCAATGTGTTTTTTATACAAACAGATCAAACAATTATATCTGTCTTTGTAACATGATAAGAGGGCAAGGTTTTGTAACAAGTGTCTGCAACCTAAATCATGCAGAAAATGGAAATACTATTTGGTCCGACATGCGAATATATCAAAGTATGGAAATATCAAAGTGTATTGTTGTTAGCAAATTATTTTCAAGGCATAGTGATCATTTCAGCATTTTTTTGGCTGTAGTGATTTTATAGGCAATGTAAATATGTTCTGTAGGTTGGACTATTACTTTCTGAATGGTTCACATGCATGGTTGACTGGTAGTTTTCAGCCTAGTACCGTGGCTTTTCGACGAACTCTGTATCTCTCTACCACAGAGTTGCCATAGTGTATTACACAATACTGTACCAACACTAGATTCTCTCGTAAACTGAATGAAGAGAACACTTGTACACTGATATGCTGTCAGTATTTAAGGTATACACTTTAAAAAAAAATTGCTCTGGAGATTATTGCTAATCACTTCTATTATAGTGTAAGTACATGAGTGCAGTGTTTTATTTTATTTTAGTTACATGGGAGTCTGATTACAATTTCATAACACATTAAGTGGATAAAATATTCCAAGTTTCCTGTAATTCCACATGAGACAGGTTTTACTGTATAAGTATGAATCAGATTTCAGTGCCAAACAATAAACAAATTTGATTTATTTTAAAAGGAAGTGTTATTTTGTGTGTCACAACTGTTGTTTTAAAATGCTTCTAAAATTAACCAGTGTTAGCGTAAATACATGACAAAATCAGTAGTAACAATGTTGTACTGAATGCTTTTCATGTTATTTTTGCATTTGTTTCCCATAAAATTGAAGTGTCATATTGTCTACTGAACAAAATATTGCATCAACCACTACAGCCAAAATATACTTGATTTAGCATCATCCAACCCATAACCCTTCTGGGTCATATGATGCACTCTGGAAATATCAGTTAAAAAATTCTGCCATGCCTCTCTATTCTCAGTTCCTTGTTTTAAATTTGGAGAATCTTAATCATATTCAGTCTTTCATGTTATCAATCCATACCTTTGTTTGCCTTCCTCTTCTTCTTCTAGCCTCAACTGTTATCTGCAGGATAGTTTTGGAAAGGCAATGGTGCCTCATTATGTAGCCAAACCACACGTTTGCATCTTTTCACCACCGCCATGAGTTGTATTTGTTGATCTACAAGAGTATTTGTTGTGGTTTATGGAGCGAGCAATACACCATTTCTTCATCTGCATTACTAAAATATGGTGGTAACTATGGGCGTTTTAGAACAGATTTGTTGTTTGCAAAGTGAGTAGAACTAGAACTAATATTTTCATGTAAGCTCAAACACGGAGACATGGGAGAGTATATGATGACCACCAAGCAAATCTTTCTGTCAACAGAAGTGTCATAATGAATATTCAGGATTTATGAAATATGACAAAAATACAACTATAATTCTAGTAACATTTTTTTCTGAATGTAGTCTTCTTTCTGTGTCTTCTGAACTCATGATCCTGGATGACGACCTGCCACAGCTAAAGGTCATGTTTAAACAATCTTCGATGTCTCGTGTGCATCGTCGTCTTGGTTGGCCCTTACCCCTTCTACCAGCAACCATACCTTCCATTATTATTTCTTCAATGCTGTTATGTCTCTTTATATGGCCATAAAATCTCAGCTTTGTTATTTTAATTTTGTCTAAAAATCCAACCATCATATACGCTTTATCTCATCACTTCTTCATAGTCTTTTAGCTGTCCATGGTATTATGAAAATTCTTCTGTAACATCTCATTTCAAAGGCAACTATTTTCTTTTCCGCTGTTTTATAAAGTGTCCATGATTCACATCATAAATTTCTACCAGAAATATACTTGCTCTAATCAGATGTCATTTAGCTTTTCAGAGAGCATATTGCCAAAGATTTTCATACAATACAGCTATTTCTTGTAAATGGAAATGTGTGATTGTGATGTAGTTCTTAATGCAAGAATAATAAAATAGTTTCCATGAAATAGATTACTATAAGCAGTTTGAGCAGTATTTGAAACATAATGTTAGAATCTTTAAAATACCATGGACCAAAAAGACCACCAATATGGACATTCTGAGAGAAATAAAAGTAAAAGAAATTGGCTAAATAGAAAAAGTTTTATCTAAAAAAAATTACAATATTCTAGTCATATGAAATGACATGATAGCATAGAAGAGAACATAATGGAGGGGGATAACACAACATATTCTGTTCTCCAGACTACATCCTGCTAATCTGCAGGAGTTTGAAAACAGAAGAAGAAGAATTAAATACACCTGTGAATATTTGTGCTACATTTGGTCTCAGTGCCTGTTTCATCTCTCCTCAGAACCAGATAGTCATAACGACAGCATCGTTAGCGACCTGGGAAATGATCAGTTGGCCCAAATGTTGCACACTTTAATGGGAGAAGCTAGTCAGATCAGGGGTGGTGCTTCATCACAGTCATAGAAAAGAACATTATGTTTCCTTAATGTATTAGTTATACCATGTCTGTTTATGTTGCATTTACACACTTTCTGAGATTTTACAGAAATTAAAAAATATTGAACTACTTATTTCTTTGAGTTATGTGCAGATTAACAAGTGTTTTGTTTAACTCATTTTCAATTCAATAAACAATCCTTCTTTGACACAGATCATTGGTTATAATGTAATTGGGGTTTAATTTGGATAAATAATTTTAAGAAAGAAAAAAACAGATTTCATGAAGTTATTTTCTGTTTTTATCCTATATAGTTATAATCACTGCAGGTCACAACATTTTTTTTTAAGAAACAAATGTACCTAGTTAAATTTTAAAAATCTGAATTGTTCTCTAATACTGCATGATAAGGCAGCAGTATAACTTGGTGCAGCACTCATCAAATACTTTAATGTTTCTGAACACAGCGAATGTTGCTATGATATTTTTATGCTTTTATGAATTATATTGAAATCTATTCTTTTAAATACCTAAATTACAGCAGAAGGATGTGTCGGACCATTGGTGACACAATTCATTCCATTCTCTGGACTACATCCTGCTGAAAATAAAGTGGAACTGTATTGTTACAAGAGAGATCCAGGGGGAATTTGAGAATGAATGAAATACTTAATTCTCCATCAATAGTAGTATTGTTAATTTAATGTTGGATTTTTTATGAATGTGCTTGCTTTACTATCCTTTTAAATTCTGTTTTCAGTTCATCAAACATTTTACAGTATTGATCACTTAAAAAAAATATATGTTAATATAATTAATTGATCTAGTCTTAGTCACAAGACCATCATGCAGGAGTTATACTTTTTTAATATTTTTTATCTGAACAAGTCTCCCATTACATAAAATAATATTTAAATTTATGTATTCATCATACATTTGATATATGTGAAATATGGTACAGTAAAACCTGTCTTAATCTGAAACGGAAATTTGTTTTCAAATGAAATATTTTCCAGTCCCATGATATTGTAGTCGACAAACATGTTAAACTCATCTGGATTAAGCAGATACTGTATAATGTGGTCAAGAAAAATAACCCTTTATGTGGAAATTCCCAATGTTTGAAATAGGTAAAGATCAAATAATTTTGGGAAATCAATGTGTTTTTTATACAAACAGATCAAACAATTATATCTGTCTTTGTAACATGATAAGAGGGCAAGGTTTTGTAACAAGTGTCTGCAACCTAAATCATGCAGAAAATGGAAATACTATTTGGTCCGACATGCGAATATATCAAAGTATGGAAATATCAAAGTGTATTGTTGTTAGCAAATTATTTTCAAGGCATAGTGATCATTTCAGCATTTTTTTGGCTGTAGTGATTTTATAGGCAATGTAAATATGTTCTGTAGGTTGGACTATTACTTTCTGAATGGTTCACATGCATGGTTGACTGGTAGTTTTCAGCCTAGTACCGTGGCTTTTCGACGAACTCTGTATCTCTCTACCACAGAGTTGCCATAGTGTATTACACAATACTGTACCAACACTAGATTCTCTCGTAAACTGAATGAAGAGAACACTTGTACACTGATATGCTGTCAGTATTTAAGGTATACACTTTAAAAAAAAATTGCTCTGGAGATTATTGCTAATCACTTCTATTATAGTGTAAGTACATGAGTGCAGTGTTTTATTTTATTTTAGTTACATGGGAGTCTGATTACAATTTCATAACACATTAAGTGGATAAAATATTCCAAGTTTCCTGTAATTCCACATGAGACAGGTTTTACTGTATAAGTATGAATCAGATTTCAGTGCCAAACAATAAACAAATTTGATTTATTTTAAAAGGAAGTGTTATTTTGTGTGTCACAACTGTTGTTTTAAAATGCTTCTAAAATTAACCAGTGTTAGCGTAAATACATGACAAAATCAGTAGTAACAATGTTGTACTGAATGCTTTTCATGTTATTTTTGCATTTGTTTCCCATAAAATTGAAGTGTCATATTGTCTACTGAACAAAATATTGCATCAACCACTACAGCCAAAATATACTTGATTTAGCATCATCCAACCCATAACCCTTCTGGGTCATATGATGCACTCTGGAAATATCAGTTAAAAAATTCTGCCATGCCTCTCTATTCTCAGTTCCTTGTTTTAAATTTGGAGAATCTTAATCATATTCAGTCTTTCATGTTATCAATCCATACCTTTGTTTGCCTTCCTCTTCTTCTTCTAGCCTCAACTGTTATCTGCAGGATAGTTTTGGAAAGGCAATGGTGCCTCATTATGTAGCCAAACCACACGTTTGCATCTTTTCACCACCGCCATGAGTTGTATTTGTTGATCTACAAGAGTATTTGTTGTGGTTTATGGAGCGAGCAATACACCATTTCTTCATCTGCATTACTAAAATATGGTGGTAACTATGGGCGTTTTAGAACAGATTTGTTGTTTGCAAAGTGAGTAGAACTAGAACTAATATTTTCATGTAAGCTCAAACACGGAGACATGGGAGAGTATATGATGACCACCAAGCAAATCTTTCTGTCAACAGAAGTGTCATAATGAATATTCAGGATTTATGAAATATGACAAAAATACAACTATAATTCTAGTAACATTTTTTTCTGAATGTAGTCTTCTTTCTGTGTCTTCTGAACTCATGATCCTGGATGACGACCTGCCACAGCTAAAGGTCATGTTTAAACAATCTTCGATGTCTCGTGTGCATCGTCGTCTTGGTTGGCCCTTACCCCTTCTACCAGCAACCATACCTTCCATTATTATTTCTTCAATGCTGTTATGTCTCTTTATATGGCCATAAAATCTCAGCTTTGTTATTTTAATTTTGTCTAAAAATCCAACCATCATATACGCTTTATCTCATCACTTCTTCATAGTCTTTTAGCTGTCCATGGTATTATGAAAATTCTTCTGTAACATCTCATTTCAAAGGCAACTATTTTCTTTTCCGCTGTTTTATAAAGTGTCCATGATTCACATCATAAATTTCTACCAGAAATATACTTGCTCTAATCAGATGTCATTTAGCTTTTCAGAGAGCATATTGCCAAAGATTTTCATACAATACAGCTATTTCTTGTAAATGGAAATGTGTGATTGTGATGTAGTTCTTAATGCAAGAATAATAAAATAGTTTCCATGAAATAGATTACTATAAGCAGTTTGAGCAGTATTTGAAACATAATGTTAGAATCTTTAAAATACCATGGACCAAAAAGACCACCAATATGGACATTCTGAGAGAAATAAAAGTAAAAGAAATTGGCTAAATAGAAAAAGTTTTATCTAAAAAAAATTACAATATTCTAGTCATATGAAATGACATGATAGCATAGAAGAGAACATAATGGAGGGGGATAATGCCAGGCATGTCAGTGAATGTGTAGTTTATAGAACAGCATATATGTCAACTTGAGATGAAAACATGTACAAAAAAACTGACAAATTCATTTTAAAATCTTACATAGCAGATAAATATATTTATAAATTATAATCATTCAATGTAGGAAAGACAAATTAATAATTTCTAAATATATATTATTCTAATTTATGTCATGAAATGTCCTATTGAATGTAGCATCTAAAATATCTTTATCACAAACTAGACACAATGGTATGTATGTTGACAGTGATGCAAGACAGAGGTATAAAGGTCAAACATGCGTGACTGGTTAGCTTTGGGCTTCATGACCAGCGTGTAAGTATGAGAACCTGATCTCTCATACAGCTGGCTTATTATACTAGCGATATGGTTAGCTTTGGGCTTCATGACCAGCGCGTAAGTAACCTGATCTCTCATACATGGCTTACTATACTAACAATATGGTTGGATGTCCACCACTTATTGGAAGTAGTAAAACACTTATGTTAGTTTACAAATGCCAAAGTCGGATCTGGTGAGCTATGTGGTCCACAGCATCATGTTGGACAGGGTAGGCAACTTACACTCAGTAGTCACCTCTTACAGCATACATGCAGGCCACAGGCTCATTGCTCACCTATTGTAATCTGGCAAAACGGTCTGTTTCATTATGTTTGTTAGTTTTCATGGATCCATGACAAGTTTTCTACGGTTTACCTCTCATTTGCTCTCTGGAGATATTAAGCATATAGTAAAGTAACCCATAGCATTTATTAATGCCGTAGGGGCGTGAGATGTTAGCGATCTCACATTTCACAGGCTCTGCAAATGAGGGGGGTAGCGATCTCCTCTCCCTCGCAGTCTTTACTTCCCGGATTAATCCGGTACCCATTTAAGGCTGGGTCGACCTGGGAGCCATTGCGATCTGAAAACATTTCCGCCTCAACTGGGGAATGAACCCAGGACCACTCATATGCGAAGCCAGTGCGCTAACCACTGCGCTAACGCGGCTCATTAAGCATATACATGTTGGTGAAATGATGTTTTGTATGATATTCAGTCAAAGCATCATTTATGTAAAAGAGTATTTCTATTAGTTTTTAATCTTTTAGATTTGCCATGGAATTATCATAAACCTTCACTTTAATGTAGTAAATAATTGTACTGTTTAATTGTTTTATATAAATGCTAGTTTGTGTTCACAGCTGTCTATGCTAGTCATAACATAAAGACCATTACATAAAATATAACATACCTTCAGATTTTGGTTATACAAAAAATGATTTTTTAAATGGCAAATTAATGTCATTTTGCTACACAATTACATGTTTATATATATATATATATATATATATATATATATATATATATATATATATATATATATATATATATATATATATAATACAAAAATATCATTGTTATACAGTTAGTCATGCACACTGTGAAAACAAGCATTTACATTACAGTCATACATTATACAAAGGTTGGCTAAAATGATTTGCACTTTAATGTGCAAGAAAAAAGGTTCAAAAGACATTGACTTCATGGTAACCTGGGGTTTCCCAGTGTGTATTCTGTCCCTCTCAACAAATTGTACCTGTCAAGAGTACAACTCATAGCATTTAATTATGTAGCTTCAAATTATAATCCCCAGGGATTTCCAAATGCACTTTGTAAACAAAACATCATGAGCAAGATTTGAACCTGTGACATCTTAATGCACAAAGTGAATGTCTTAATCACTATGTCAGGGAGATCCCCATTACATAAATATAACATACCCTCGAATTTTCATTTCACAAAATAATTGATTCATTATTGAGGCAGTGACATGGAAACTGTTGTATGCTTAAGTCCTCTGAGTTCACCCTACTAGAAGATGCATTTCTTTTATCAGTTATTTGTCTTACTGATGCTCTCATTATAGTCACAGTTATTTTCCTTCCTGATGCTCTGATTGTAGTCACAGTTATTTTCCTTCCTGATGTTCTGATTGTAGTCACAGTTATTTTCCTTCCTGATGCTCTGATTGTAGTCACAGTTATTTTCCTTCCTGATGTTCTGATTGTAGTCACAGTTATTTTCCTTCCTGATGCTCTGATTGTAGTCACAGTTATTTGCCTTACAGATGCTCTAATCTTATAACGCCTCTGTCAGAATCCAGAATCATGTCTCCAGTCTCTTCCTAATTGTAAAAAAAATCCACAAATCTTTGTATCTGAGAACAGTGACTCAAAGAGCTAATGAGTCAGTAGCAATAACAGTGACTCAGTGTTAGGACCAGTCAATTATGAGAGATGGGATATAATTTCATACCAACTCTGCTAGACTAGACAACTATACAAGAGTAATAGCAAAGATATATCTATGGACAATATCCTATGTTTCCTCATAAATTTTCTATTACATGAAACATGTACTGGCACATACCGGAAATGTCAACCAATAGTAGGCCCTATATTTTTACATTTAAGTAACAAACTTTTCAACCAATCCTTGTATACAATGTTACTTCCCCTCATAACGCATACTTTGTTCTTATAGTTGTTGCAATAGCAATAAAAATGTAGGGATTAAACATTCATGAGTTTGTCATTTTTATTGTGAGATTAGCTGTTACATTTATTTGCATTTATATTTTAGTTATATATTTTAAAAGCACGCTTTTGACATATTTTTTACATATATTTTACAAGTGTTTTGTTCCTCCTGACTGATAATAGTTATATACCGGTATATATATATATATATATACACACACACACACACACACACACACACACACACATAGTCTTCAGATGTCACTAGTCCATCGTGTTCATGGTCTTCCTCTTCATCTTTTTCCTGCCACTCTCAGAATCCCAGAATCAGCCTTTTGATGCCATCATGTCTCTTTAAGTGTCCAAAATACTGTAGCTTCCTTCTTAATAATGGTATTTAGAAGCTGCCCTTCATTTAGTTTCAGTAATTTGAAAGTTCTTTTTTTCTGTCCATGATATTCATAGGATCTTTCTGTAGCACTTCATTTCAAATTAATTTATTCTTCTGGATATTGTCTTGTTTAACTGATTCTGGCCGGAATATTTTTAGCGTTTAAACGTAATTAAATTTTGTTCGATTTTTGTGTGTGCACATGCATCACGGAAAGAAGAAATAGTACTTCTAAATATATTTACATTATAATGTAATATATATATATTTCGAAACAGAAATGGACAGAGAATGTGATTATCACAAGATCATTTTGAGAAAAAAAATTATGTTAATATATACAAATTATTTAAGACAGAAAATATGTAAATGACACATAAATATTATTTTAGATATGATATTTGACCTTACCGCATTTTTGAATCAATAAATTCCACTCAAACTGTATCATTTCTGTTAGATAATGCAATTATGAACACAATAATGTATAATATATATGCATAGTGTGTCAAAAATTTATTATTTAGAAAGAATTTCGACATCTATCAAAAACAGTAGACTTAACTTTACACGAAACTCAAATGAAAATATGGCTAATTTTTTTTTACAAAATGGCGTAAATTTGCAAACACGATGCTAGAAGCATTTACCAGGTTGGATTTCATAATAAATGAGACCAAAGTAAATAAAATAGTTATTATTTTACGAAAATAAGTAAATTGGAAAAAATATATAAAACATATAAGGAAAAATGACATCACAGACCCCCATTATCAAAACTTATCAATAACTTAACAAAATTGATATCAATACACATAAAAATCATGCAAGAAGTAATGTGGACATATTACACTTTCGATTGGAAGCATTTTTATGTTGATATAAATACCGAAAAAAACAACATGAATGTCATTGGAGTATGACTTATAGGAGTCTTTTCGGCCAGAAGACATTAAGTTTACTGACTTGTATAAGTCTCCCCGGCTGGAATCAGTTAAAGTCAGTCTCACATCCATGTTGCCACTAAGAAAACACATGATCTTAAAGAAGCTTTTTGGACTATCAAGCTTGGCATTTGACCTGTTGACTCAAAAAATTATCCACCTTTGGTGTATACAAGAAATTGTATATGGTTTGGTGCTACAAAAGAAATATAAGATATATAATGCTAGCAGACAATTGAATATTTGTGGTGAATAGGTGACATTTGTTATTACTTCTGCCAGCAAAATTACACACAACACAATGATATGCAAGTAAATTTAAGTAGGAAGCCAGAGGACAATTTTTAAAAATTCTTGAGACTAACGGGAATTGAACCAGTCAGTCAAGTACTGAAAAACGCGTGTGCAATTGTTGCTAGGCGATTTGGTGCCGTAGAACGGACTGGTTCAATTCCCGTTAGTCTCAACAATGATATGCATAATTGTCAGAGTAACAGGAAGCGCTTGACAACAATAATTGTCTTCACAAGTATGTGTTTTTAATGCCAGAATAATGAAATGTCCATTCTGCTTGTTATTTATTATTGTTGTAGTGTGACTTGTGTTACATTTTGACATGAGCTGTCTATATCATATTCTCAAAACAAAAGATAGTAGCTGATAAATATTATTGTACAAATATAACAATGTTGATGTTTTGAAAATACAAGCATTAGAAATGTAATACAAAATACCAAAACAATACCAGTATTGAAACACATCAAAAGACAACAGATCAAGTGGTTTTCACACACTTCCAGACTACCAATAGACACCATGCCACAGATGACCATGACACATAGACATCACTGCTATAAAAGACAGAGGCATTATGTAAAAGATGGACCACAGGAATTAATGAAGCTACAGGAACAAGCTTACAAACAGGAAGGTCATCTCCAGAGAACTCTTCTACCCTGACACTGCAAGGCAAACAAGGGCCACAGCGTATACATAGGAATATAATAAAATGTTATATTTTATCTTCAGTTGAGAGTCATGCTTTTGTGAAGTCAAGTGAAGTATTTTTGTTTTGGGTTGGTTTATTGGTTGCTGATCCAGCAGTCCATGGGCTCATGCCCTTTGACCCAATGCCATTGTGTGATATATGCATGTGTTTGTGAGCTGTTGTTTTGTTCATAATAATGTATTCCATTTATCCGGCCCTGGAGGGAGAAGCATTTTCCTGATGTCATCCAGTGCTGGACATTAAAAAAGGTGGTGGTCAACAGTTTCATAGGGATGAGTGCACAGTCGACACTATGGAGTGTGTTGTGGTAATTTTTATTTTTAAATGATATAATAATTGTGTTATTTGTTATGTAAAGATAGTAACATGGTACACTTGCCCATCATCTCATTATTTTCTGTCACAAAGATAAATCTATACACAGAATAAATATGACTGATCATGTTTATTTATTGTTTACGATAATACTTTGATAACTTTGCTTATAGTTAGTTGTCAGATAATCATTGTATGTGGGGGCGTTAATAAGTATTCTGATGTCCCAGTGAATATGTCCATCAATTAAATCATGACTGACAATATAAGTTCTCTGTTGGTTGACAAACATTCTTCTCAGTCCATAATGATGCTCATATCTGGGGACGCCACATTTTTCAAGTTCAGCTCCTTTATTTTGAACATAGAAATGGAATCCTCAACTTCGTTTGTCTGTGCAGTTTCTTGTAAGGAGTTCTGAATTGTGTTCAAACTCCTACAGGTTAGCAGAATATAGTCTGGAAAATGGAATGCATTGTGTCATGATTTTCAGTGATATCAGCGCCATATACATCTGACCAGCATGGCTTGGAAATTTTGACCCTATATGGGATGGGATAGTAAACCACCCAAAAACCTACTTAGTGACCTCTTACCACATGCATTGGAGGTAGACAGTATTGCGGTTTTTGCTCCCTTTTCGGATCCCATAAACATAAATCAATGTCAGTCTGGCTCATTGCTCAACATCTCGGAACAGTGGCATAACTTCCCTTCCCATCCGCTCTTTCATTGCTTTGAATACCTGAATGACCAGGCATGAAAATTAATTTTTTCCTTCTCAACTTGAACCTGCCCACAGCCTCACGCCACTGTTGGCAAGCAGTATTTTCTCTTGTATTGTTCTGATCACGGTCATCCAGTTTGCTGACAATGCAATAATATTTTTTTTTGCTTATAGCATGACTGCACAACCTAACACTAGAAATATTACATTTGCCTGGTATTTTCCTTTGGTTTAATTCTTGTGCTGGTTAGCAGGGTGTAGTCAAGAGAACAAAATAAATATGTTCAGTCAGTCAGTTCCTCTTTTGCCAAGTTTGACACATAGGGCGGATGTCATAGTTCTCCATGCCTGTCGGTCAGTTGCCAGGGATTGCAGGTCTTGTGCATTTATGCCTGTTGATTTTAATTCAATCATAAATGTTCTTCTGAGCGTTGTTTTTGGTCTTCCCTGTTTCATAAATATGTTTCCTTGTGGTATATAACCTAGCTTCGATACATGCACTTTCAACCGAATTTAGCTGACTTACTGTGTTGCATTTTTAAAAAATCAGTTTTATCTTCTGCTGGGTGAAGTTGCCAATCACTAGTTCAATTTCCTTAGTCACTTTTTATAACATGCATGACATATCTCAGTGTTACTATTATTTACTTTCTTTCTAGGTTTAAATAACAAACACGTGACCTAACATACAATGGTATCTGTTGCCCCAGTGCTGCTGGGCTGGAAAAGGAGCAAAGAATAGTGACATTGTTACCTGCAGAACAATGATATCTTTGCTGTGATAGGTTAAGTGGAAAGATACGTGTCATATCTGGTTTCTATCTGAAGAACTAAACACATAATTGTGGTTTACAGCTTAACTGTAATATATGTGCCTTTCAGCCGACACATCTAACTTCGGCGTGGTATTTTGGGGTATCTTTCACCTTCTATAGAATGGGACAGAACCTCAAAGCCAACTTATTCCCCTTTTATCAGATGTGATGCAGGAAAGTGTTGCTATTTTCCTTCTCTCTCTCCTCTCTTTCCCTCCCCCCCCCCCCCCCCAATGGGTGTGTAAACATTAATTTTTGGGGGACATTTTTTAACTGGGGTTGTGTCTCTGAATTCAGTTGTTGACATTGGGGGAAGGGGTTAAAAATATTTGTTGCTTAATTTATTGAAAGCCCCTCAGCCAGCCAGCTATCATGTTACAGACCTAGCATCTATTTATTTGATTTTCGAAGATGGCATTTGCACTGCTTGAGAAATAGTACAGACAGGATCAATTATGTCTAAGAGACTGAAGGATAACACGCAACTCATTTTCTACACAAAATGGCTGTCTGTCAATACTGCATGTTCCCGTTAGATAATTTAATGGAGGTGTTTGATGTTGTGATAAAAACCCGGCATGCAGTTTGTTTCACTTCATGTACACGTTGTTGTTTTTTAATGTACACAACATATGAGAAAACGTCGGGGAATTCCGATGCCAGTTAATACAGCAAATAATGATTATGTGATCTACTGACATGCGAATATCAGAAATGACAATAAATACATCAGATGAAGTAATAGTTGATAGAATCAGGAATTTTGAGAAGACATACTACAAGGCCGTAGATAAGGGACGAACCCTCAAACTGCCCCCTCTTAGCAAGTCAGAAAATGGCTTTTAGTAAATTAAGCACATACATAATTCTAGAGATTTTCCAACTAATCTGGATGTAGTGAGCTTTGGGATACTGACAGTGCGTCAGGACAGACGCCGTGTTACACTGTATTACAGGTTACTTCGTCGTGAGTTCGAGATGTGACATCTTGTTTGCCTTGTGCAATCAATTCTCATTCTGTCTATAACCACACTGCTCAGACGTGGCCCAGATTGCTTGGCTCTAGCTTCGAAGTATTTCTTGTTCCAGGAAACAACAATTATTATACACCAATGAACAATTTGTACTGGGGGGGGGGAGAAGATATTTGACATAATCAACCAACAGGGAGAATTCTTAAATTGACACGTGTCAATATTGGCAAAAAAAATTTAAAAGGCCGGTCCGTAATTTAAGCTTAGTTCCTAGGTTAATGGTTGCCTGTAGAATGCTGGTGGTTCCCATAACTCGCTGCTAAAACAATTTGTCTGATTAGCAAGTCCTACTCGTGACTCATTTAATATAGAATTATCCCAATCGCACATACATGTACCATAAATTGGTGCCACCTTGTCCAGCAACTTCAACGTGTCTCATTGTCCATCAAATTCAGCGTGTCACCTTGGTCATCGGCAAATCACCGACTGTCTTGGATACAGTGCCGCGCTTCTCTTTACTCCAAAAACCAGCATCTACATGATAGTCGATATCTATGTGATACCAAGGAAGTAGCTGTAGATAAGCTCGCAGATAACGCGGGGATATTGAGTTCAACACTTCGTAAATTCGAACATGACAGGAAACAAGCATAAAAAAGTGAGTAAACCCACTCTCGGTTAATGGATTTTCTAAAAGAAATTAAATTCCCACAAAAACGAGACGATAATCTTATTTTTTTAGACAAACTTACCGGGGACTTATCCAGGGTCCTGACAGTAAGACAAACATCAGAAGACATACTACCATCGACCCGTATAAGGCCTACAAACGACATTCTGGTCCATACGTGTGTCTTTGCAAACATATGTGGAACCCACGACCTAAAACAAACTATATATATATGAGTAAATCAATAATATATTATATAGAAATATCGAGAATTTATTATTATTTTTTTTAAATTATCTATCTAACTATACGCTGTGTCCCTTGTTTGCCTTGCGGCGTCAGGGGTGGACGTGTTCTCTGGAGATGGCCTTTTTGTGCGCTGTTTGTAAGCTTGTTCCTGTGGCTTCTTTGGTTTCTGTGATCCATCTTTTACATTTTCTTCCTCTGGCTTTATAACGAATACGGAATTTGAACCAAGTCCGTTCAGCTGACATTTATTCGCCTCGCAACTTGAGCCAACACGTTTCCCCCCGTACTCGACCACAACGCATCCCCAACAATCTATTCATGACTAATATCGGACTTGATGTATAGAAATTGATCGAAGAAGAAGAAGATCATGTCATTGCTCGAAAAGCGTTGTGCTTTATTTTCCTAGCACGGACTGAAGAATCTGACATAACTGTTTAAGGAAGTGAATTTTCAGAGAACTACTAGAGAGCAGCTGTAACAGCCCCCACAGTCAATCATTATACTGAAGATAGTTGTGTTACGTGAGCCGTTGCACTTGGTGATCGCCATAAAATTGCACAATCTACAAAATCCAAACCAGATTAATTTCTAAGTCTACTTTTTCATTATCACAATATCAATATTCTCTGCCAGAAATAATTCGACCCTATAAACTTTGGAGAATTTTTCACGATCTGCTTATCAGAATGATTATTTTATTTTTGAAGAAAATGACAAATTTAGATCCGGGCGCAACAAAACATACGTTTTTCAGGCAGCATATTCCCAGTCTCAACCTATAATTGCGAGCCATAGACAATCTCAGAATAGCTATTAAAAAAAATATGAAAAAGTATTTTGAAACTGAGGAACATCAGAAATAGAGTACTATATGCTATAAGATCGCGAGCTTGAGATACGGAAACTAAGGGAGAATTTGCAATGAAACAGTTATCACAAAGAACTTTTTTTTTTTTGGCCCATCAAACCGGCGCATTATATGGCATGGATATATATATTTTAAAAAAACCTCCCGTGGCCTCAGACGTAAGGTTGATCTAAAAGTATTATATGCAATTTCTCTTCCCCCCCCCCCCCCGATCATAAAACATTACTTGGAGCGTCAAGAGACTAAAATCGAAAAATTAAACGTTTGTTTGGCTCCATGGTTAACCCCTCCCCTCAAGGATGTCCGAACATCGCAGTTAGTGCTAGGAAACATGCCAAAGAAGAGTTTTTTTCATACACACACACCTCTCTCTTCTCTCCTACCGTCGCCACGTTGATGTTTATTCTAAAGAAGTCAACGCAATCCCACGAAAATAGAAAACAAACTTTTTTAGTTAACCCCCCCCCCCTCTTCTTATCGAAGACGTATGTTCTGCCCTGTTCCAAAATCACACGAAAATAAACTCCATTAGCCCCACCTACTCGATTAGGTTGCCCTATTCTGATCAAGAGAGAAGTGTATTTGAAGGAATTCTACAAGGACGACAGAAACAAGATCCAATACATCAAAGACTATCTGAGAATAATACTTGAAGAGACGGGACGACTGATACAAGACAGACATAAAGAAAAGCTTTTCAGTATGTTAGACGAGACGAGGCTTACAGAAAAGCTATTCTGTATGTTAAACGAGACGGGGCTTATAGAAAGGCTGTAGGTTAAACGAGACGGGGCTTATAGAAAGGCTGTAGGTTAGACGAGACAGGGCTTATAGAAAGACTGTAGGTTAGACGAGACAGGGCTTATAGAAAGGCTGTAGGTTAGACGAGACGGGGCTTATAGAAAGGCTGTAGGTTAGACGAGACGGGGCTTATAGAAAGGCTGTAGGTTAGACGAGACAGGGCTTATAGAAAGGCTGTAGGTTAGACGAGACGGGGCTTATAGAAAGGCTGTAGGTTAGACAAGACGGGGCTTATAGAAAGGCTGTAGGTTAGACAAGACGGGGCTTATAGAAAGGCTGTTCTGTAGGTTAGAAGAGACGAGGCTTACAGAAAAGCTATTCTGTATGTTAGACGAGACGGGGCTTATAGAAAGGCTGTAGGTTAAACGAGACGGGGCTTATAGAAAGGCTGTAGGTTAGACGAGACAGGGCTTATAGAAAGGCTGTAGGTTAGACGAGACGGGGCTTATAGAAAGGCTGTTCTGTATGTTAGACGAGACGGGGCTTATAGAAAGGCTGTAGGTTAAACTAGACGGGGCTTATAGAAAGGCTGTAGGTTAAACGAGACGGGGCTTATAGAAAGGCTGTAGGTTAGACGAGACAGGGCTTATAGAAAGGCTGTAGGTTAGACGAGACGGGGCTTATAGATAGGTTGTAGGTACAAAGACTTTCTGTAGGTGAGACGGGACTTATAAAAAGGATTTGCTGTCTGTTGTTAGACAGGGTGGGGCTTATAGAAAGGTTGTGCTGTCTGTTACATCATACAGCGGGTATATTACCTGATGATGATAAGAAATAGACAATATGTATTAAATAATAGTTGAAAAGAACAGTTTTTGTATACTAAAGATTAGCAACGTTTTTAGGTCGGAGGGTTGAACTCAGGATTTCTCGTGTGGTATTGGGGGGGGGGGGAACCAAACAGCTTTATGTGTTTGTCCATTTAATCTTCAAGTTGTGTAGTTCAGCTTGGAGGATGGGGGAGTAGGTGTGCATATAGTACCTTTAGATCAGTACGGCTGGTTGTCAACAATGGCTTTGTGGGTCCACGTGTCTTATTTTTCCCTCCCATAATATATAAGTAACAATGGTAGTATAAAAGCAGAATATATCATTTACAAGGCAGGCCTTTCTGTAACTTATGGAGAAATATATCAACAGTCATATCGTTTAGAGTACCCGTACACAAACAACACAACACTGTGTATTCTTCTTTCTTATTCGTTCTCCTGCGTTGCCAGCTTTCAATTTGTCTTCCCTGTGCGAGATGGTGGAAGGTATAGGCCCTATATGTTCTTCTGCTGTTTTTGTGTCTGTAAAGTGATGGAAGCAGGCCCGTAGATAGGGGGAGGGAATTTGGGGTGTTCAAACTTCTCCCTTAGTAAATCTGAACGTATCATTTAGTACTAGGAACTGAACCAAAAGTTCGATAAAAGCCCTTTCCTTGGCGAATTTCACTAAAAAGGTCTTCAAAATTAGGTAAACCCCTCCTTAAGATAATCATATCTACGGCCTACAAATCTGAAGCTGACAGTAAAGCTTCACCGCTTGGCCAAGGAAATAAGATGGACAAGCTCGTGACTTCCTCGTGGTTCTATCATTACTTATGTCCATTTCTGAGGTCCTCACTACAGTTGAGAATTACTATTATATTTTACTTCAGTAGTTTTCAGCGTGGGACATATGGGACCTGCTACGGACCATGGAGACTTGCAAGGGAGTCGTGAAAGAAATATTGTGAAATTGGGGACACATACAATTCCCGGGGGAGGGGAGGCTCAGGAAGGTGACCACTTGAAATAAAAACATCAAGAATTATAGCGATAAAGTTGACTAGACAAGTGAAACCTCAGTGAGGACGATTGCACAGCTATTAGTGTTAGACCTTGGGGAGTTGGCACAGCAGGCAACGGCACCAGCAAAGTCCTAGAAGATGTGGTCAGTGACCACCGACCAATCCTAACAACTGTCTCCAGACCCGAGACGACACAGATTGCGGTAAAGTAATCTTGGAACTAGAAGAAATCTGACTGGGCCAGGTACAACCAAGTAACTGATGCTGGGTTCAGTGATATCAGAAAAAAGCCAACATGAACATAACATACAGCAAAATCAGCACCATAATTTTAGCAGCCACTAAAAAGTGTATCACAAGGCAAAAGATCAAGAAATACAAACACTATTGGATACTATAACTGGCTGAAGCAATCAAAGAGAGGAGAAAGGCCAGTAAAATAGCTGAGAAACACTCTACCACCTTAAATAAACCAGAACACAAGAGATGGACAACAAAAGTAAGATATATCACGACGGAAAAAAACCCGAAAAGACCTGGAGAGAAAAATGTAGCATACTAAATCTAAATACAGAAGGAAATAAAGCCTAGATACTCTTGCATAATCTCGAGGGAAAATACACAAAGACTAATGCAACACCCATAGTAGATGGTTGTGATAATCTAATAACAGATCCCATCAAGAAAGATATACATTGGACAATTTATATGCAAATGTTAAGCCAAAGTAACAGAAGAAATTAGACAAAATATCCACCGACGACGGATGTATCGGGCCATTACACAAAAAGGGCTAAACAATGCATTTCCATTCTCTGGACCACATCCTACTGGACATTTAGTAGGACCATTGTCCTGCTACAAAAGAGATCCAGCAGGAGTTTGAGAATGAACGCCGAAGAAGAAGACAAAATACTTAAAAAGTGCAGCATCGAACAAAGATCAGAACAATATTGCTGCGTTCAATGATCTATTCAGCATACAAGAACTGAACATGGTAATACAGAAACTTGCGAGAAACAAAGCTCCAGAGTCAGACCAAATTAAAAATGAAATGATATGTAAGCTGGGACCAAAGGCAAAAATAATATTCCGATGGTTTATTACTAGAACATGGAAGGAGGGACAATTGCCATTAACATGGCTCACACCAACCATCAACCTCATTCATAAGAAAGAAAAACCAGCAGGAACACCAAGGAGTTATAGGCCCATATATCTGACCTCATGCATAGGCAAGCTGGTTGAGAGAATGGTTATTTGGTGGCTGGAGACCATGACTGTCTAGATAATAACTAGGCAGGCTTCAGACGCAAATGTCGCACAGATTTTCTTCAGATTCTCTTCTGAATATCTTCAGATTCACACAAAATGTTGTGGATGGTTTCCAAGAAGGGAAAAGCACATTATCAGTGTTAATTGACCTTGAGCAAACCTATTGAAAAATCTGGAGAACGGGACTTGTGCTGAAGATGTATAGAATGTGAATAGGTGGAGAGATGTTTAAATGGATACATGCCTTTCTGGCAAACATAACTATATCCACCTTCTACGCCGGTACACTATCCGGGAAAAGAACACTGGAGTTCATCTGTTGCACATTCTTCCTTATTTTCATTAATGATCTAGCAAACCATCTCAATGTGTCAAAAGCATTGTTTGCTGACGACCGCGCCATCTGGTCCACTGATAAATATCCTATCTCGGCAAAAGCAGAGATCAACAGAGCTCTCTTCACAACTTCAGTATATTGTGAATTGTGGAAGCTAATAATCAATACACAGAAAACTGCTTACACTATTTTCTCACGAAGTCACAAAACAGCTAAAACATCTGTCAACATCAAAATGAGTGGGGAAATATTAACAAAGAAAGAAACCCCTTTATACATTGGAGTAAAACTAGACAGACAACTAACACTAAAAGATCACATATAAAGCATCAGAGAATGAGCAAATAAACGCGTCAACCTCATTTATTAGCTGCAGAGTTATTATTAAGGATACGATGAAAGCCTGGAAACTCTTAAGGACAACTTTTCATCGTATTCTTAAGAATACTTTCGCAGCTAACGGGTTAAGAGACTAGTTAGTAAAAACTGGGGGGGGGGAAGAGAGAACAAACAAACAGATTCTCCGCCAACTTATCTTGGCTATGTAAAATCCGTAATGGATTATAGCCTTCCTCTCTAGACCATTGTGAGCAATGCTACTATCTCATCCCTGAATAGGGCGCAGAACCAAACTCTGAGAATAATCTGTGGAGGGATGCGATCAACACCCATAGCAATATGTGAGATAAATGCAAATGTAGAACCGCTGAATATCAGACGGAAAAGAGCACTAACAGAAGCGGTAGAAAGGTACAAAAGATAAAGAATGACCATCGAAATAAAATACGTATTGACAATTGGAAACAAACAAAAAGACTAAAATAACTATCTGTACTGGATATATCCGAAGAGGAAGATAGCAAAAGCCATCTACCGCAAGATAGAGAACAATGGGTATGTAGTATGGGAACAATCAAACAGATTCTCAGAAACAACACCAGGGAAATCTGGTTTAACAGATGGGCAAATGGACTGACGTATTTAGTGAAATGACACGGCCAAAGGACAATGACAACATAAACAAATTCTGCAGGAGAAACAAAATTCCTTATATTTCAGTTTCGAACAGAACACGGAAGGACCAATAATCATTTAAACCGTATCAAACTCCAGCAAGTAGTAAGTACCCACTTGTAGACACTGCTCTCATCCCAACGAAACAGTGGAACATCTCCTTATTGACTGCCGTTACCGTTCAGCTGTCAGGAAAAAAACAACTTCTACAGACATCCTTAACAGTCACTAACGTACTGTATGGATAATCACTAAGTCAACTTCAGAAGACATGCACATTTTTACGAATGACATTGTGCTGACAAGAGTAGAATTAATCATCAGCATCTTGGATATCGACAACAGCAACAACAACCTTGGGGAGTTAAATAGAAAAGTGAAACCTCATTCAGGAAGATTACACTGCTAATTAGTGTTAGACCTTGGGGAGTTGAATAAAAAAAAGTGAAACCTAAGTGAGGAAGATGACACTGCAGACATATTGACAAGAGGAAACAACACTGGAATCGAAGCTATATGGGCCACAGTATGAACTACAAAAGACAGTGAGTTTTATTCAGTAGGACAGAATTACAGATATAAACATGTTTCAAGTGAACGAAAGAAGAAGAAAAATATATTTATCTGTAGTCGCCTGATCCCTAAGTATTTGGAGTCCACTGGCCAAAGTCAATTTGGTCTATTGGTTAATCCGACTATTGAGACTATTGTCTGTCGTCATGTCACTATATCTATGCAATATCTGAAGTTACGCTCATCATCATCAGGTGCCACGCCGGCTGGCATAGGGGGTCATGGCTCCCCAGAGCATTATATATCTAAAGATCGTTGTTGTTTCCCTGCTGTGTCAGGTTGTCAAACTGGTCTAATATTTTATCACGTTGTCGCCTTCTGGCTCTGTTGCCTTCAATTGTGTCTGTTGTGACTATGTTCTCCAAACCTGCCTGTCTCATGAAGTGGCCAAAAAAAGAAGATTGTCTTTTTCATATATTATTGATTAAGGTCCGTTTCGCATTTGACTCTTTCAACACCTCTACATTAGTTTTTTCTGGCAGTCCGTGGTATTCTCAGCATTCTTCTATAGAAACACATCTCTATTACCTATAATTTCCCACTTTCCAGTTTGTTTATTGTCCAAGACTCGCATCCATAATATAGAAATTACGCTATATTTGTTATATTACAGTCTCTTAACTTACACGTCTCACTAAGGGTTTCATAGCTTACGCGCCTGTGATCTTTGGCAAATCTATGAGCACTGTAAATATGATTAATCTATGAGCACTGTAATATGATTAATCTATGAGCACTGTAATATGATTAATCTATGAGCACTGTAATATGATTAATATATGAGCACTGTAATATGATTAATCTATGAGCACTGTAATATGATTAATCTATGAGCACTGTAAATATGATTAATCTATGAGCACCTTAATATGATTATAGTTTTCTCGCTCTATCGTTATTTTTATGAAGTTTTGTATCTCTTCTTTTGCTTTCATTGTCAAACTCCTTCAGTATGTAACAGAAAACTGTCATCCAATCTGGGTTTTTCTTTTTGTAGCAAGGGAAATATATCGTCTCCAAGTATACATGGTTTGGCAGGACACAAGGTAGGTGTTGAATACTCATACAGAGAAAGACATTGAGTAGCTATATAATCCAGGTCATCCATCAAGAGCATTGTCTTCCTCCATGCAGGGTGTGTAGGAGTCAGTTACATGTTAGAGCGCGTCTTCAAAATAGGGAAAGTAAACAAAGAGAGTGTGGACAAATAGTGTCACCCAGACTTACGTAGAAATACAATTTATGAGGTTACGTAATGTGTTGCCAAAAAAAGATCAATTATATCAAACATTAGGGGCAGACAGTCAAGATTTCTGGGCATGTGCTGGGAAGAACACAGCTTGAACACTTAATAACCAATGGAAAGATCAAGGGAAGAAGAGATATGGGACGACAAAGAGAAAAGTTTCTAGATGGACTGTGGCACGATAGAAGATCAGCAACCGAGCTTATTGACAACACAAGAGACAGAGAGTCGTGGAAAAACATGTAAGCCTACGCCATTCGGTGTGGAACTTGATTGATTGATTGATTGAATGTTTTGCCCGAGATAGACACGGAACTTTGGAAATGGTATTAAAACGTTTGAAACCTGACACGTGATCTACAGAAATAGTGTCTCGTGACACAATTCGGTTGATATAACACAACAAACGATGTCACTAGAATGTACGGAGAACAAGTGGAGACATATATAAGGAGGGCCTAAACTTCATGATGTTCTTGGTTCAACCGGAAGTCTTCCATTTAAAAAAATGTTCCTACCAACCAACGGGAGTTCTTAAGTTTATTTATTACTTGCTAGTGGTTAATTGAGTGGTTAAGTTAAATAGTCTACGGGCCTATGTACAAGTTACAAAAAGCATGTAAATGATGAATATAGTATAGAAGCGTGAAGAATTTATTGTTATAGAAAAAAAAATCATCTGGCAACAAATGGGATTTGAACCATGTCCAATCATCATCATCATCATCATCATTAGATGCCGTCTCCGCAACGAAGGTTGGCTGCAACGTATCACCAACATCCCCTGTCTCTTGTCTTGGTGGTGCACTCTGTTAGACTGTAATTTGTCCATCGTGTGATGTTACTCTCCAATTTGTATCTCTGCCTACCTCTTGCTCGTTTCCCTTTGACTTTACCCTCAAGTAAGGTCTTCAATAAGGTCTTATACCGTAAGACCTTACAATATCGTAGTTATCAAAATATTTTATTTGCCTGATCTTTATTTCTGATCTTTATGTCCAATCAACTGGCACCTATTTGCGTCACAATTTGAGTCAACACGTTTTATATGAAGTATATTGTGACGCGGCATCTTTGTTTTTTTAAGGATGCGATGTGGTCGAATGTGAAAAACTGTGCTGACTCAAGTTGAGCGACGAATGTTGAGCTTGTAGAATTGTCTCATTTTTATGGACGTCAATACCTAGACCTTGTTCATTGAAGATGGTTGATTGTTGAACAGTGTCTAACTTGTTACTTGAAGATTTATGCCACTTCGCCATAAGTAACAAGTGAGATGTCAGACTGACATCCGTCTATATGATCTGATCATTGGACCGGTAAAACATGAATAGAAAGTACCTTGTGACGTAACAACGAATTAAGTGGCTTGTAGAGAAGTCCATGAGAATTCCGTACAAAGCTCACCATTAGCACTTGGTTACCACTATCAACCAGCCTGTGATTTTCTCGTAGTACTAATGGGCTAGCGCGAGAATGATGAGTGTGATCGACTGAGACATTAGATTTATATTACTGATGCTTACGTGTTTGTGAAATGAACGTTTTACATAACTGTTCGTCAAAAGGACTTATGTAACCTTTCTAGGGTCGTATGCGTTTTCACAAGGGTAGTATGAGCTTTCACAAAAGTTCGTTCAGTAAGTACGTCATCTTTAGGGAGCCCAAGCACAAGAAAAGCAGGTTATATTCCGGAGAGCGGAATGAGCTGTGTCATTGTGTATAGAGTATCTGCGATATATGCACCTTAATGTCCGGCAATCCGACCACCATGAATGTTGGTTAGTTTTAACGCCTCTTAACATGCGCATGGCAAGTCACAGTAGTACTATTCTTTGTTCTCATTTCTGGCCCGGCAATACATGGGCGTGATTTTTGAATGAAACATTACATGGATGTGCTTACAGATCGATACACAGAATATCGTAACACAAATTTTAAAAAGTTATAGGCCTATAGGAGGCCTATTGTGTTTTAAAATTTATTTGTAAAAGTATTTTTTGTGAGTGTATAAAATATCATTTTCCAATCTATATTAAAAGTAAATTCAGTATGTACTCAGTGAAATGTATTCAGTAAAGTTATATTGTGATTAGAATTCCTCCACGTTTGGCCTTACCCATAAAACGAGATGAATAGTATAATGGGCCGGCCCTGATCTCATGCGTGCTCCGTCTTGACAACGTTTGAACAGCTATAGATTGCTTATCCTGTCCAGAAATATGACCTCGGTGGCTTCTGGGATCAATCTTTAGAATATTGCATTCAGTTTTAGCGCTGAGTGAATCGCTAAGCGGATATATCTGTGGGACAGAAAGGCACCGACGCAGACATTGTCTTCATTGACGTAATAGGGAACTACCACACAAACTTTCAGACGAACAGCTAAACAAACAAACGAAGGCAAAGGTATATACATTAGTTATCTGTTAGCACTGCCAACCTTAGGAGTTTGAGAAACACAAGACGAAAATAAAAAAGTCATAGGTCATCAGTTATAAGTAGGAAGAAATTGACAGAGTGAGCGGACAAATCACCACAGAGAGAGAGAGAGAGAGGAAGGTGACAAGATTTTCAGGAAATTTTTAGAAAATCAGTTATAGGAGGGGAACAAACAAATTAGAAATGTCAGAGGAGAGAGATTTAAAAAGAGTTGTTAGAGAACAAGTAAACATGAATGAATGTTGTACATCAAAAGCAATAACAAACAATAAGAGAAGGAGCCGGAAAGATGGATCCTGTATGCGTAGAAAATTGATAAGAACACATTCAGTTATTGAAAATGTAAAGATGTTGTTTATTTGAGAACCCCAGGAAATGCGAGCGACTAGCTCTTACTTCCTATGTACAGTGGGAAGGTTTATTACCTTTATTTCATATCCAGGAGTCTACACCTTTCAGCTTGGTACAATGCCTATTGGAGGAGCCTTCTACTGGGGGGAACGGGAGGGGGACACATGAGACGAGACTAGACGAGCTGATACTTTTCTTGGGTCACCCATTGTTTGTCTATCGATTCCATGACCACCCTTTGTGTCCCTAGGTCCCAGACCTAATGTCTTCTTGTATAAATAACCAAAAGGTCGGAGGATGTGCTACAAAATGGAGGATGCTGCAGTTATCAAACGAATAAATGGTAATGCAAAGTAAGTTAAATAGGTTACAAGAAAAACCTAACTATAGATAAAAATAGATACAAATATATATATTTAAAAAAACAATCAATAAAACAAAACAGAACAATTTTCCGAGAAACTTTTTCAAGAAACTAATAACGTTGAAAGTAAACAAAACCACACACATATTGATAACTTAATCGACTGGGAATGTTTCTTCGTAAGAATACCATTATTCATACTGACCATACAACATTATTGACACACAGTCAAGCAGGTCTCCGGCAACTCATAAACTCTATTAAAGAACATAGTGAAAAGCAAAACCTATTTTTAAATGGAAACAAGACCAAGATTATGACAAGCGACAAGTCCATTAGCAAGTTCTAAATCAATATCAACAAAAACGAATTAGAAAGAGTCACCAGTTTTGAATACCTTGGTTCCCTTATCAACAGTAATGGGGATTGCTATGAAGAAGTCAGAAGTAGGTTGTCTATCGCGTCATAGAAGCTGATACAAATGACAAACATATGGCTGAGCTGCTGCAAAACAACACAGCAAACAGTCCTAAAAGCTTGCATATTTCTAGTGGCAATATATGGGTGTTAATCATGAAGTGTGAATCACCAACAAAGTGAAAAATAAAATAGCAGCATTTGAAATAAAATGTTACCGAAAAGTCATCAGAATACCATGGACCAAAAAGATCACCAATGTAGCCATCCTACTGAGAGAAATGAATGTAAAAGAAAACTGGCTAAATAGTATTGTTCTTTCCAGAAAACTACAATATTTTGACCATATCAAACGCCATGACGGATTAGAGAAAACCATATTGGAGAGGATGTTGCCAGGGGGACGAACAAGAGGCAGACCAAGAAGAAGATGGGCGCAAGATATAAAAAACCAATTGAACATGACAATAACAGCAGCAAGTAAATTCAAAACACAGAACAATCAAGAGACAAAACAATTTTATAAACATAAATAACAAAGAGATAGAACAATGTTGCTTCAAATAATACTTTTACTTTTATAATATATTATTTGAAACAACATTGTTCCGTCTCTATGTTATGTATGTTTACAAAATGGCCTTTAGGTCATTGTGTACAAATATAAATGTACTGTGTTTGCGTTCATGAGGATACGTTAATACTTGTACGGGATGTTTGTTGATGTTGGAATAGTTCTTGTTTTGATTGGTCCGTTCTCAGTGACTTGAGTACACAAGTTGAATGTCTTGACGAGATCACATCTTTTTTTGGAGATGTGGTTGGTCAAGTACGGAAAACCTGTTTACTTGTGTTGCAAAGCGATTCGGTGCTGCTATAACATACCTGGTTCAATTCCCGTCAGCTGTAAGAATTAATAACAGAAGCAGGAAGACTGGCTCAAGATCGACAGAAGTTTCGAAAGCCTGTGATGATTGCTACATCCTGTTCAGGATATGCTACCTGATTATGATGACTTATTAGTGTGATTGTTCTGTAGTTGGAGCATAATTGCAGATCTCCGCTTTTTGGTATAGAATTATAAAGTTCTTTTCCAATCTCTTGGCCAGGTTTCTGTTTTCCTGATTTTGGTGCATAACTGATGATATATGTTAAAACTCTCCTCGCCTTATGCTTGAATCATTTCATCTGTTATTTCATTGCACACCGCTGCTTTGCCCCTCTTCAAGCTGTCAATTGCTGTCCTTATTACATCTTTTGTTAGTTCGTTTTCTTTTCTATGTTTTTCTTTCTGTTTGGTTGGTCCGTTATATTTTTTTGGATGGCTCTGTATACATTTCTTTGCAATACTCTCTCCACCTTAGTATAATATCATTTTGTTCTGTCATGGTGTTTCCAGCCTTGTCTTTGATGACTCACGTATTTGTTTTGTATGTATTACTTTTTGTGGTATCTACTGCTTGGAACATATCTTTCATGCTTCCTTCTTCATACACGCCCTCTATATTCTTAAATGAGTTGTTTATACATTGATGATTGTCTATTCTTATTTGTTTTTGTATTTCTCTTGTGAGTTGTTTGTATATCATTTTACTGTTGTAGTTCAGCGTGGTCTGGTGTTTCTTTCTTTATTCCACCAACCTCATGGCAGTGTCTTATATTTATGTTTGTCTTTTTTTAATGGTTTCTTGGGTATGTATTTCTGTGCGCCTTAAATGTATATTTCCTTGATCTTGTTCGCTAATACCTCTACTGATAATCCTTATTGCTCCTCATGCAAGATTGAAAATATATATTTTAATATCTATGTTGTAATTGTTTGGGATGTTTGAGGAGTCATAGCTGATGACCGTTTTACCCCTGACTTTTCTGAGTTTTTATTTGAACTTTGATATTAATAGTTCGTGATCGGAATTGCAGTCTGCATCCGTCAGACATAGTGAGGACAAATAGGCCTAGTGATGATTGACAAGCATAATGATCATGGACAACCATAGTGTGGATATACAGTCATATTGAGGATGACCAGACACCGTGAAGAAAGACAGGCATAGTGAGAATAAACCGACGTAGTGAGGATAGACACACAGCGACAATAAACAGACATAGTGAAGATAGACATAGTGAGGATAGAGAGACATTGGGGATAGACAGAAATATTGTGGATAGACAGGCGCAGTGTAAATAGACAAGCATAGTGAAGATAGATAGGTGGTATAGGGAGGATATGCAGGCATGCGTGTGTCTGTGTGTCTCACCAATGGCTCACTAGACAAACCAACCATGCAACAGAAAACCTTAGTAGATGACATGCCTTTATATTGACGTTATCTTCTTATAGAAGCTTCATGGCACGTCATCTATACAATCCCGTAGTCGTAACCTTCGATAACAGTTACTATGTTGTTCCAACAGGCCAATGTTGTGCTTGAACTAGTAACAGGCACGGCGTTGGTAGGCGGAACAACAAAGAAACCTGTTGCAAGGGCCAGAGTTGTGCCCTGATGTAGACGTCTGTTTAGGCAGCATTGGATTAGAAACACCATCGAGTCAAATATCTGCTGGAACAGAGGGCGGAACACTTATGGGAATGCCCCACGTGCTGTGATGCCAGTTTTCTAATCAAGAAGAATCAAGAATGCACGCATATTGTGGATAGACATACATAGTGTGGATAGACATGCATAGTGTGGATAGACAGGTCTAATGTGGCTAGGCAGGTCTAATGTGGCTAGACAGGATTAGTGTGGATAGGCAGGTCTAGTGTGGATAGGCAGGCCTAGTGTGAATAGACAGGCCTAGTGTGGATAGGCAGGCCTAGTGTGGATAGACAGACATAGTGAGGAGAGAGAAAAATAGTAAGGACAGAGAGCAATAGTGAGGATAGAAAAAACACAGTGAGGATAGACAGACATAATGAGGATAGACAGACATAGTGAGGATATATAAAAAGTGAGGATTGAGAGGCATTGTGAGGATAGACATATTGTGAATAGAAACACGGTGAGGGTAGACATGCATAGTGTGGGTAGACATGCATAGTGTGGGTAGACATGCATAGTGTGGGTAGACATGCATAGTGTGGGTAGACATGCATAGTGTGGGTAGACATGCATAGTGTAGATAGACGGGCATATTGAAATAGGTAGGTATATAAAGGTTAGGTAGACCAAGTGTGGATAGATAGACATAGTGTGGATAGGCAGCCATAGTGTGCATAAACAGGCCTAGTGTGGATAAACAGGTATAGTGTGGATAGGCAGGCTTAGTGGGGATAGAAAGGCGTAGTGTAGATAGATAGGCATAGTGTGGATAGGCAGGCATAGTGTGGATAGACATGCGTAGTGTGGATAGACAGACATAGTGTGGATATGCAGACATAGTGAGGATAGACAGGCATAATAAGGATAGACAGGCATATTGAGGATAGATATTGAGGTATAGGGGGAATAGGCAGGCCTAGTGTGGATAGAAGGGTATAATAATGATGGACAGACATTGTAGGAAAAGACAGACACAGGATAGATAGAAATAGTTGTGATAAACAGACAGTGAGAATAAACAGACATAGTGAGGATAGTAGACTTGGATCAGTGTGGGCTGTAAGGGAAGAGGAATCGAGAAATGAGAGTAACACAAAAATCAATAATATTCATTGCATCTCATACTTCCGGCAGATGGGTCGCGTTTTCAGCCACGTGGTATCAATAATTGTGACATGGGCAACCCTTTATACTTTTACTGATAGTGCTAGCGGTATATTTCAGGTTCTGAAGTCAAGCGCTCTCTCACTCTGTGTGGGCATTGCGTGACATTTATGTTACCTACATGTTTATTGACAGAAAACCCCACTTTGTAACAATTAACGTATCACTAGGTGGAGGATTTGAACGGTTCATACCCCACCCTTAGCAAAGGGAGACATTATATTTGGTAATAGGAAACCATCAAAACCGATTCCCCCCCCCCCCCCGCCCTTCCTCCAATAAAATAAAATTGTCCACAAAAAACGAGGCGATTAGTATTATTATTGTAAATTCCACCCCTTACTAAAGTCTCCTTCTGGAAAGAATATTTTTGTAAATTCCACTCCTTACTAAAGTCGTACCTACTCCTTTTGGAAAGAGTGACAGAAAGATTGGCAATGGCATCGGACATCTACTGAAAAATAAGCTCGTAAAAGGCAAAGGAGGTTTCAAACGTAGGACCGTAGATATATCTTTTAGTTAAAAGGGGGGGGGGGGTAACTTAAAAAAGCTAATCACCACATTAAATTGTATTGGGGGGGGGGTGATGCATTTTTTAAACAAATCCATTAAGAATGTCCGTGGGAATACTGTACATTTTCAATTACAGTATTGCCGTGCGCGGGCGTACCTTCCGATACATGCAGATAAGGAACATCCATTGCATTCTGAAATACAGAAAGTTAAAGGTAGCAGACTTATGAGAAGAAAGTCTTCGATGGGACATACTGATGTCATACAGAGCGCGTGCAAATTGCAAGATGTGGCATCATATGCGGAATGGATAGGTCTACCCACAGATTTCGAAACTTGTTTGAGAGCAGTAATAACACTTAGCAGGGAATGCAGTACTGGCTGCATGGTGTCCCGCGGCTGTGGAACAAGTTGCAGGCTTTGGTCAGTGAGAATGCCAAAGAGAAGGATGTGATTATATGCACTGATGGATCTGTTATTAGACATGTTCGCAGTGATTGGGCCGTCACAGCTCAGTGCGCTGGTAAAAGGATCAGGGAGGAGAGTGGGCCTTTGCTGTGACTACGAGTAGCATGACCATGGAGATTATGGCGGTGACCAGGATATTTGAATGGGGATGCACACAGAAGGTAACGCAGGTCTGCATCTTGAGTGCCTCTATGAGTATGATTAGAAAGGTATAAGTATGTCTAGTTCGCGAACAGTGGATTGAGGCCTTGAGAAAGGCGAGGTTGAAAGTGGTTACATTTATTTACGTGCCGGGAAACGTGGGTGTTCGAGACAATAAAGGAGCAGATCAACTGGCGTCATGTCTGATTGTGGCGCAGGGCGATGTGGAAATGGATCGAGCTGACGATTTCAACTCCATAAGAGTTATAGCACGCGCATGTGAGACTAATGTGGATGATGATTCATTTTCAATGGCCAGGAGTAAAGATCATGGTTTGAAATGCGGTGTTGCTAAAAGTGAACATTTTGGAGGACGCAGAAGAATGATGGTCAACCAGCAGAGGACCGATACTGTCAGCAGAAGTGTAATTGTGGATACACCCAGAGAGAGATCGGAACCACTATGGACGTGTCCAGTTTTCAATGATGATGATACAATGACTAACTAACTACCTAAAGTCTCTCTCTCTCTCTCTCTCTCATAATAGCATGCATTTCTCTCTCTATCGCGTATTTCTCTCTGTCATGTATTTGGTTGTCTAATATCATGCATTTCTCTTTCACTAATATCACGTATTTCTCTAATATCATGCATTTCTTTATCATGCATTTCTCTTTCACTAATATCACGTATTTCTCTAATATCATGCATTTCTCTTTCACTAATATCACGTATTTCTCTAATATCTAGTATTTCTCTCTCTAATATCACATATTTCTCTCTCTCTCTCTCTCTATCATGTAGTTATCTCCAACTAATATAACGTGTTTCCCTCTATCTAATATCACATATTTTCTCTTTAACATTATGTATTTATCTGTCTAATATCATGTATTTCGCTCTCTCTAATATTCAGTGACGTGGTTTTAGAGTGGGAACGCCGAGTTACCTTTTCTTAGTAGGAAGAGCCACCCCCCCCCCAACTATAAACATGTATTTACAGCCCTATATAAAATATCAACACGCTCTTTAAAAAACATACCTTTCATCACATTGTAATGCAGCTCCAAACGTATGTTCTTGTTTTCTGCAAAAATGTTCAGTATAGATAGAAAATGTCCGATTTAGTTCTGAGAACTAACATCATCGTAAATTATTTCTAAGCGTATTATTGGTCTGAAGCCAGAGTCTGGTAGCACAAACAATTGATATTATAATATCAAAGGTCAGATCTTAAGCAGCCAATGAACGTTTCCGCTCTGAAAGAATGTGTTTACTAACAATTTTTGGCGTCAAGAACGGGCACATTTCTCTCTCTCTCTCTCTCTCTCTCTCTCTCTCTCTCTCACACACACACACACACACACAAAATAAACCTGTGATTATCTTTCTGTCACGTCTAAAGTAAATAACTATACATTTTGTGCGCTTGCTGCAGAAATAATTAAAAACACAAGTCAATGTCTTTTTGTGGTGTGTCTTGCTGATGCAATGTCTGTCCTATAAATTTTTTAGTCATTGGAGGGGACGTCGAACATGTTGGCGTCTATTGACGCTACGCCACTGCTAATATCATATATTTCTATATTTCTCCAGTTTCGATAATTTTTTATAGTAAATATGAGAGAATTCAGTTTGACCACAATTACTTATCATAACTACTTCCTGAGAATGAATATAAAGTGTGAACTCGGTCCGGATAACTTAGGTGCTTTTTTATCGCAATTTCTGATAGTTTGCTAATCATGACTCGAGAACCAACAAAGAGAACACGAAAACAGCTTTGTTTGAACTGAGTTGGTTGATGACATTGGTAATAATGGCAGAAAAGTAATAAGGATATAGGTACTGCATCGTGTAGCGTAATGTGTAGCGTTACGTCCAATCCACATTATAAGACCTGCCAGCTCATTGGAAAAAAATCTTATTTGACTTTCACCTTATTTTAATTGACTGTCGACTCAGCATAGACACACATTGTTCAATGATAATCATGGAAAAAGTCAAAGGATTCACTTTAAAAGGACGTTTCCCAATTAGCTTGCAGGTCTTATATCGACTATTGTTCACGTGTGGTTACTACATTGGTTACTGTTATTGTATGCTTCTTCTTCAGCGTTCATTCTCAAACTCCCACTGGATATCTCTTGTAGCAGGACTATGGTCCTATTAGATTTCCAGGAGGATATAGTCCAGAGAATGGAAATGCGTTGTGTCGCCGTTTTATTTGCGCCAATGGCCGGACACATCCGTCTTCGACGGGTTATTGTATGCTGCTCTGCGTTTATTGCTGTGAAAGATGTTTATTACATTATTTTTATTTTTGTCTGAATTTAAAGAGGAAAAAAATCATAATTGTGAACTCAAGAGAGCCAGAATTAGCATGCAGTTAATCTTGTCTCTAACGACAAGTCTGACACTTATCAGGTCTCCGATCTCGGAATTGTGTCAAGGCAGATGTTGTGGTTTGGGCTACAACTGACGTCTCCGGAAATTCATCAACTTGCAGAAATGAAGAAAAAGGCCAGTGCATGCTCTCGAAGACAGTTCATATCAGAGTCTTCGGAACATCTTGTTGACAGATTTAAGAGCTCGTTGAGACAGAATGAGGCAAACTGTCTGAAATCAGAGTTTGACCACATTTATTTGTCAGTTGTGTTTCGTGATAATGTAATCTCTAGCTTGGAACAAATCAAATGTTATTCTACATTACTTTTTCATGTAAAGAAAAGTAGTTTTTCCTTTTCCATGACTTTGAGGCGTATTGGGAAATATGGTATAAGGTCCGTGTTTTTCGTAACCAACGGATTATTTGATAAGCATCAAGACTACCGCCTTTACTTTCTCAAATGATGTGATACCCATTTTCCATAGACTGGGTCGAATTAGGTGACATTTAAAATACTTTCAATTGATCTGAAAATTGAACATTGACTCTCTTGAACAGTAATCCATCTCACTAACAACTGTTCCTTAAGGTTCCTTTTTAAAACCCCACTAACTATACATTTTTTGTTTACTTTTTCATAAGGGCAATGTCGAATAAATAAAATCAATGAAACGACATACAAAATATAATTAAAGTTATTTGTAAACAAGTACCAATAAGCAATCCAATATTAAGGAAATATCACATAGACATACTGGCAAACGTGTAACATTAGTTATTATACTTATCCAGACACTTAAAGTTGAAATTAAAACTACTGAAAATACTAGTTCTCATCTTTTATTCTTCTATAGCAATAAATGTTTAATTTTTATTTTGCAGATATTTTCATTGTGTTGACAGTAACGTTTGATTTGCCAGATTATTTCATTGTGTTGACTGTAACGTTTAGTTCATTTATTTTTCAATTCTTTTGTATGTCTACAACATTTATGTGGTGTCCATTGATAGTTTATTTATTATTTGTGTTTCCCTTCTGCACAAAATATTGACCGGTAATTGTCACTCTTTCACTAAGAAAGCATACACTTTACTCATCACCTCCCTTTAGTGACCTCAACAGATTTCCAATGTTGGTTTAATTATGGTTTGGCTTAGGGTTAGATCATTTTGTGGGAGCAAGTACCCATTGACCAAATTTCATCCCTCCAGGACCAGATAACTGGAACACCTTATATGGAACAAAACAACAACTCACAAACACATGCATATATCACACAACGGCATTGTGTCAAAGGATATGAGCTCATGGACCACTGTGTCAGCAACCAAGCAACCAAAATTCATTGAAGATCTATTTTATCACTGACAACAACGTGTGACAGATGGTGTTTTTTTTGTTTTTGAAATATTGTTCCACTTCGTATTTATGTTATTTTATTCTTTTTTTCTTTGGTCTAAAATTTCTGCAGGTTAGCGGTTAGTGGGATGTAATCCGCAGAACAGAATATGTTATGTCATGGTTTACAGCTTAGCTGAAATATCTGTGTCTTTCGACCTGACATATCCGACTTCAGCATTGCTTCGGTGTCATTTTAACCATATGTGGAATGTGATAGTCAACTCCAACCTGAACCGTCTTTGTCTACTCTTACGACATGCATTGCTGATAAGCAGTCGTGCTATTCTTTGCTCTCATTTTGGGCCCGGCAACACAAGTGTGATACTTTATCCATTTTTTAAACTGCACTTCCTACGTAATGTTACATAAGATCATATGCCTATGTGTTTTAAACATAAAATTGTCATTGATAAGCCGGTTTTATACCTTCACTCCTGATTGTGCTTTTTCATTGTTCTTCGTTGTATGCCTACTATGTATTATTTTTATAAAGGTACTTTGATCGAAGCGTTGATTTAGTCTGTAAACTACTAACTATATTATTTTGTGAACTGTAGGACTGATCACTTTGTGTTTAGTATTGTTAAACAGTTTTAATACAGTACCACAATTATCGATAATATTGCCCAAAATATTCACTTTAGGGACACCAGATAACGAAGAATTTCTTAGGAAGATGGATGTGAAAAGATGCATTTTTGATAACATAAGAAAAAGACAGTCAACAGTTATTGGACACATAATGAGAAGAGGAGGCATTGAGAATATAGTGACAACGGGAAAGATAGAAAGGAAAAGATCAAGGGGAAGACCTAGAGAAAAGATATTGGACAGTTTGACTAAATTGCTTCTATTGACGACACCAATAGAGATGATGACATATATAAGAGATCGATGTACATAGAGAGATATGATCGCCAAAGCCATTCGACACGGCACTTGATGATGATGACACCAAATAATACATTTATCTAGACTTTGCTTCACTGCTACCTTCATAACATCACGGTAGCATTGTTTAGCATTGAGTGAGAACATATATAATCTGCTCCTCAGTGATCTGCTGAACTCTTCTGTCTAGTTATCTATTTATCCACATTTAAGCTCCTTGCGGAGCACAGGTCTTTAACAAACCACCTCCATCTTGACATATATTTAGTTGTTGCTTTCAGTTCTTTCCATGTACTCTTCTGTCTGATTGCTAGAAAGAAATGACTATTTTGGACAGTCCTGCGAAATAGTAATAGATAATACAAGATTCCTCTCAGCAACAAAAGGATGCTTAGTTCGTAGGCCTACCATCGCATTTAGTCAGCGTATTTGAGAATGGAAAAAAATCCGTGGAAACCTACTCTGTTTGAATGAGTCTCAGTGAGAAACACATACAAAGAACGGAAAGTATACAACCTTCATTTCCCAACCCAGGAAACAGAAGATGAAATTAATAATACTCAATAATTGTAAATCATACAACCAATCATCTTTAATTATACACGCACAATAACTTGCTCAATGATAGCGACTTGAGCTTGTTATGCTTCTATTTACGGCATCATTTGCCTCGGATCTCGCTTTACAATTTCCGTGTAGAAATAATATCACAGATTTTGTTAATAGAGTTCCTGCGCAACAATAATAACCTCTGTTCTAGCTTTAGGGTTTATTTGTTTACTTGCCCTTTCACTGCCAAAATAAAAAGCCTAAATCCAAACCCTTCATTCCAAAATCAATTCGACCTCCATTTATACTCTCAGCCAGATCCAACTTTGCTGTGATCACGGCTGAGGGTCCCTACTCTAATTGTATATATTTCCCGCCGGACTGGGTCTCATCGTGGTCGATACGGGTTTTAAATTGCTTGGCTCTCCACAGTTTGTCCAACAAGGAACTCCCAGTGAGAATTCACTAGACACGCACCTTAATAGACTTAAACAGATGAATCGTGCGGTTTTACTCCTAATCTTTTCTATGACGTCCTATCACTAAGCAATCAACATCAACGTAAGCATGCTACTCCGTCCACTAAATATATTTGAAATCTAAACAAGAATATTAACCTTCGATTTTCGTTGAGTTTGCTGCAGAGAATCATCTTGCTGCCAGAGATACATATAGATAACACTTTCACGGGAAATATTACTTCACATAATAATTATAATCGAAGTGACAGAGGATAGCTAAGAGAGAGTGCTGCAGTCAGTGCCGGATTTACCTATAAGCTAAACAAGCTATAGCTTAGGGCCCCCTATTAATAAAATTAATAAATTCATAGAATTAATAAAATTCATCAATGTCATTCTGAAAAACAAACAGTGATGAAGAAACATATATAAATTATTTAAAATGTCTTCTTGTTTGTAGAAAACCGTATCTGTACATCAATATCGATTTCATTCAATCACTCATTCATCTCAATGATAAAATATTGTTTGAATCAAATAGTTCAATAGTTGTTGCATGATTTGTCTGAATACTGTTTGAAATATCTATAACCTTCATTAATGATATATTTGCAAGTAGAACAAACAGTTTTCATGTGTTAATCTTTTTTCATATGCATGAATGGCTCTCTAAGATTATATCATGAGGTTGACTGGTTCAAAGATATTAGTCGTTTCATCTAGTAATTTTGTTTGAAGTTCTCGTATCTCGACGGATGTGTGGATTCATTCTTCCCTACGTTCTACAGTTATAGATACTGCCAATCACTATAGTGCAAGTTTTTAACATTACAATTTTAACGTACAAAATATTCGCCTATGAATGTGCACTTTTTTATCCTGATTTTATTAAAGGAATATCTCATTCTAACTAATGGACAGGGTGGCAGTAAGATGACACCATTATTTTAAGTAGAGAAACTAATGACATCATATATAATTTCTTTCAATAGAAATACCAAATAACGGAAACATTGTTTCTTGTTTTAATTACAGAAATCAAATAATGAAATCATAAATACGTTTTAAGTAGAAAAACCAAACAATTCCCACAGATCGTAGATTAAAGAAATAATAAAATTATTGAACATTTTTCAGAAGAAAAAAACACAATTATTGACATCATAGGCCTATGCTGTTGTTTTAATGTGTAGAAACGAAATAAGGACATCATTATTTTAGTAGAAAAAAACGAATAATTACATCATAAATAATTGCTTTAACTTAAATACATGATATCCGGAGTTCATGTACACTGGATTACAAGAACCACGACTTTTACTAATTTTATTGTTAAAAGCTCTGATATAACCAATCAGACAATCATCAGCGGTTGAAAGGAATGTACCTTACCATGAAAGATACTTTATCAAATTACTTTAAGTAGAGAAATCAAATAATAACATCATATATCATTGCTGTAAATAGACAAACCATATAATGATATCATAGATTACTGTTTAAATATGTATTAAATGGTGATATCATGGATGATTTCTTTAAATATGTAAACTAAATAATGACATCGCATGACATTGATTTAGTTAGATGAACCAAACAATGGCACAATGGTTGTTTACTTCAAGTGGATTGGTTTGTTGATTGGTTGCTATCCCCAGGAATCGGGCGATTTTCTCTTCCATCCTACGTGCTGTGGGGCGATTTCTCAGAGCTTTCTTTCATAACCAGGAGACGTCAGCTTTCGGCGTATGCAATGTATATTGAGGGAGACTTCTATTCAGAGGGGGTGTATGTCACGAGATGAACCGATAGTTTCCATGGGTCACCCATTGTGTGTCTTTCCTCCGACTAGACGCTTCACAGTCTGCGAGCTATTCCTCATGTAAGAAGATAATTCCATTACCACCCTTCGTGTCCCTAGGTCCTAGACCTAATTTCTTCTGTATGAGCAGTGTTGGGCATCGGCGACAGTCGGATTAGACAGGGTTGATACACTTTCATAGACGAGGTGCTGCTTTGCCAAACACATCGGAGTTCTATGATTTCATCTGTGCATTTCTCACGTACTCGCTTCGTCTGCCTGTGATGACCTTCCAATCCATCGAAAGACGCCGCATGTGAATTGACTCTCCGCCATTGCGTTTATCACCCAAAGAAAATTGTGCCCATATTGGATGAGGTGGTTCGCAGTCGGCGAACAAATCTCGTGTAAAAAATACACAATTTCCCTCTATGCCCTTGGGTACTGAAGCCAATTCTCTCTGTATTCTCTCAGTCGTGTTGGGCTACGGTGACAGTCGAGTTAGACTAGGTTTGCGATGTCCTCGAAAACAAGGCCTTGATCCCTTCTACGTTGCCCACAGAGTCTAAAGTTCGAGTCGCAACAATGCTTCGGACAGAATTTTGAACAATGTTCTCACCGACATTTGTTCAATGCTTCTCCTGTGTGCAATGGGGAGTTGTATTCAGATTTTTTCCATACCCAAGAATGCATGTTCAAATTAGCGTATCCAATGAATAAAATTAATCAAATGTCTTCAAGAAATAGACATAAATGGAAAAAACAGCAGACTGTTTAGAAATATATATATTTGAAACAGAATGCATCAATAAGGTGTGAAAACAGCTATTTATCCTACATAGAAATAAGAAGAGGGGTAGGACATATGTATTTTATGAGCCTATTTAATATCTACACAAGGAATAACTTTAAACATGTAGAAAGAATGCCAGGACTCAATATCAATGGAAAAATAATAAATAACCTGAGATATGCAGATGACACTGTTCTTTTAACAAAACGTGAACATGAATTACAAAAACTACTCGTACCATAGATCAAGTCGATAAATTAAGTAATGAATATGGACTGGATATAAATATATTAAAAAAACATAATAATCAGCAAGGTCACAGAAGAATAAGTGCTCAACATAAACATACATGGAGAGAAATTACCAGTAGAACACTGTCAATATCTTGAAAAAATAATCACAAATGAAGATAGATGTGAAACAGAAGTTAAAAAGATAATAGGAATTGCTAAAAGTACTTTCAATGCATGCGGAAAATATTAACATCTAAACAAATTACAAACAAGTTAAAATAAGAAATATAAAATACTACATAAATTCTATATATGGCTCAGAAACATGGACACTAAACAAACAATTAGAAGAGAATTGATGCCTTTGAGATGTGGATATATAGAAGAATATGGAGAACATCATGGACAGAAGAAAGCATATAAAGAGGTTTTAACAACACTTAATATGAAGGAGGAATTATTAAGGGAAATAAAGATCAGGCAAATAAGATATTTTTGACACATTAAATGGCATGACATCTTGTTGAAGATCTTAATTGAGGGTAAAATCGAAGGGAAGCGAGCAAGAAGTAGGCAGAAATACAAGTGGGAGATTAACATCACAAGATGGACAGGTTACAGTCTAGCAGAGACCAAAACAAGAGATCGAGGGGGGGGGGTGTTGAAGGTATGTTGCTGCCAACCTTTGCTGCGGCACTTGATGATGACAATGATCCAATGCCCGAGTCATGACTCCTACTTTGAATGTGGTGAATCGTGGTGGGATATGTGGGATCTGTGTGTTCACGAACATGAACAACACTTCCGCGGGTCAGTTTCGTGCTGGACAATTGTAACTTCTTCGCCACTATATCGTTTCACACACATAACGCTGCCCTCTAACACGTGTTGTCTTTTCCAGATTTAGTGTGTACTCTTAAGATCACCATATGCTAGCGAGATCTATCCACATTATTGCGACATTGCTCCAATGTTTCTGCATTTTTGACTGACTGAGGCGAGATGAGTAGCTGTCTGTGTCACTGTGTGCCGACAGGGCTACTGACAGTGTTGTGGTAGAGGTCTCGACGATAGTGCTGGTCTCTATGCGGGCAATTCTCATTCCGGCTACAGCATTCACATCCACGGACACGAGCCTAAACGTGTTGGCCAGGAATACAGCAAGAGCAGCTGTACTTCGGTTTCCAGGGTACACCAAGAGGAGGTACTTTTCATGTAGATAAACCAAATAATGGCAAACTGGAAACTGCTTTAAGCAGACAAACCAAACGCTGACATCATGGATGATTACTTATGTAGAAAAAACCCACAAATGATGCCATAATGGAAGCTGCTTTTAGTAGATAAACCAAACAATTACTACACGGGTGATTGCTTTAAGTAGCTAATCCAAATAATAATATCATATATCATTGCTTTAAATAGATAAACCAAATAATAATAACAGCGTGGCTATTTCTTTATGCCGTGATACCAAATAATGAATCGTTAACAAATGTTTAAAATAAATGAAACAAATAATGATATTGTGAATAATTGATTTAAGCATACAAACACAAAGTGTGCTATTATAAATAACTGATTTAAATAGAGAAACTAAATAAGGGTAACATTGATCACTGGTTTCTTCATTTTTCTTTGCATTCATTCTCAAACTCCCACCGTATCTCTCTTACAGCAGGACGATAGTCCCACTTTATTTTCATAGGATGCACTCCAGATAATGGAAATACGTTATGTCGCTGTTTTATTTGCGCCAATAGCCCGACACACTCGACTAATACAGTGGTTTCTCTATTTGTAGATACACAAAATAATGACGTCTTGGGAAATTTCTATATGTACGCAAGACAAATGACATTATAAATATGTACTTTACGTTGATATATCAAATGTCATTCTGCATTAGTGAATAAAATATTACAACCAATTAACGACTTCGTTAATAATTGCTGGCAATATATAAACCAATGGATAATTTCTTTAAGTGGAGAAATAAAATAATATCGATATTTTTATATGAGTACTTACAAGAGAAACCACGGAGCACTGTTTTAAGTAAGTAAACTAAATAATAAATGCATGGATCGTTGCCGAGAAACCAACTATTAACTTATGGATCATAGCTCTAAGTAGAGAAACCAATTATTAGTTCTTTCCCTGTAAGCGTGCCTACCAGCGCTCTCAGCGCTCATAGTTTTTTAATTAGTGTTTTCCAAAGTGGGATCCAAGCCCCACATGGGAGGGATAATTTGATTGTTCAAAGGGGGGGGGTGGCAATTCAGGGACAAATAAAACAAATTTTGAATATTAAAAATATGTATATGTTACACAGGGAGCATCAAAATTTTAGAAAGACTTAGGTGGGTGGGGCAGGGTTTAAAAAAAAAGGTTGGGAAACACTATTTTAAATAATTGTGCGACCCAATTATTTACTGTATAGTATGTATGGCTGTATAGATTTGTATTTTGTGCTTTAAATAGAGAAACCAATTATTGACTGTATGGATCATTGCTTTGAAATAGAGAAACCAATTATTGACTGTATGGATCATTGCTTTCAAATAGAGAAACCAATTATTGACTGTATGGATCATTGCTTTCAAATAGAGAAACCAATTGACTGTATGGATCATTGCTTTTAAATAGAGAAACCAGTTATTGACTGTATGGATAATTACTTTAAATATAGAAACCGATTATTGACTGTATGGATCATTGCTTTTAAATAGAGAAACCAATTATTGACTGTATGGAACATTGCTTTTAAATAGAGAAACCAGTTATTGACTGTATGGATAATTACTTTAAATATAGAAACCAATTATTGCCTGTATGGATCATTGCTTTGAAATAGAGAAACCAGTTATTGACTGTATGGATCATTGCTTTCAAATAGAGAAACCAATTATTGACTGTATGGAACATTGCTTTTAAATAGAGAAACCAGTTATTGACTGTATGGAACATTGCTTTTAAATAGAGAAACCAGTTATTGACTGTATGGATAATTACTTTAAATATAGAAACCAATTATTGCCTGTATGGATCATTGCTTTGAAATAGAGAAACCAGTTATTGACTGTATGGATCTTTGCTTTCAAATAGAGAAACCAATTATTGACTGTATGGAACATTGCTTTTAAATAGAGAAACCAGTTATTGACTGTATGGATAATTACTTTAAATATAGAAACCAATTATTGCCTATATGGATCATTGCTTTTAAATAGAGAAACCAATTATTGACTGTATGGAACATTGCTTTTAAATAGAGAAACCAGTTATTGACTGTATGGATAATTACTTTAAATATAGAAACCAATTATTGACTGTATGGATAATTACTTTAAATATAGAAACCAATTATTGCCTATATGGATCATTGTTTTAAGTATAGAAACCGATTATTGACTGTATGGATTATTGCTTTAAGTATAGAAACCGATTATTGACTGTATGGATTATTGCTTTAAGTATAGAAACCGATTATTGACTGTATGGATCATTGCTTTAAATAGAGAAACCGACAATTTAGTACATGAATCATTGCTTTAAGTAAAGAAAGCAAGTAGAAATACGCCATAAAACAATTGTATTATTGGACTTGCAAAAATTAGCTGCACTTATTCGATAAAATAACTGTCTTAATAAGTTTGCTTCCTATTGTTAAATCTTCGTGAACCATTTCTCCTAAAACTCGTCTATTGACAAACGAATATAATTTCTGAAGTCGATTGCACGGCACTGTTTTTGATGACATTTGTTGTACCTCAAATTTGTGAGAAAATGTAGGAGACGTGCAAAGTCTTGGTGAATAGTTATGATTGACTACAGTTTGAATGTTACAAGGCACTGGGAGCATTGCTCCAGCAAACGGATGATAACTTAGCGGGAAAACATGACGTTTTGGAAAAGAATATGAAAGCTTATATGTAGGAGATTCATCAAAAATATGTGTATCATTTTCTGAAAAAAAGAAAATATCAATATAAGGCCAACGGAAAGGTTTACTTGGTATTGTATTTGATTTGACCCAGAAAAACTTCCACCAATCATTGTCAGGGTCGTATAGATCGAACTGATCGCCTGTAGACAAGAGTGCTCGTCTCAAAGAACTTTTATCTGAGGTATTCATTATGACATCAATATCATCGTCCCATGGAATTATATCATGGTGTCGTAATGAGCCGAGTAAGGTACCACCGTATAGAAAAAATGATAAGCGAAATTTACCACAAGCTCGAATAAATGTCTGGAATAGTTCCAACATGATTTGTCGCTCGTTGTATGAAAGACCTGGTTGGAAAAATGACAACAGCGGGTTTTCCTTGTCAAACTCTTGTTGGTGAACATAAGATCTGTAGCCCACGATTTCTTCTTGACCTAGTCTGACTTCAGTTTCATTAATCTCTGGAAAAGTGAAACGTTCATTATCAACTTGTACGTTAGAGATGCATTGAAATTCGCATTTGCTAGAACATGATAGGCTACACAAATTGAATAATGTTAAACCAGTTAGGGATATACTCAGTGTTATCAGAATAATTATGATCACTACTAGCAGGATAATGATATTGCGATGCAAACGTCTTGAAAATAATAACTTCATAACGCTAGATATGCTCAAGTTATTCCTTTGTTATCACTAAGCATCAAGTCCGATATTGATCGTGCAGAGGGCAGTTTGTTTTTGTTGTAAGTTTCCAACAACTTGATTTTCAGATATGCTCATATGTACCAGAATGTTGTTTATGAACGGCGGAGTTTAGACAGTCCTGTATTATGTGCTTTGGTGTCTGTGTTGTTGCTTCGTAGATGGAGTCTGCAGAGTGGCTGACGCCGATTCAGTGTAAGTGGGCCACCATAAGACGGTAGTTAAACAGAAGACTGTGTTCTCAACAACAGTGCGTAAAATGAAAACCTCTGATTACAAGCAGATATTGAGAATGTTGATTGCATGACATCCCATTATTAACAAAAACGTGTTTCGAGTTTCTTGTAGTATAGGTTCAGTAAGAACATCTATTAAGGTTTAAAATATGGCTTCAAGAAATCTAAAATAGTAGCATATCATATTCAGGGCGTATCTATTAACACAGTTGTGTTTTTTTTACTATAATGATTTTCTAGCAATATAAAAACATTCAGTTTGTTGCCCTTGCTTTTTCAACGGTTCGGATGCACAATTGCCTGCGGATGGATTTGAATCCTGTAATGTGACCATCACAGACACGATCTGTACCTAGTCACTACACAACCGACTTCATGAAATATCTGCTTGAATCACTAGACTGCCGGTCTTGTCATAAATATTACAAGTCCAGACATACTCTCATTATTGATAGCACTGTATTTAGGACTATATTTTTCGATAAAGAATTGTCCTTATTACTTAAACACACCTAGCCCTGAGCTTCATATGTGTTGAATAAATCTACGCAACAATAGTGTTGACTATTGACGTGTTTAAAGGTACTTTTATATATGCATAACGTTAAGAAGCTTACAATAAATGACCGCGGAAATAAACATAACTTAAATTTTCACATGTTTGTACACTGTACAAACCTTTTGCAAACTGTTTCTGTTGAAATCACTGTTGTCTGATTATACCCGTGTGTCGTAAGTAATCCTTCAACAGAGAATGGTTAGACAGCTCTCCACAAAATAACCTTGAACAGTTCATATCTCATGGCTTCTCCAACAGGGACAAGATCTACCTACATTACACTCAATGTTGACTTGCTGTAACAATGTAGACCTGTTATCACATCACTTCTGGTCACGGGCGTCTTGTCGGCCTAAAATAAATATTTAGAAAACATTAGAATCACTATTTCCTATATACTGGAGGGATGTGGACAAACATATCTTCGATAAGGAGAGATTTCACCTTTAAAAAATGGCAATGGTCCCCTTTTATTTACAGTGATTAGGGTGGGGGGGGGGAATCAATTAATTTTGTTTACAAAAAGGTGGAGGTATATTGTAGCTTTTTTACTGTCTTCCTAGTACTAAATGTTATATAATATATTTCCTAATGGTGGGGGTTTGACCCATTAACACACACAAACACCTTATCTCCAGGCTTGAATATAATTTAAATTATATAACCCTCTTTGTGTAACGGTGTCACATTGAATTTATCTTCTTCTTTCGTTGGCCTGGAACATGCCTATATCTGAAGCCCTATTTTTTATATAAACCTGTGTTCTGTAACTAGCACAGAGGTCCGTAGAGTTTTTATTTCATTGTTATTTCTCTGGGGCAGTGTATTTGCCTCAGTATTTCATATTCCTGAAGAATATGCTCTGCTGTCTGTCGTACATGTACAGATAGTCGTGATGCCAATCTTGAACTTTGTATACATGTGGCTGCGGAGTCAGTTGTGTCCTGTTCTGAGGCGCAGAATGACAACCTGTTCTGGTCTGTTCATAATTTGGTAGTCATCTTGTGTTGGAGTTGGCTTTCTAATTGACTGGATCATCTGTTTCTTTTGATGGTACGTTATTGACACATCTGGTTGATCATCCACGGCTCCCTACTTAGCCAGACAATCTGCTTTCTCGTTTCCAGGTATTCCACAATGGGATCGTGCATGGCTACTTTACGCTGATTGCTCAATTTGGTCAGTAGTACATGTAGGTTTGGTAGTTTTCTGGACTGGCGCGCTTGGAGTACTGATCTTGCATCTGTCAAGACTATTACAGGCTGTGATTCAAGATTGGTGCTCAGCAGTTTTTCAGTTGCCACTTTTCTGCATAGATTTCTGCCTCATAATTATGACAGAATTTTCCTGTGGTACTTTAATATTATTCCTAACATTGTTTGGAAACTGTATATATATATATATATTATATATATATATATATATATTATATATATATATATATATATATATACCGGTATATATATATATATATATATATATATATATATATATATATATATATATATATATATATATATATATATAGCTGCAGATCCTACAAATATCATGGACAGAGAAAATGAAGAACATTGAAGTTTAGAAATTACTGATACTAAACGAAGGGTGGATTCTAAATACCATCATAAGAAGGAAGCTACAGTATTTTGGACACTTAAAGCGACATGATGGTATCGAAAGGCTGATGATCCCAGCAAAGTACTGGGATAGAGAAGAAGAGGAAAACCAAGAAGACGATGGACCAGCGTCATAGAAGAATGTATGCACATGTCTTTTGCCAATTGATGCCTGTTTGCCCGGAACAGAGAGACGTTCATAGTATGCACGACGAAGACAACGTTCTGGAAAGAATATGTTACTTGGTATATTGATATAATATATATATATATATATTCCTGCTCCTCCATTTTTCACTGCATTATCTGCTGGCCCATCTGTATATACTCTGATCCATATGTCATGTGGGTATTCTTCATCAAGTAAACTGAGAGTACCTGTCCTTCGTTGTACAATATTTGTTATTCTCACTTAAAATTTCTTTCACCTCAGTTTGAATATGAATAGGTAAACCACTATCCTCTCTCCAAGAGGTTTATTCTGGTATAGACTTTAGGGGTTATCAACTTTCGGCAAGTCTGAGATTTTTCTACGGAGTCGTTTGGCCTGACAAATAAAACTACTTCTTTTCTGTCGCCCAGTGCTAAATTTTGAAATATTCCTTTCCTTTAATGACTTGGAATTCAGGGAAACTTTTCTGAATATATTAGCACTTTTTTGTCCCTGTCTTCACTCAGTGTTTATATTTCCCCTATTTTCTCCATCTCTACTATGAGTGTTGATTTGATTGCTCATGTGATGATCCTACGTGCCTGATTTTTATACATTATCTAGCTCATCTAATGTAGTATTTGATGCTGGACACCACGCAGTAGACCCATATTCCAGGTGTGGTCGCTGGTAAACTTTAAAATGTTTTTTCCCTTTTTCTCCCTATGTGGTTCCACTTAGTTTTCTCAGAATGGCCAACTTTCTACTGGCCGTTGTTATTGCTTTGTTGATGTGTACCTTCAGGGTAAGCCTACTGTCAAATGTGACTCCAGGGTATATTGGTTATATCTCTTCCTTCAAGAGCTCTCCATTTATCTTAATGTTATCAGTGTTTTTTGTGGGTTTAGTGAGAGAGTAAAGAGGGTAGTACTGCACTTATATATATATATATATATATATATATATATATATATATATATATATATATATATATATATATATATATACTGACACACCATCTGTTTGCCCGTGTGGTTGAAGCATCCATAGCTCTCTGTGCCTGTTTGGTAGTAACTGTCGTATGTTCTTCCGTGCACCATATTACCAAGTCATTAGCATACATTGTCACTCGTGTACCATGTGGCAGCTAAGCCACCAGATCATAGCTGTAGATCAAAAACAACGTGGGGGACAATACCCCTCCCGGTGGTACCCCATAACATAGTAGGATATTCTTGTTTGTGTAACCATCTAGTTGTACTCTAGCTCTTCTGTTATGTATGTATGTTTTTGTCAATTTATACATCATACCATTCACTCTGCAATTTCTCAATTTCTTTAGAAGTTCTCCTTTCCAAACCTTGTCAAAAGCTTTCCTCAGGTCTATCCAGGCTGCTAGGACAAGTTTCTTATCTTGAAATGCATCCTCTATATCTTGAAAAGGTAGGTTGCCTGAACTTCAGTGGAGTAGCTTGCTTGTAGCTTGCTTGTTGTGATACAAGAAGGTTTTTGCTCTTAAGATATCAGTGAATCCTGTGGTCGATAATACGCTCCATAGTTTTGAATAGCTTGTGAGACTGACTGGTCCGTAGTTAGAGACAATGGTGTTGTCTTTTCCTGATTTAGGGATTGGTATCCTGATTGCTTGCCTCCAGGTCTGTGGAACTTTGCCTGTAGTCCAACATATATTCATGATCTGTAGTACTTTTGTTTTTGCTGCAATTCTCAGATTTTTTATCATTTCATTGGACACTCCATCAGCACCAGGTGACTTATTCATTTTCAATTTAGATACTGCATGCTCCAGTTCTCTGATTGTTAACGGTGTCTCCATAATTTGATATATGGTTCCATCTTGTTCAATGTATTCTTGCTTCTCACGAACCTCTTGTTGTTTCTCTGGGGTAATTTTGATGTTGTTGTCTTCAGCAAAAGAGTCTGCAAAGCAGTCAGCTGTCTGTTTTTCCATGAGCATGTTTCCATCCTTTAATAAAGTGACCTTTCGATTTCTCCTAGTACCCTCGTCAATTAGTTGTTTTACCAACTTTCACAGTTTCCTGGTATCCCTCTCAAGACTCAGTGATTCTATTTTCTCTTTCCAGCTGCTCCGCCTGGCTTGTAGCTTGGCTCTTTGAAATTTAGTCTTAGCTTGTTGATATTTATTGTGGTACTCTTGACATGGTCTTGTCTCTGAATGCTGTCGAGTTGTTTTCACTAAATGTTGCAGTATTTCTAGTTCACTATTCCAATAACGTTTGTAGAGTTTACGGACTCCTCTATGGATGGTTTTACGAGCAGCCTGTAATACACATCTACATAATTCATTGACTACCTTACTTATATCTCTGTCTGTAGTTATGTCTCTGGCCATTACACTGGTGCAGTGTCGGTACATTATCCAGTTTTCCTTCTTGTAGTTCCACCTAAAGAGAGTACTGCTATCTTTAGCATATTCACTATCTACAGCCAGTAAGGCTGGGCGGTGGTCGCAGGCTCTAAACTGCCTTCCAACAACACAATTGATGTTTCATTCCAAATCTGGTGATTGGAATGCCAAGTCTGGTGTAGAGGTGGTATGCCATGATCTAGAGTTGAAGGTTGTGGTGGTGGGTTAGTTGGTTCATCAGGTTATGTTCATGTTTATCCTGCCAGTTTTCTAGTTTCTCATCTCTCCTGCCCATGTGATCATAACCGGAACTCTGCGAGTGGCTATTGAAGTGTCCACACACAATTAGTTTTCCCTACACTGAGATTGTGTCTAGTGCTAATGGGCAGTAATTCAAACAGAATAAGTTGAGGAGGTGGAATTCTGTACTTTCTGTCCTGACTCCTGAGGTGGAGTATCTGATATTCTGCTCTTTCCATATATGTTTCTAACTGGCATGCACTGATATTGTTCTTAAACAGCGTCAGTACTCCACCTTTTCGCCTGTCTTTACGGTCTGATCGATAGCATTGGTAGCCTCTTATTTTGAAAGCTATATTCTTGTTAAGATGGGTTTATTACAGGCGGCATACATTTACTTGCTCTTCATTTAAGATGTATTATAGTTCCACTTTTGTTGTTGTTGATGCCTTCAGCATTCCAACGCATTATTTTTAATGGTCTTGTTTTTTGTTTTTGTGTGTGTCCAATTGCTCTATTCTCATGGATGCTTGCTCCTCTGGGCAATTTGAAAGAACTTCCAGTAGCTGGGGTTGAACCATTTCGATGCTTAGGGTCCGGCACCGTCCCTACCTGAATGCCCGTCACAGGCAGCCACCACAATATATATCAGATATAAGCATATTCCCATTGCGTGGGTTGGTCCGTAGCATTCAGACTGCTGTGGTGCGCCTCTTGACTGTTTGCCTTCGTCTTCAGCACACGTACTTACTAGGGCAGACTGTCGTCTTGCTCTATTTTAGGAGGGCTGGCCAGTCTTAGTTTCCAGCCTCTGGAGGCTGGGCTAAACCCCCATCTTCTCAACAAGGAGCTGACCTCGGTGGGGATTGAATTTATAAATGGCCATCCATGTGTGTAACAGTGTCGCATTGAATTAATGTATTAATACTCATCCATTTCTAATGAACAATTTATAGTTTCCATTTTTTTTTAAACTGATCATTTTTGAAAAAATCCTCTTGTCTCTAAATTGTTCTTTCCCTTTAAATTCATTTGCTCTGTCTGCTTTCGTAACCAAAAAGGGTTTTGTGTTTAATTTAATTTTTATTCCGTTATATTTTATTTTATTTTTGGGTATAATATAGCAGAAGTGAAAGAATAACCAGCCATCATGTTCTTTAATCAGGGTTGCTCTTTAAGGCAGGTCATAGAAAATGCGACAGAGGAAACCAAGCGTTTCGTTTAATTTTCACATACACCCTTTTGTGTCTTGGAGGAACAGAGAAGAGAGAAGCATTTGAAGTAACTCTCGTATAAAAGTGTTGTCATTCATCGTCTTTACTATTTTCTGGAAAGTCAGAACGCTAAAATAATGTTAGACAGGAAAATGGCAAAACTTGATTTTATATGCAGAAGCATATAAAGTGGATATTCTTGGTGTCGTTGAGACAAGAAGGTAAGAGGTTGAATATACAGCTACGTGAAAATTATCTTTATACATTCCAGAGAATATCATGAACGAGGAGTAGGTAAACTTATTAAGTAGATTTAAAAAAAAATTCAAACTGCTGCTGAACACTCAACTAAAGTATGATGCAGCGAAAAAATGTAAACAACATCACTTGATCTAGCCATTATGTCTAACAGCCATGATGGCAGAAAATATCAATAAAGATTCCTTGTGCTTTTATATTCTTATTTTAGCATCGTTGTTCCCTCTCTGTCAATGTTTCTGCCAATGAATATGTATGATTATATTTCCCATAGGATTCATTCTCCTATAGTAATATGATTATCAGCAATATACTTTCTGTTCTTAGTCTTCGTTTTGTTCTCTGCATACATTTAAGCATATTTGCTGCGATCTATCGTTTAGGTTATGTATATTTTACTTCATATGCTGTTGTGGTTCTGAATGAAGAGACGCCAACAAAATATTGAACTCTCAGTTTTATCTGGTTCATTGAATTTACAATATTTTGTGTGATTTTGTGTGAGCATGTGGTTACGTCTGTGGGTCTTACTAATGGCTCACTAGACAAACCAACCATGCAACAGAAAACCTTAGTAGATGACGTGCCTTTATATTGAGGTTACCTTCTTATAGAAGCTTCATGGCACATCATCTATACAATCCCGTAGTCGTAACCTTCGATAACAGTTACCATGTTGTTCCGACAGGCCGACGTTGTGCTTGAACTAGTTACGGGCACGGCGTGGGTGGACGGAACAACAAAGAAACCTGTCGCAAGGGCGAGAGTTGTGCCCTGATGTCGACGTCTGTTTCCGCGGCATTAGACTCAAAACACCATCGAGTCGGATTTGCTGCTGGAACAGAGGGCGGAGCACTTATGGGAATGTCTCACGTGCTAATAAAGTTTCTAATCAAGAATCTAGAATCATCTCCCTTCTAAGAATTGCTGGAAATGTCTTTGCCCTTGTTACTCTGAAACGACTACTGAAGTTAGCGACAGTCTTCTCAAAGAATCTCAGTGCTGATTCAGAGCTGGTGGCTGAGAGTTGATATGATTTTTACTCTTTGACAGTTTTACGAAAAAATATAGACAGCAAGATAGGCAACATTTCATTGCATGTGCAAATCTGAAAGAGGCTTTTGGTACTGTCAGTAGACAATGGCTATAAAATACTGAAAAATATTGGTTTTCTACCAAAATTGCTAAGATTGGTCGTCATGAAGACATGAAAGCGAACATACAATTTTATGGCAGTACATTCAATGACATTGAGGTAAACAGTGTGGACAAACAAGATGTTGTGATCGTCCCCATGCTCTTCAGCATATTCCTAGCTATCCTTCTAGGATGCTCCTTAAAGATGTTGGTGCTGGTGTTTTTATCCGAATTAGACCTGACGACTCACACTTCGATGTAGATCAAGAATAAAAGCAAAAACTAGAGAAGCCATGAACTCTTTTTCAGTGCTCGTACTACCCTTGTTTCCCATTCTTGGGATATCTGAAATTTCTCATTACCAGCATATCAAACGTTTGAGATATTTTCTGAATATAAGTATAAAACAGTGGTTTTTATACCATAATATTACTGCAACAGAATATATTTTTCTCAATGATAACCATCTCAACCAAGTACACATATTTTTCTGCATTGGTTATACCGTCGCAACCAGGCTTAATCAAAAGATTCAGAAATTAATGCAAGAATATGCAGTTCAATTACTATTTTTGCCAGATTATTACAGAGAGTTAGAAAAAAAAAATTAACATTGCAGACGAAAATATAAATATCTCAGGCTTGCAGTGCAAGATTTACGTAACACAAGCTATAGCTTTGGGCCCCCACTTTCCTGAGCAATTGTCATATATTCCGAAAAATATTGCAGCATTATTTGTCCCAATGCGGAAAGTCCCCACTTTCCAACGTCCGGAAAGCTTAGGGCCTTATTAAGTCTAATTCCGACCCTGCAGGCTTGTATTCTCGCCACTTATTATACAGCTCAGAAACATGGGCATCACATTTCAGACATGAAAGAACTCAATATACTCCACCGTCGCTGTCTTCGCAACATAATAAACACCAGGTAGCAGGACAAAATCACAACTGAAGATTTTGCAGTGGGAAATATTATCACTAATAATGGAAATGCTCATCAGTTGATGATTAAGATTGTTGAGCCATGTACGATGAATTAACAAGCGTGTCCCACCACAGCACATATTGTTTGATGAACTTGCAGAAGAGAATAGACTTAGATACACCAATCTTGAGATATAAAGATGTATGTAAGGTTTTAATAAAAGACTTTGCTATTGATCACAATTGCTGGGAAAATATGGCCGAAGATGACGTGAGTGGATGTTGGTATTGCGAAGAAGGTATAGAAACTTGTGAAACACTTTTGAGGGACATGTTACAAAAACAAACTACACAAACAAAACAAAGGTCAATGCAAAGCAGCAGTGACTGATTCATTTTACAATCAAACATTTAAAAAAATAATTATTTTATGAATTCTTCTTCCTATGATTATTACTATTCGTTCGCGTATACAACCACATTACCTCTGCCATAAGATTAGCGGTCTGTTTCTGGCTTGCCACATCGCAATATAATGTTTCCTTCAGGTGGGTCGGGGAGGACTACATCTCTTCCCTGTTCCTTTCATGAAGACGCCAGTCTTGGAGCACATGTTTTACTGTTTACTTGTCTTCTCCACATAGGCACTTGTCTGTATGAATAATATCCTGCTTATTGCACATATACTAGTTGAGTTTACAGTGGTCAGTTCTAAGTCCGAATATTTATAAACTGGTCTATTCCTGGCAGTGAGTAGTAATCATCTCTCGGATCATTTTGTGGATGTTCCCTTTCCCACTTTTTTAAAAACAGAAATTCATTCTACTAGAATCTTTATTTTTATAAAATGTGCCACGTGGATGTGTTTCAATTCCGTACTTATATTTGTGAGAATAATTAAAACTGCGAGGACGGCATGTTTGTAGCATAAACAGACGAGACGTTTACAAGAAACCATTTGACGGACGGTTATTTGTCATACACGATGAAGACATACTCAAAAGTGATAATTGTATACATTGAAATTAAATGATGCAAATTATTTTAAAAAATACATTAATTTAAAATGTCTTAGCAACTCACGGATGTCCATGTTTGTCATCGTATAATTCTTCACTAAAAGTACACAGGTGCACCACGAAAATACTTCTTTGTTCTATATGAATATGTATGTATCTGTAATTTTATTTCATCTTATGAGAGATGGTGCTCACAATGCTCTCGTCCGAACAAGTCATGAACTGACTCACACAACTGGGCGCTGGCGTGCGCTGGACGTAGAGTCTAGACCACAGTCTATGAGCTCATTCACTAAACCTTGTTTGATTGCCAAAGCCAGATCGATCGGGGTTTCGGTTAGAAAGTGAGTAGAGGGGCTCTTTTTTAGGGATAGAATTATTTTTTCGTGCGTGCGGATGCGCTATATTTAGAGTGCATTTGCAAACATCTATTCTCTGCTACGCAAGAATTAATTGTGAATACCGCCTAAGTTGGATGTATCGGGCCATAGGCGCAGAAAATAAAACGATGGCACAACACATATTTGGGGGGGGGAGGGTGGAGTATTACATTCTTCTGGAAATATAGTAGGACTATTGTCATACAGCAAGAGAGGTCCAGCGGGAGTTTGAGAATGAACTCAATCAAACAATTGCGAATATGCATTCATTTTTATAAGATAGAATTACATTTTTATATTTAAATGCCGTATATCCTAGCTGCAAACTCAAATCCTAGTAAATTAATATTTGTTTTTGATGTGTAGATAATGTTCCTTCTCCGCCCCAACTAACACGATGAATTACCTCCCGACACCAGCCCGTGAGCATGAAGAAAATAAAAAGCGATTAAAACTTGAAAAGATTTAAATATGATTAATCTAAACTTTAACATAGACACATGGATGATACAAGCACGAATACCTGTTAGCATGGTTGTAGGTACAACTTTGCTACGGTAGGAAGAGGATTATTTCTAAATACCTGTTAGCATGGTTGTAGGTACAACTTTGCTACGGTAGGAAGAGGATTATTTCTAAATACCTGTTAGCATGGTTCTAGGTACAACTTTGCTAAGGTAGGAAGGGGATTATTTCTAAATACCTGTTAGCATGGTTGTTGGTACAACTTTGCTAAGGTAGGAAGGGGATGGATTTCTTTTTTGTTTGTTTTGTTTGTTCATTACTGGATTTGCTTTTCTTGAGAAAGTCACGCTCTTTTCAAGCATAAAATAATTTTCTTTGGTTCTATCGGGGCGTATCTTGTGGTCGAATGACCTGGGTTCTGATCTGTCCTGAAAAGGACATTAAATAGTTGGGGGGGGGGGGGGAGGTGGATTTATAAATACGTGTTAGCATAGTTGTAGGTACAACTTTGCTACGGTAGGAAGAGGATGAATTTCTAAATAAAACTTGCCATTTCCCACTTTGGTAATTTAAAAAAAAAAAAATTTTTGGGAAAACATAGAGGGAAAAAAAAGGAAGAGAAGGAAGGGTTACCACCATTTATTACTAGTTTTATAGCATTCAGGTACTGTTCATAATTACTTCAACAATTTTCTACCACTTTTTGACCACTGATCTCTCCCTGTCAGAGAATTTCAAGGAACATCCTCCCCTGTTTAATTATATCAAATTACCCCTATCCGAAAAAAAAATGAAAAATGATGCAAATAGCTGAATTATTTATTTCAAATTTTAACGTAATGGAATGAATGTCTGCTTTATTACAACAACCATACCGCATGGGTCCAAGTTCAACCTCCACTTATCGGAGATCAAGTCCCTAGAATGTCAGAGATACCCCAACTAAATGTAAAAATTGGGGGGGGGGGGCTATTGTCATTTGCTGGTTAGACAAAAATTCGTGTTGGCACAGAAACCCTGATTATGGGCTTAAGATGCAATCCCTAAACATGTCTAGAAACTGTATCACTGCTACGTTATATGTTCTGAATACTATATACAACCACTGACTAGTAGAGATAGCTAGGAGCTTGTGAGTAAAAAAAAGCCACATACAGTAGTAGCTTAAAACGATCCAGAAATTGTACTATAAAGTAATGCGAAATTCAATATTGCCATCTTGGCTTATGATGTATACACCTCTTGGTTCCAAACATACAGACAATTTTGATGAGTTGATTCAGGATAAATACGGGGTTCCACAACATCTAATCAACTTGTGTAGAAGTAGTTACACTGGCAGTCAATGTGCAGTTAGAACAAGTGGTGAGTTTTCAGATACATTCCACATACACTCTGGCGTACGATAAGGATGTGTTCTATCTCCCTTGTTATTCATCACATATATCGACTGCATATGTAAAATTGCCAACACTAATGAAGAAGAAAACCTCATGTGCGAACTTATTTTTGCAGACGATCAAGCAATAATATCAACAACAAAAGAACAACCAAAACAACATATAAATATATTCCACACAACACGTAGGGACTTTAACATGAAGATAAACACAGAAAAAATGGACTTAATGTCAATAACAAAAACAGAAAGAAACACCACTACTCTAATAGATTTAAACAGGTGAAAGAATTCACTTATCTTGGTAGCATCATATCATCAAATGGGAAAAATACCAAAGAGATTTAACAGAGATGCAACACATCATACTGGATCTTGGGACAGATGTCTCCTATTTTCAAAAAACAAATATGTGAGCATGAACACCAAAACTACACTATATAAAACGATCATCATACCATTACTATTCTGCCAATGTCAAACGTGGACACTAACAACATAATCCAAAAGAAAACTTTTTAACAACAGAAATGATTTGTCTACATCGAATCCTCGGAGCAACAATAAGAGATAGAATCAGGAACAAAAGCATCAGGGGCTAACAAATGCAATGCCAATTCTGGATTACATCAGAAGACAACTGATTAAGTGGTTTTCGCATGCTTCCAGACTACCATCAGACAGTGCCCCTAAAAAAGCATTACTATACAGACACGGTTTATACAAAGCCAGGGGCACATCTTGCAAGCGATAGAAGACAGAAATAAAGGAGTCAGCGAAAACAAACATAGGGCCTATATGAAACACATAAAAAAGCCATCTCCAGTGAACTCTTCTACACCTGACACTGCTAGGCATAAAGGGGTATAAAAGCGAAAAGAAAGAAAAATTCAAGATTACTTATACAATCCAGTATTAAGTTGTAACTTATTTTCTGCTAGAATTATCATCACTTATAACGTTGTAAACTACGATTATTTATTTTCAAATTGTAAACTTCTTTTTGACAGTAGTCGACTACACAGAGTCAAATTTCACATTTGAAATAAGATTTCTTTGTTCTTATGATAAGTTGTCACTGCATAACTATAGGAAACAATCACATGTCACAGTGCCGACTGTGACACTGGTCATGCACTGTTTATCAGCAAGGTAAAGGTTATAGTCTGGAAATTATATCACAATAAAGACACACCAAAACTACGGAGAAATCGAATTAATATCGAATGCAGAAGTAGAACCCGAACGATCGTATTAGTATTGAATAATGAATATTGTACGTAGTTCAAGTAATGGGGGTGTTTATATGGTTGGATGTCGCAATTACGCGTAGACTCATCGAAGGCATATAGGCCAGTCATAAAAATGTTTGAACAGTAAATGTGTCACTTGTCTTTTGCTTTCCATATTCAGCCTGATTATGGTTAATTTCTGTAAAATATTGATCCACATAATTGAGACTCTACTTTGGTTTTACAAAAGTCATTTGAAGAACAAAAATCTTTATTTGAAACAGGACTTTCGCAAGCAGGCTGTGAAAATGATCATGAAGCAATTTTACCATTTCAGATGGTCTATAATAGTAAGGTATTAAAAACTCACACTGTACATGACTTGGCAACAGTAAGGCATTCTGCCTTTATTTAACAAGTCAAGTACCACTCCCCTTCAATCCCTCACACGAAATATGCAGTGATGACATTTTGGTAAGCGGTACAATACGGGGAGAAGTATCTACATTATTAATATAGCGCATCACAATTTTGAAGAAAAAAAACCGAGCCAACATTATTTGACGAGAATGAAGTAGGGGCAGATAAGTAGTGTCAGAATAAATATCGATAAAGACGCACTAGGATACCTTGGCGGAAGGGGGGGGGTAGGGGGTGCTATCAGTACGTAGCGCGCAAATTGACGCATCTGGCAGCAATTCTAACTATTGCTTCATCAACTCCAATTAATTTAGCCATTTTGTTTTTCAAGTGGCATGCTTTCTGTGACGACACGAAAACTGCGCAAACTATAACAAAGTTGAAATGAAACTGCGCAACGACGCAAAATATTAAAAAGTTTGAATACTCTTTTCCCTGTATTGTACTCACTTTTGTTTTACAGTTATAACTACCGGTAGACCGTGTTTTAAACGAAATATAAGGTTACATTTTTTCACAATTGGCAAAAGTTGAAAGCTTAGCTTGCATCAGAAATTTCGGGTGAACAATCGTGAATACAAGAGTAAATTTACTGATTTAATTTTCAGATAATTTAAATAAGTTTTAGTATGTCTATATGAGTAAATTCTGTCATTATATTTCAAAGAATTTACACACGTTTTAGCATGATTGTAGTAATTTATAGCGCTCGTGTGTCGCCGGGCACGTAATAGGAACAAGTGATAGCACCACTCTAACTTGTCATGTATGTCATAAAAGTCAAATAATGAGTTATGGAGTTGAAATTGGCTATCCAATTCCTTATGTGAAAATGATCCAAAGCTCATGCTGAGGTCGGATGTGTCAAGCCAAACGACGAATATATTGCAATCACGGTGTAAACCATGACACACCACATTCTATTCTTTAAACTACGCCCTGCTAGACAAGAGGAGTATGCGAGTTATGAATTGACGGAACTGCATGCTGAGCAACATGTTAATGATTACTGTGACTCGCTTGTTGAATACTCTTCTCATTCTACTTTGCAGACAACTAATTCTACTAGTTCCATGTTTATTACCAAATTCTTCCATGTGGAATCAATCGTGGTGTCAACATCCCACAGGATCTTGTAAAGGAGTTTCAGCACCGTCTCCATTATCAATTCCTCGTTTATTGAGGCATTGAATGCAAGCAGGGTCGTAGATACGTTTCCAGTAAGAAGAGGGTTTTACCTTTGAATCAATTAGAATAATAAATTATTCGCCCGACTTCGTGTGCAATTCCCTCTCTTTGATAAGACATTTAATTACCGTGTTAAAAAGCCTTTGTTGGGGGGGGGGGGTACCCACCTATTGGGGAAGTTTCTGTGCTAAATATTACGTTCTGATTTTCTAAGGAGAGTTTGAACACCCCCTATCCTTTTTCTACAGGTTCAAACCTGTCTGCACTTTTAAGCTTAGAAAACCTGCATGTTCTATGCAACCAAGAAGAAGGTGGTTGAATGAGTTACCAACATTCTGACACGGTACAGTATTACAGCATATCAAACAACCAGACGTGCTATAACCAGAAAACCGATCGTCATTCAATCCTGCGACTCCTCATAGAATATGCAGAGAAAAGACAACAGATAGATAGATAGACAAAGAGTAAAGTCTAGCTTGTTTTTCTCCTTCCAAAACTATAATTTAACCTATTTCATATATTTTACAGTTATATCTATTTAGCATATTAGCTTATACAACATTTAAACGAAAAAATGTATCCATAAAACTGTTTCAACCTTCTGGCAATCCTGTTTTTGAAAGACATGTTTTGGACCAAAACTTTTGGCGGCACTTCTAGTTGTAGTGATGGGATAAGAAAAAATTGCAAATTTGGTCTTCTACCTCTAGATATACTCTTATTGTTAGCTTTCAGGTAAATTTGACATAAGGTTAAACATAGTGAAGTTATACACATGCTAGAGAATTTGAACATCGATAGTAAGGATTTCATAAACATCAAAAACATGTACTAGCAACGAACAGCAGCAATGAGAGTAGGAAATCAATTTTGTCTTTTAAATCTGCGTAGTGCATAATCTTTCAACTTCTGCTGGGAGCAACTATGTGTTTGCCAAGATGACAATGACATTGTTCAAAACCAATTCCACCAGTGTTTTGGACCCGAAAGGGGAACATTAAAGAAATAAAGCAAGGAGTTTGACAGGGTTGTGTACTTTCACCAGACCTGTTCTATTTATGCAGTGAACACATAATACGTGCAATAGTTGATATTCCATAAATATCAGTGGGGGGGGGGAAATAACATAAATAGTTTGAGATATGTGGATGACACTATTCTGATTGCTAAAAGTGAAGAATACCTTCAAGAATTAATTAATGTATTAGTCACAAACAGTACAGAGAAATGCTTCTTTCTAAATATCAAGAAAACAGAAGTAATGGTTCTTTCAAAGAAACAAAATACCACACCTTAAAAATATCAAAGTGAATGATATAGCATTACAACAATTCAAATATTTTGGTACAACAATTACACCAGATTGAAGAAGTTCAACAGAAATAAGAAGAAGAATTGGGAAAGCAAAAACAACATTTAGAAAAATGAAAAATATATTTTGTAATATGACCTTGTCATTAGAGGTGAGGAAGAGAGTTCTGCAGTGCTATATAACTCCTGTACTAACATATGGATACGAGTCTTTGACAATAAACACACAAGAAAGTGTGAAATTAGAGGCAATAGAGATGTGACTCTACAGAAGAATGCTGAGAATATCATGGACTTCCAGGAAAACTAATGTGAAGGTGTTGAAAGAGTCAAATGAGAAACGGAGCTTAATTAATAACATAAGAAAAAGACAATCTTCATTTTTTGGTCACGTTATGGAGGTTTGGAGAACATAGTCACAACAGGCAAGATTGAAGGCAACAGAGACAGAGGGCGACAATGTGATAAAATATTAGACAGTTTAACAAGCTGGCACGGCAGGGAAACAACAACGATCTTGATACATAATACTGGAGATAGAGAGCTGTGTAGGGCCGTGATCGCTTACGCCAGCAGGCATGTCACCTAATGAATGAATGTAGTTGTAGAATCTACCTGGCAACCCACGGAGACAGGGTTACTGTGTTGGTCTTTTAAATGCCAATTTCGACAAATTTTGCCTTTTTCAAGTGCTTCATAAATATTTTTATTTTTTTCTTCAAAATTAGTCATTAGAAATGCAGAAGTAATTTTACAATCTATATTCCAATACGATAAAATGAAATTCTTCTGGCAATTCTCCATGTTTCTTACTAGCGTTTATTCTAAACTATTATTTTGCTAGCCATGTCACAATGTTGTTTCAGCATCTCCAAATAGTTAAACAATGTTCTAATATATCCCATTCTGAAAATAAATAACATATTCCATTTAGAAAGCACTAAAATACTGAATTTGCTGTTTTTTCTTTCTTTTCAGTTTAAATGGATTTAAAGTGAAAAGGAAAAATAAATGAAGTTCCAATATTCCGGTGTCTTTGTTAGAAAGTATACATTTCATATTGACATGAAAAAATACATGTAAATATAAATATGTAAATATATATGACATGCAAATATACAGACTAAATATTGACTAAAAGGCGTATGTTGCAAAGTCGATACACGAACAAGGCAAAAGGACAAGCAGTAAGGACCTCGATCCTGCTGAAATCTAGTGAGACTATTGTCCTGCTTCAAGAGAGATCCGGTTGAGTATGAAAACGAACGCGAAAAAACCACACAAAAAAGCCATTGAATTGAAAATTTTAATAACATTCACTGATTAAACTTTGAGTGTAAAGTATCGTGAAAACGAGCTAGTACGACCAAACATCACGGTCTATCTATCTGTCTGTCTGTCTGTCTGTCGGTCCGTCCGTCCGTCCGTCCGTCTGTCTGTCTGTCTAGCACGTCTGTCTGTCTAGCACGTCTGTCTGTCTAGAACGTCTGTCTGTCTGTCTAGCACGTCTGTCTGTCTGTCTAGCACGTCTGTCTGTCTAGCACGTCTGTCTGTCTGTCTGCCTTCCTGCCTATCTATCTATCTATCTATCTATCTATACGCGGTGTCCCTTGTTTACCTTGCAGTGTCAGGTGTAGAAGAGTTCTCTGAAGATGGCCTTCCTGTGTGCTGTTTGTAAGTTGTTCCTGTGGCTTCTTTGATTTATGTGATCCATCTTTTACATGGTCTGCCTCTGGCTTTATAGCCGTGATATCTATACGTCATGGTCATCTGTGGCACGCTGTCTGTTGGTAGTCTGGAAGCGTGTGAAAACTACTCAATCTGTTGTCTTTTGATGTGTTCCAATACTAGTATTGTTTTGGTTATCTGTCTGGTGTTATCGTTTCTAATTCTATCTCTTAATGACACTCCGAGTATTCGTCGTAGATACATAATTTCTGCGGTCACTATTTTTCTTTTTCTGCTGTCATTGTCCAGATTACTGATAGCACAGTGATGGGATAATAATAGTCTTGTATAATGCAACTTTGTTGTCTATGTTTACACTGTTGTTCTTAAAAATACGTGTCATCTGTCCTAGGATCTGGTATGTTTTGTTGCATCTACTTTGTGTATTTTTATTGTTTTCCCCTTCACTCGTTCTAATGCTTCCTAAGTAAGTGAGCTCTTTAACTTGTTTAATGTGTTTATTATCGATGGAGATAATGATATTTTTTTTCTCTTAGCTATTGTCATTATTTCGGTCTTTTCAATATTTATCTTCGTGTTGAATTGTTGGCATGTTGTATGGAGCCTGTTTATATGTTCTTGCAGTTGTTCTTCTGATGTCGCTATTAGTACTTGGTCGTCTGCAAAGAGTAGTTCGTTCAATTTGTCTTTCATGTTATCTTCTTCTTAGGTACTTGTTAGTTTACAGATGTGGTCGATATAAGTAATGTTCAGAAAGTGTTAGTTGTATAAGACGTAGGTAAACATACATTTTATCAGGACACATTTTGTTTTTAATAAACAAACATGACACTATATTTAGAGATAAGTCGGCAATGTGAAAGATTGAATGTCGGGCATTCGCTTAACAGTTAAATGAGATAAAACAACGGGTGTTTTAAAATAAAACGGACATATTGTTTGATGTGGCAAAATGCGTTCATCTGATATTATTATTGTCATCAGTGAAAGTGAATTTAAGTCACCAGAGTGTAATTGGAAGAGTTGAAATCTTATTCTGAGGTTACATGTTAATTAGATAGAAGAGAGCCCATGTTGTTTAGTATAATTCTGAATTCTGAGTCGATGACTGTCAGAGGGGAGAGAAAAAGTCGGCAATTCGCGTTCATTGTTACAAAATAAACAAAAACAAATGGAAAGCTTGTCATTAAAATGTTCGACCTGAAAACATTGTTTTAAAATGAAAATCAGAACAGCGCCAGTGACATGAAAAAGGTTTGTAAAAACTTAGACATTTGTGGCACATGTTAACACCTACATGTTAGATGCTTTATTATGAAAATCTAATTGGAATTACACTACCAACAAATCAACTGGAATTCAGTTCCACAAAGTTCAGTCCCACGGGGTTATCAAAGTTCAGCGCCACAGTGATTTTGAATCAATTTTCTAGAGGCTCATTTTCAGATATTAAAACGAGTGTAAATTAGTATTTTTAGCATCAGCACTAAAACAACAAGACATTCAACAAAAATACCTTGTAGATGTAAGGAATAGATATGAACATCTAATGATAGAGTGCATGGAACAATACAGAAGGGAAAATCCAGAAGAGAAAATAGACAATAAATGGGAAAGCCTAAAGAAAAGTATTCAAACATCAAGTAAAAATTTACCAACAAGAAATACCAAGAACAAACAAACATGGATGACAGATGAAATATTAGAGAAAATGACAGAAAGAAAGAAAGCTAAAAATACACCAAAATACTCAAGTATAGACAAGGAGATACGTAACATGTGCAGAACAGCGAAAAAACAATGGCTAGAAACAAAATGCAGTGAAATAGAGGAGATGTCCATACAACAGAAGACAAAATTAATGCATAAGGAGATAAGGCTGATCACAAATAAGAAAAATCCTATAAATGGGGGTGGCTGCATTAAAGATAAAAATGGTAAAATAATATTTGATAAAACAGAAGCACTCACAAGATGGGCAGATTATGTAACAGAACTGTTTGACGACCAACGGAACAACAAACCAACAATACACAACAATGATGGACCAGCAATACTGAAATCAGAAGTAGAACATGCAATAAATTCAATAAAATGTGGAAAAGCTGCATGCTCTGACAACATAACAGCAGACATAATAAAAACTCTAAATGAATTTGGTGTAGATACTATCACAGAAATTTGCAATGACATATACGAAACAGGCCATATACCTAAAGACCTAACATCATCAATATTCATACCACTACCTAAGAAGCCCAGGGCTGTGGACTGTACAGAATATAGAACAATAAGTCTAATGAGCCATATAACTAAAATACTTCTCAAGATAATATATGAAAGAATTAAGAACAAGATAGACATGGAGGTCGGTGAAGAACAATTCGGTTTTAGGAAAAGCAAAGGAACCAGAGAAGCTATACTGAGTATCCGGTTAGTGATAGATAAATATATAGAAGTCCAAAAAAGTATCTATATTTGCTTCATAGACTACAGCAAGGCCTTTAACAGAGTCCAATATGAAAAATTAATCTAATGTCTTCAAGAAATAGGCATAGATGGAAAAGACATCAGGCTGATTAGAAATATATATTGGGAACAAACTGCATCAATAAGGTGTGAATTGGCAACACGGCCATGTGTACATGTGGACAGGCAGTACAGAGTGCCAAACATATACTTCAAGAGTGTTCTGAGCATGAAACGCTGAGGCAGACATATTGGCCAGAGGAAACAACACTGGAATCAAAGCTCTATGGGACACTGTATGAACTACAAAAGACAGTGAGTTTTATTAAGGAGACAGAATTGCAGATATAGACATGTTTCAAGTGAACGAAAGAAGAAGAAGAAGGTGTGAAAACAGCTACTTTCCATACATAGAAATAAGAAGAGGGGTAAGACAAGGATGCATTTTATCACCAAGCCTATTTAATATCTACACAGAGAATATCTTAAAAAATATAGAAGAAATACCAGGACTCAAGATCAATGGGAAAATAATAAACAACATTAGATATGCAGATGACACTGTTCTTTTAGCAGAAAGTGAACATGAACTACAAAGACTAATAGATCAAGTCAATAAATCAAGTAATGAATATGGACTGGATATAAACATTCAAAAAACAAAAACCATGATAATCAGCAAAGACACAGAAGAACAAGAGGTAAACATAAACATACAGGGAGAGAAACTACAACAAGTAAAACAGTATCAATATCTTGGACACATAGTCACAAATGATGGCAGATGTGAAACAGAAGTTAAAAGGAGAATAGGAATGGCTAAAAGTACCTTCAATGACATGAGGAAATTATTAATATCTAAACAAATTACAAACAAGTTAAAAATGAGAATTATAAAATGCTACATCTATTCCATATTAATGTATGGCTCAGAAACATGGACACTAAATAAACAATTAGAAGACACAATTGATGCCTTTGAGATGTGGGTATATAGAAGAATAGGCAGAACATCATGGAAAGAGAAGAAAACAAATAAAGAGGTGCTAAAGACACTTAATATTAAGAAAGAACTACTAAGAGAAATAAAGATCAGGCAAATAAAATACTTTGGACACATTAAAAGACATGACACCCTATTGAAGACCTTACTTGAGGGTAAAGTCAAAGGGAAGCGAGCAAGAGGTAGGCAGAGATACAAGTGGGAGAGTAACATTACACGATGGACAGGTTACAGTCTAGCAGAGTGCGCCACCAAGACAAGAGACAGGAGATGTTGGAGGTACGTTGCAGCCAACCTTCGTTGCGGAGACGGCATTTGATGATGATGATGAAATTAGTTTGATCTTTTCATGATGTGATTTGGCCTTTCTTGTGAACATAAATCTGGCAACTCTGCACGGAAACCACGGGGAAAGTACAGTTCAATTTAATCGACTTGCCGCGAGACTTAACTTAACCGATGTAAATTTTGTAATTGCTCTGTGAAAGGACGAAAAGCTTCAGGTATGTTATATGCCTAATGTGTAAATTATACCTTTCACACAAAAATACTTGTTTGAATTACTTTATGTGGTTGTGACTCTGTGTAAGCTAACTAGAGCATAGTTCCCTCATCATGATGAAACTCAATGAATGATAGGACCTATCTCGTATCTGCTATCATTATTATCATAAAGACATTATCATGTATAGTTAAGTAGGCGTATGCCCTGCCATCCCTTAGACGGGGGAGTTCCCTTCTAGGCCTTACTAGGTCGCCGTCTAGTAAACTAAACTGTAGGCCTATATAGTAGCCTAGACACTGAAGTGTAAGATTAAAGTAAGGTTTGTCGACTAATGACATGTAGTACTGATTTTTACTATTTTTGACCAGTTCTCTGTTGGTTTACACATTCTTCTAAACCAACGGTGATGCTCAATTCTGGCAACAATACATTTCTCATAGGCATTAGGACAAAATTTTCAAAATGGGTTTACAGCATTTTAAATACCATAGTTAGGTAGCCCTTGAAAATTGCAATCCAACGATACCTCAACCAAGTCTCAAAGTCATTTCTGAAAAAAGTTACGAATTTTTTTCGAATTAATTTTTGCATCATGATAATTACATGGAACATATAAGGAAATATGAAATGACAGTTGTCAAAAAGTTGTGGCCTTGCCTTAGAACTGAGCAACTAATTTATGAATATCAAAGTTATCTGCATTAAAAAATCTAAAAAATTATACATTTTCTTGTTTGGAAAGACAAGACGCACCTGTTGATTACATTCTGCTAATTTTCCAACGCAGCTAGAGTTAATACATAATTAACAATGGCGTCTAATTAGCATAATTGCAATTGCATGTTTAATATCCATTTTTCACATTTATTAATTATTTAGGATAAAAAAAATAAAAAAAATAATACATTTTCTTGTTCGGGAAGACAAGACGCACCTGTTGATTACATTGTGTTAATTTTCCAATGCAACCAGGGCCAATTAATAATTAATAGTGTCTAATTAGCATAATTAAAATCTCTTCTATGCTCCCCTTTATGGCAACACGCATGTGGCTGACAATCTGTTATCTCAGCCCTCTTTGTATCTGAAATATAATATTTGATTATTATTATTATTGGCATCACAGGTACATAAACAATTCTATGTCAAAGGTATGGGAGAAATACTAGGTAGGTATGTGCACCAAATTTTCAAAATGGTTTGACATCATTATGAATATGCATTTCCCTATGTTTGTGATACCTAATTAGCACTATATAATTAAATACTTTATTATATAGGTTCTGTTGATAGGCTTATGTAGAAAATTGAGCAAATATGATAATAAACAAGAGACAAAGATGGCGCATCTTTCTTACTGGCGTTCACTGTAAAAAGTTTTACCTAATTTCGTAGTATTTCATAACCTTTGCAGCGTGATTAGTAGAATTTGTATTTATAATTGAGGTATATTAATTGAAAAGGCATATTCATTTTGTATGTATTAGTATTTACATTAGTTATGGAGATAAGGGTTAGGATCAGTTATAAATGAAATAATACGCAGTGAACGCCAGAAAGAAAGATTTACCGACAAAGATATCAAAAAAGAGTAAAGTTTGGAAGAAGTTGAGGGAAGTTGACGTTGTCTGCATTGATGATTTGATTTATTAGGCCTGCTGAAAGGAGAAAGCATCTCTCAATAAAAAGGAAATTTTACGAAATATTCATGAGAGAATTATAGGTAATTTGACTTCATAAACATTATAAATAATATATATTTAATGTGAAATGTGTTTCTTGTATAATTATCCACATGAAACAGGCCGATGTGACTAAGAAAACACTTCAGTCGTCATGGCGACGGACACAGGATAGCACGCGCACCCGGCATGGTCTTGAACTAATATTTTGAATGATTTTACATAAAAATCTTACATATTTTACTAGTATCATTTAAAAATGAATTAAAGAAATTAAAAGAGACAAGAATTGTAGTTGTTAAACATCAATTTCTTTTAATATGAGACATTTCAGAATTATCGACGCGGCAGGGAAGAATAGCGCGAAACATTTTAAACAATATGGCGGCTAAGGAACGCGTGACCGATCTGCAGTGCGTTTGTTTAAAATTCGATATTAATTACGGGCAAATTCCAAAAATAGTGAAATTTCGTATATAAAGAGATAAATGGTTGCTAAATTTGTTGGACATGGTTACAACTTGGTATGACATACTAACTAAAAAGATACACGTGTGCAAAGATGAAAAACACGTACCTAGGCTCGTTTTATTGCTTGCTGTAAATTTCACACAACGTATTTCCAACTTAAACCTTCGTAATCTGATGCACAAATGAATGAGAAAGCTTAAACAGTTGTCTTTTTCAAGAATTAAGGTTGCGTCAATTTGCCTGAAGGCAATTGCTTTGGTCAGTGTTTCACGTGATGCAAATATCGATTATGGGCACCACCAAAACAAGGGAAGTAATTTAAGCCACATTCACTTTCACGTCCCCTTACGATTTCCTAATACCTACATTTCAAGCCAGACCCTTTATTTTTGACATGAAAAGGGAGCATCACTCTCATTAACTATGTTTGTCCATACTGTATCTGAACTTATGTTCAGTACAAGAGCAGTTCATTGCTCTGCCACTTAATACAGTTGCAGAACTCACACACTCAAATGATCCAACATGGGAATTAATGTGACTGCTTCCGTGACCTCAAGTCACTGTTAACACAACTTGCTTGTAGTTGCCTGATTGTGCTTATTTAGTCACAGAGAATAGACATGAGTTGTATTCATTGCCCCCATCCAGCTGGCTTTAGTCACTATTATAAACTCAATACTCCTGCTGTTTGCTCCTCTGTACTGTTATTCTTCCCTTCATACTGAGCTATGAAGGCGAAAGCACTATACAAGTTTCTACCATTGGTAAAAAAAACCCATGTAACAGAAAACCTTAGTAGAATACATGCCATTATATTGAGGCTCTCTTATGGAAGCTTTATGGCATGTCATCTATACAATTATAGACCCCCTCTGAGTAGGTCTCCTGGGTGTGAAAGAACTCGGAAAAACCACCCCACTGCACATAGGAAGTAAGAGCTAATCGCTCGCAATTCCTGGGGTTCTAAAACAAACAATAGGATTATCTATGCATATAATTACAAGAGGTGGTCAAAAAGTTTTGCAGTTTACTAAATAATCGTAAAGACAAGCGGGATTGCTGTGCATCATTTTAAAAAGTCGCTATTGGTTAATTCTCGTGCATTCATGGTTCACGTGGTACGGCGCATGAAAGAGAAATTGGCAGAAAACTAATTCAGTTGTGTATGAAGCTGTCTAATGGATAAAACAGGTTTGTAGCGTAATCAAATTCCTACACTTGAGGGTAAATCTGCGAAACAAATTAATGATATGTTTGTCGTTTATAAGGATGTCTGCCTTTTGTATGATGCTAGAACAATCACTTTCAAACAGGACATGCCAGCGTTCAAGATCAACCAAGGAGCAGCGTATTACCATCAAGGAATCATGGATGATTTGGAACTAAGTCATGGGATCACATTGAAAGATTTTACATGAGCAGCTTAATGTCAAGTTGAAACATCCACAAATATTTTGGACATTTGCAGTGCTGATGATGATTTTTTTATAGATTGGTTTCTGCGGATGAATGTTGGGTGCATTCATCTCTATGGTCCAGAGACAAAAAACCAGAGCAAGCAATGGAAACATTCCTGTTCACCACCACCAAAGAAGCAAATAGTGTTCCCTCTTTGGGAAAAGTCATGCTTACCGTCTTTTGGGACTTTCGAGGGGTAATACTCACAGATTACCTTCCTTGTTACCATATTATCTCAACAACATTCCTGTTCACCACCACCAAAGAAGCAAATACTGTTCCCTCTTTGGGAAAAGGCATGCTTACCGTCTTTTGGGACTTTCGAGGGGTAATACTCACAGATTACCTTCCTTGTTACCATATTACCTCAACGTAATGCCAAAGCCTTCTAAAAAAATTACGAGAAGAAATTAAGTGCAAACGATGTTTATCTGCTTCAGACCAATGCACTGGCTCATGCTGCTCATGACTCCATTGTCTTTGTGCAGCAGTGCGGGTATGAAATCATGCCCCATCACCTTACCTGACTTAGCACTTAGTGACTCTTATTTCCAAAAATGATGAATCGGCTTCGTGGGTGTCATTTTTCTGAGAACCAGGACTTTATTACTGAAGTGAAGACGTGGTTTCAGTCCCAGCAGGAGGTGTTCTACAATCAAGACATTAGGAAGGTGAAGAAGAGATAGAAGTGCATCGCCTTGAGGGGTCAATACACAGAGGACTACAATTCACTCCAAATTTCAGGTGTCATGATTCCTTCACACTAAAGTGCACAATTTTTTGACCACCCCTCATATATCAGTCTCCTTGAGATTTGACTGACCAATAGAATTACCAGTAATAGCAGAAACTTTTTCCATTGAGTGTTATTACTACCCAGAAGGAGATCTGACAATCTATGACCATACTATCCATTTGCACCATGTGGCACAAGCTTTGTATGACACCCTTGGTATGCCTTCCCTTTCTGATCTTGATAGCACAACATATGGAAGATGTTTGCATATTTGTGGTTTTTTACATGTATTACCGTATTTCATATTTGTGTGTGTACATTTACTTACCATTCTCAGAATATTGTGTATTTAAAAATGTACCGTACATTATGTTCTTAATGAATTCTATTTTTCTGTAAGACATCCATGTTATAACTATTTTAGTTCTCTGTAAGACATCTATGTTATAACTATTTTAGTTCTCTGTAAGACATCCATGTTATAACTATTTTAGTTCTCTGTAAGATGTCCATGCTATAACTATTTTAGTTCTCTGTAAGGCGTCCATGTTATAACTATTTTAGTTCTCTGTAAGACATCCATGTTATAACTTTTCTTGAATTTTTCAAGTGACATTTTATACTAATTGCATAATAAAGTATAAATAATTACATTGATTTGCAAACTAATTTATTTTTCTTCCCCCACCCCTTCAAATCAGAACATGTCTTACAGAAAACAAAACAAGAGGAGTAATGAGATTGGTAAGATGTCATCAGAGCAACCAAACAGAAGGCAAGATACTGCACAGAATCTGCAAGATTCAAGATCACATTTTGTCCATAGTCACAGCAAAGTGAAATCAGAGCCAGGTGATGCTGTAAGAACGGCAGAAGTCCCTGGACCACAGACATGTTTGTCATCTGATGTTTTATCAACCAAACAACGAGATTCAAGAAATGTGCTTGGTTTGAACCAAGACTTGGTTATTCATAAACGAGAGTATAAAAGGAAGGTACAACATGAAAAGGATTCAACACAAGTGAAGACGACTTCGGAGACAAATGCAGACCACAGAACACTACTAAATGTCATTGTATCAGGTGCACATTATCAGGCCATTGAACTGCTTAAAGATGATCACACTTTCTCACAGGAGGAACTAGATGATGCATTAATTGCAGCTTGTCAACATGGACACAAGTACCTTATCCAGAAACTGGTTGATTTTGGAGCAAATGTCAGATACAAGGACAAAAATGGAAACACAGCATTGTTGATAAGTGTCAGAAATGGTTTTATTGACATAGTTCGTTTTCTTATTATGAAAAAAGCAGATGTCAATGTTTCTGATTTTAGAGGTAATACAGCATTGATTCTCTCCATAAGGTCATCAGGATCTAAAGATATGGTGAAGGTTCTCTTAGCAAAAGAAGGAATAAACATAAATCATAAGAACCAAGAAGGTTATACATGTCTCATGAAGGCTGTAGAGGCCATGGATATTGATACAGTAAAAATATTATTGGACAAATATGCTAAACAGAAATTTAAAAAAGGTGATAAATTCTTTTGTAACCAAACAAACTGGAACAAGATTGAGAAATCGTTTAACACTAAGGGGGAGAATGCACAACAACTTGCTGAAAAATATGGACTTAAAACTATTTGGAAACTATTCACATCACAGAGAGACAGAAATTTAGCTTTAAAATCAGCTTTTAATACATGTGACACAGAACTATTTAATATCTTGCTCTACTCTCAGTTCTTAGACGTGGATGAAATGAAGAGATTGGTAGAGCGCACATTTAGCGAAATAGTAGGAAGTTATGTAACAAAAGATGTGAAAGTTATCAATGACAAAGAAATTGCAATGATAATGAAGCTATTGGAATATGGAGCAGAAGTGAACATAAGTTTTCATAATGATATTTCTCGATTGCTGTGTGTCGCCATTAAAGTTGGAAAATTTAATCTGATAGAGTTGATATGTAAACATCTTGAGCAACAAAAACAGCTGCAACGACAACGTGCTGAAATTCAAACACTTGCTTTGACAAAAGCTGCAGAAATTGGCCGCTGTGATCTCATTGAATTGTTACTAAGATACAACACTGACATTAAACCTCCCCGTTTCTCTAATTCACCACTTGATTGTGCTCTCAGTAAGGGCCATATCGACTGTGCTAAGCTTCTTATTCAACATGGCGCACAGATAGACATAAAACATGCACTCGAATCGGCTGTGGAACAACAAATGGTAAAGTACATGGAGTTTCTCGTTGAAAATTATAAACAAGATATCGCAATCTTTTTAACAACACATGCTTATCATCTAAATAAATTGCTCATCTCAGCCGCAAGTAAGGGAAATCTGGACATTATTGGTCACATTCTTGATGTTGGTGCTGATGTTAATGGGTCCAATTTTTCAGGGCAGACTCCACTAGTAGAATCAAAAGATGCAGATGTTGCTGTGTTTCTTATTAAAAGAGGAGCAAATGTGAATCATGTGTCACCTTCAGGCAACACACCGTTAGTGAGTGTAATGGTTAATAGTTTTAGATTTCATAATTTTTCAAAAATTGAGGTTGTGCAGGTGTTGATTAAAAATGGAGCTTGTGTCAATACCAGAAATTGTGACGGTGAAACACCATTGATGCTGGCAGCCTCCCTTGAAAAATTTGAGCCCATCCTGCAGACATTGTTAGACTGTGGTGCTAATATACATGATCAAGATAACAAAGGTGATACTGCTCTTATGCAAGCTGCCTGTTACGGCTGCTCACAAAATGTGTCAATTTTGCTTGAGTCTGCCAAAAACAAGAATGACTTTATCAATATACAAAACCATGAAGGCTTTTCAGCACTGATGTACGCAGTGAGTTTAGCTAAACTTACAACTGTACAAAAACTTCTAGATCATGGTGCTGATGTGAATATCAAAGATGTGAATGGTAATATAGCTTTATCACATGCAGTTACCAAATTTACAGAAGGAATGGAAGAAGTTATGACAGCTTTGATCAGAGCTGGGAGTCAGGTGGACTGTCAAAACAATGATGGCCTCTCTCCATTAATGTTGGCTGTTAAGGTTTGTTTAAAACATCCACTTACAATTCTTCTGGATTCAGGTGCAGATGTCAATGCTGTGAGCAAGAAAGATAACACAAATACAGCGATTTCACTTCTTACACATAGCACATGTCTTAGCAGAAGTAAAGTATTCTGCACTGAAACTTTGCTTGAGAGGGGTGCTAACTCATCATATGTAAATCCTGATTTCCTTCACCAAATGATCATCCACAGAGAGATATCTGTCATTATTAAGTTAATTCGATGTGGACTAGCACCATCAGATGTCAATCCACACAGAATGTTGATTAGGGGAATTGGAAATATTTCATCTGTCTCGCCACTCTGTGCAGCTCTTTTAGTTGGAAATGTCTCACTGGCCAGATACTTTTTTGGAAATCTGTTTCTGACCAACTCTGATATATCTTCTCTGACTTGCAACAAGGACATCCATCGTATTCTGGAAGGGAAGAAGCAACAAGAAAGTGTGAACTTTCTGAATGAAATATCCTCACAACCTTTGTCTCTCTTCCAACTGAGTTTTGTAACAGTTTCATCTGCTGTAGGCCCTTCTCCTGGACGTGAACATAGGGTAAACATGTTACCTTTACCTCAAGTAATGAAGGATAAACTTCTGTTTCAGTCAGAAGTGATAACATTAAATATTCCATCAGAAAGTAACGAGCCATCACATTTTTCAGAAATGGATTTAAGAATTGATCCTCACAGATTTTTTATAGACTATGATGTTGGAAGTTATGATGATTCAGACTATGACATCTACTCTGACAATTTGGTTGACTCTGATAATTACTATGACTACGATACTGACTACTGACAAATCTTCACATGTATTAAGAAGTTACAGGAACAAAATCTTTAGTAGAATTATATACTTTGATGGAGGCTTTTAGGAAAAGGCTATTTGCATGGCCACATACTCCTTAATAATAAAATTGTAAAGAGAACTGATTCAATGGTAAAGATGGTAACTGAACTTAAGTACTGTGTATAATAATTCAATTTATCCAAGAATTCTGATAATGTATGTTCGTCCATCACAAGTGATGATGGCGCTGATGTAAAAAAACAAAACAAATATAATGTACATATATTTGCAGTTTTGTCTCATCTATAACTCGACAATGAATATAATAATATATTATATTATTATGTACATGTATGCAGGCACGATTCCTTGTCAAAAACAATACTGCAGGGAACTGTTGAGGGTGGAAGAAGCAGATGACAAATAAAGACATGGACAGACAACATCAAGGAATGGACAGGGCTAGATATTTCCACACTCATCCGCATCGCTGAGGATAGAATTCGCTGGAGGACTCTGTGTGCTGAAGCTTCCAATGTGGTACCCCTACGACCCTGAAGGGTTATGGGTTTTATTGATATTGATTGATAATAATATAGGTATTATTGTTATTTTATGTAAAATCTACTAGCGTCTTTGTCAGCAATGGTTGTAGACACTGTTATTAATTAATATCTAGGATAAGATTTGAAGAATTAGGTATGGTAGTGGTAGAGCTGGATACTCTTAGTGCAGAATAAAGAGAATGGTCATCAGTGAGCCACAGAAGCCATTAGAATGTATGCCCTGCATCATCAGCTAGTGGAGACTGAGCACCAACAGGTTTGTCTGGAGTGCAATGATGGGAATTTACCTGCAATTCAGCATAGACAAGTAGCCCTATTTCTTATTTTAATGTTATAATACTTAATTTATTTACATTATAGTTTGTTCTCAGCAGATCTTTAATTTTCTATGATTAGAAAATCAAGTAGGTTGTGCATCCCTTTCTGTTTTTTTAGTGCATCTAATAATATGCATGGCTACTACCTATAGGTAACCTCTTCTAAGAACTGCCACCAATACCTTAGTTGACTAGTGCTGCCATTTCATTGCACTACCTGCCTATGTGGTCAAGTTATTTATATTCTACAGCCGCCTACTTCCAATCTTCATACTAATCATATACCAAAATATCATCAGCATATGACAAGAGCTCTTTGTTATCAGTTCAAGGTATGAAAATTTGTGTCAAAAGGGAGTCACATGCTTTAAAAAAAAAGGTTGGTAAACACTGCTCTAAGGGTAGGTGGGCAATTATCTTGTTCAAAACTTATGTATTCTGCATGATTATCACTCAGTATTCTTTAATTTTTGTATAATCTTTTCGTAGCTAGGTAATGGTATCAGGTAAGCCAAAGATGGCTATAGCACTTCATTTCTACTTTTGTAAATTTTAGGGTAAGTTTCCATCATTCATTGTCTACTGTTTGTTGTTTGTCCATCACAAGTGATGACTTTTAAAATCCACTTTTAAAATTCCGTTAGTTATGTCATCGACTATGAGTTCTTAGATGGCTAATAAGCTGGTTTTCAAATTCTTGTTGCAAATGTCCTAGGACAGCTGGGGCATGGAAAGGCCACTGTAGACACTTTTTGTTTTATCTGTGATGTTCTAGCTACCCTCAGCTGTTGAGCTGCTGCATTTCTCCTCTTTTCACAAGATGAGGCACCTTTATTGACTGTAGAGCACCATATTTGGTGCTCTATTTTGTGCCTTCCCATGTATTAGTCTAAATCAAAGGCTTTCAGTGAGATCTTTAACGAATCCTTGTAGTGCTTGTGTTGACTACCTTGAGAAGGAGGGAGTTTACCTCAAGAAGACTATCATTAAAGGCAACTATAACAAAAAGTGGAAAGAAGACCACCCCAAATATAATGCAGATGGTGGGTATTACCAACTATCCAGAAGAGACCAGGTTATCATGCTGTGTCTCAGAACTGGTCACAACAAAATGAGACATCACCTGTACAACTGGTCTTTGCCCTTGCAGCCTTGCGAATATGACTGCAAAATATATCTTACAAGAATGTCCCCAGTATGCAGACCTGAGGAACAAGACATGGCCCACTCCAATCAGCATCGAAGAGAAACTGTATGGTACAGCGGAAACTCTAAAACAGACAGTAGTCTATATCATAGAATATAGTCCCAACCTGACCGAGTAATGATCGCCGAAGTAGACTTCGTTATCAATGTTGGCATTTAGTGTACTGCACAAGTATTGGTATGTGAATCCATTCACAACTTTGAGTGCCATTTCATTTACCTTTATCGCCTGTGTGTTAACCGGTGCCCGAAAGGGGAGCAAAGATTAGCAACACTGTTTACCTTCCACGCATGTTGTAAAAGGCGACTAAGGAGGTTATGGGATGGAGTTGGCTGTCCCATCCCATATAGGGTCAGTGACCCAAAGCCATGCTGAAGTTAGATGTGTCAGGCTGAAAGACGCAGATATCGCAACAATGCTGTAAACCATGGCACAGCGCATTCCGTTCTCCAGACTACATCCTGCTAATCTACAGAAGTTTGAGAACGAACGCAGAAGAAAAGATTTACCTTCATGCAAGGTTCGAGACAGCTTTTGTCAGGTGCTGGTTGTAACATGACTTCTGTTAGATCACCTCAAAGTTGGCATTTTGAGTACATTCATCAGCAAATAGGAGATCCCTGATTGCGTGTGATTTGACTTTTGTTTTTGCGTGGAGTTGCCAAGGTTGAACAATTTTCCATCAATGCAATCAATATATGATATTTACTCCCACGTTTTATATTTCTTCGGGATCTCTAATTCGCTAATGTCATCATACTTGATGCCAAATGGAGCACTGTTATGTGTCTGTCTTACAATACAAAGTCTTGAGTTCATTTGCAATCTTATCTATCGTCAGGACTATGCGATCAAAGATGGCTCAGACAACACAGCATTTTACCATATCCTTCTGATCGCAATGACACTGTTTAAGATACTGCTTGAGCATATCCTTGTTATCTGCCAGGTAAGATATACACTCTGAAAATTAGGAATACATCTGCTCCTTACACCATTCAAATTATTGTGCAGTGTCCACTAAAGAGCCAGTTAGTATTCTTTGATCCCCTTAAGTTCAATTTCTAGTCCAATTTAAACAAAGTTTATATCACCAACGCTCCAGCTCCTAGCTTGACTCTTCCGAAAATAATAGATACCAGGTCTACTGGGAAAATAAAGACATTGGACTTATGCTGACCACATCATTCCTAGGTATGCCATTTGTCAATAGTTGGTAGTCAACAGATCATCATTGCACACATGACATGTCCATAGGTGCTGCAATCTTCCTGTGAGTATTCGCAATTACACGACTGATGGTTCCATTTCACATGATGAACATTCTTATACACCCATAGTAGCTCTCATTTCTGACACAATACTGGGGCCAGCAGGAAGTACAGGGCTTGTGACTTTTGGTGTCAATGCCCACCTACCACATTTAAGAACCACCTGTATCTGAAGCAGGACAGCAGCAACCCAATTAATGAGCCACTTCTAGATGCAACTAAGGAGTTCAAGGGCACTATTATATGCATCTTTCAGGTTTATTGCAGCCATATGTCTCCATTCATGAATCAAACCACATTTATCTCGCGCAAAGACATTGTGTCAGGTCTGCTTACATGAGTGATAACTCTCTGAGCATTGGCAGTAGCAACTTTCTGCTCCAGATGATAAGACTTTTCGGGCAACAATCTGCTATCAACTTTCCAATTGTATTTTGCATGGCTATTCTATTTACTGGTAGTCTTTTCCCTGTTTTTGATTTAAGGTGTTGCAGGATTGAATGATGATTGGTTTTTGAGCTATTGTACGTTTGGTCACTTGATATGCAGTAATATTGTGATGTCTCAGAATATTAGTACTTCCTTCAATCCACCTTCTTCTTGATCTTCCTTTGCCTCTCACTGTTTCTAATTGTGGGAATTCTCTTGCTGCTGGCCAATATGGGTTCATTCTCATTAAGTGGCTGAACCATTTCAGTCTGTTTTTCAATATATTTTGATCATATTTGTTGTTCCAACAGTTATTGTAATCACTTAATTTCTCATATGATGGCTATTAGCATGTTTGATTTATTTGATTGATCCTTACCAAGTTTGGTTAATGGAATTAACAACTCATGTCTTCTATCTTGCCTTTCAACAAGCGTCTTTTATTAAATATGGTTGCCAACACCTCATCCATCCTGCTATAATCTTCATATCTACTAATGCCATCATGTGTATTATCTAATTTTTTTAATCTTTTCAATGCAGTTTTTATTTCTTAACTCTAATAATACCTTTCTTCTTCCATGTCCTGCATTGGTATGTTCCCAAGCTCCTCTGACTAATTTGTAAGGTACAATGTTGAAGAAGAGCTTTGCGCCCTTAGCATTGTCCAGGTTGGCCAGTGAAAAATACAAACTGCCACAGCATTCCTAATATTTCACAAATGACATGGAAAGAGATAACTTTTATTTATTCTTATGGTGGGTTTAGTCTGGGATTTTCTGTTTTCAGAAACAATATGTTAAATTTCTCCTCATGCTTCATATATTTGTAACTGACTGAATTCAGTTAAGTGTCATATTGACTAACACCTTTTTCAATGAGAGGAAAGTTGTATATTTACAGGAAAAAATTGATTTCCATTAATGATGTAAGCTTTATGTTCACTATTATATTAATTGTAATTTCTGAACACTCCTGTTGCTTCTCAAATTCCTTTAATTCTGATATTGTCATTTGCTTCTGGAGAACAGAACTTCTCACAACAAAAAATAAACATTATATGCAGTTTTTAAATCTGACATCTATAAAATAGTTAATTTATTTTAAAATGTTGCATCATCAAAGACTAGACAAGCATATTATTATTTTGTTTTTATTTATATTTCATCTCCGGGGGTGCATATTTGAAATATTTTGAAAGGATAATGCAAGATTGTCAACATGACCACTCTCTTTAATAAACTTTGCCTAAAATGGCAAGGCCACATCCGTATTCCAAGTGGAGTGGAGTTCCTAAATGGGTGTATGAAAAATTGACCTCTGGTAACAGAACTAAAGATTTGTGATAGTTCATTGTTTAGTCTGGTAGTTCAGTTTAGATTTCAAGGTTGACCATGACTGGGCACCAGATCGAATTTGGGAAATTGAAGGTGACAACTGTCATGTTGACCAATATTCTCTCTCTAGCTGCGTTACTGAACACACCTATTAAAAAGTGCTGTATACATAACACTGGAGAACATATTTTTGGATGCCTCAAATGTTAGATATGTTTCTGGGGCATATTCTGAATCACTATTTCAAACATACCCATAAATCATGTATAATATTTAGAGCACCACACATTTTTAAATATTACATCATACTTAACAGTTTTGCTGCCAAGTACTTCCCACTGCCACACCAACAATTTAGGCAAGCATTTTGCGACTGATCATTTTAAGAAATAAAAAAATCAACCAATAACATTTGGGCTTCATAACTTTTATCAAAAAGGTTTCATTTCCATTTATTTTATGAAGTAATTTACCTAACAATAGCAGTTCCACTCTTCTATTTTTGAGGTGGGTATCCATCATTCGCTTTTGTACCCACATAACTATCTCACATCCATGATCTTTGTTTCTTGTATCATTGTCCATTTCTGAGTCTGTTTTATTGCT